>CM067379.1:7929450-7987152 GCA_034510155.1 Eucriotettix oculatus
GGGAATCGTGGTAGCCCTGCTTACCTTACAGGTTTGTCATGTTCCGATGATGTTGATTAATGGGGGGTTTAACCCTCCCTCCGCCCCCCTGCCCCTCCCTTCCCCTCCACCTTCCTTCCCCCACAGCCTGGTTGTTGTTCTTCAATCAGTGAAGCAGCGATTGTCCGGACTCGTTACCTGGATGATGTCGACGTCCTTGGAGGAGGTTTAAATGATATTCCTCCAGCGATAACTGCGGAAAACACAACACCGGGGCCTTAATGATCTGCGGGTGGAACAATGACGGGGTGATCACGGTTTAACCCTGAGGAGACAAGCAAGCAAAACGGACTGACCATCGCGAGAGGCGCTGACTCTCTGGATCAGACACAACCATCGACAACAGATCAGGGAAATGGACTGCAGAGGGGCGGGGGAGAGAGGGGAAGAGGGGGGAATAATTAAAGTCCCGTTAACTGGACCAGACGGAATCGACCTCCTGTGTTATTTATAAGTATGGGAAACGACGGACTCGGAACCAACCGGTGACTGGATGAACCCAACCCCTCTCTTCTTTTTTCCTCATTCTTTATTGCGCATTCGTGAAGAATTCCGCCCACCACAAAACCCACCCCACACCCCCTTTATACCAACAGCTCAATAACTTAAAAATGGTTCGTCGTTATCAGATGACAACAGCACAGTCGAAAAAGGAAAAGGGGAAGTTAAGGGAGGGGGAGGGGGGAGAGAGAGAGGAAGAAATGCCTTCTTCACAGTTGCACCTGTGATTTGTGTTAATGCCGCCGCCCACGATTTTTTTTTCTTGGGAGGTAGGGGGCGGGTGTTCGAAGAGGGTCAAGGAAACGGAAATCTGGTGCCATTCAGATCAGGGTAAGGTTACATTACGCACGAATTTTCGCCAGTTGACACTCCATCTCTCTCTCTCTCTCTCTCTCTCTCTCTCTCTCTCTCTATATATATATATATATATATATATATATATATATATATCGTAAGGGCAGGCGCTGCGGGAGTTTTCTCTCGCAGACGCTTCAGCCCAGAGTGACTGCGGGGCTCACCTGATCATGTCGGGAATGCCTCCTGCACTCTCTCTCTCTCTCTCTGGGTATTTTTTTATCAAAGTTCTCATATGCCGAGACACCTTCACCTATTTTAGGAGGTATATGTACCGGGGTCAAAGACCTTGGGCATGCATATGGCAAGAGTTGTTGTCCGCTGATCCCATTGGGATCAGTCGGGGGCCAACTGCCTCCTGAATGAAACTGGTGGAGACACGGAGAAGGGAATGCTGCGTCCCCACAGCAGACTCGTCTCCCGTCATTCATAGGGAAGGGCGTGAGAATAGTAACCACCCAATGCCCCCCCGACCTACCTGATGCAGGTTTTCTAGGGTTTTCCCTGCATCATCTCTTTAGGTGAAACACCCCTAGGGTAGGATCCTTAAACCATAGCCCGGGGGCCCACTAGTTAACCCTTGCTGTGCTACCTTGCTCTACCTTCCGCATCCCCCCTTTTCAATTCCCTTCCTATGCTATTAAAGGGGAGTTGCCTGTTTCAGGATCACCCTCATGTAGCCTGTTAACCCAAGAAAAAAATACATATATCGTAACGAAAGCTACGTTACTCACAGCCGTGTTCCATCGCCGATTTTGAAAATATTCCGATTTTAATTGGACGCCAGGTTATTTTACAAACGAAAATTACCAAAATAATTTTTTGTTTTAAAACAACTGTCCATTTATTCGAGCAATTAAATCCCTCAGGACGTGGTCATCAATACAACGCGCCCTCCTCGCCTCGAACTCTATTATCATAAATCCTCGTGACGTCGCACTACCACTATTCCGGTGGCGTGTTCGAGACCCAGCACCTACACTACACTTACGGTTCGCGACTTCTCGCTGACCCCAATTCCCCCTTACTCCTTCCTTGATATATACATTTTTTTTAGATTCTTCTCAGCATCCATCCGGTTGGTCGTCAGTGGAAATTGTCCCTTAGAGGCGGAGATGATTACCTCGTCCGGCGGGAAAAGACTTTCGTCTGCTGTTGCGGTGGTAAATTATTACGGTTCCGAGACCCCCTACGTCAGTTTTGAGAGGGGAGATAAATGTTTTAAGTTGACGACACCAATTTCGATAAAATTATTATAATTCTATTGTTTTTGTTTGTATGTAAGAATTATTTGGTTTGTATTTAAGAAGTAATGTATCATATTTTTATGGTTGGAGGATTTGTGGAAGTCGTCCTGTAAGTCCCTCGTGACTGCTTCTGCAGAGTGGAGAGGACACACGATGACCATTGCACAGAGAGAGACTCTCGAGCAAGAAATTCGCGCCGTTATGAAGCATAAAGCAATTGGCCACGGCCCTTGCCTTGCCTCGCCTCGCCTCGTGGTCCTTTTATTCCTCCCGCAACAACTCAACTCACTGACCGACTTCTGCCTGTGTTTTTTTCCCAGAAAAATCAATGGAAGATATCGCGTGGTGTTGCCGATTGACCAATCTCTGCGACCCATCTGCAGGACCGCGGCGAATCCGCGGCCATTTCCCTTACCCCCCAAGTGGCTCTTCCTTGCCTTACTTGCTTCCTGAACCCCCCTTGATGATGCCAATCTCGTGTAGGTGGATCTGAAAAAGAAAACGGCCCACTTTGTCTGCCTCCAGAGATCTCGCGGAATCGGGAACGTTATTTCTCGAGGAGGAGGTGAGGAGAGGAGGAGGAGGAGGAGGAGGAGGAGGAGGGGAACAAAAGGCTTAATGGTGCACAACGCCTGATCCGTCGCGTTTCTTTGCCACCTTGCGCCGTGCTGGAGGAATCTCGGTCAAAGCTGGCTGAGGCTCCTGGTTATCACATCTATCGAAATTCGTTGCCAACTGGAAAAAAAAAGAAAAAAATTCTTCCCTCCTCTCAAAACCTGACCCAGGTGTCTCGGAACCGTAACCAACCCCCATCATTACCCTGGAGGTAAAACCATCGACGCCTCACAAGGGAACTTCCAATTGATAACCAATAACGAATCCGAGAAATCATCATCAACATCCTCATATGACGTCATATACACAAGTGTTTCATTCACCTAATTGGACATTGGATGGAGGTGGCGATTTTCCTTTTGTGATATTCATTCCTAAAACTGGTCTGATGCAAAAAACCCCTTTCAATGCAATCTTATCTGCGCAAGCCTTTTCATTTATAAGTAACTTCAACATCATCCATAAACTGCTTAGCGTATTTCATCGAACATTTCATCCGAAAATAAGCCCCATAATTACTCTGTGGAGAAATACCTGCGAGAGAGAGAGAGAGAGAGAGAGAGAGAGAGAACTCCAACAGGTAACCCTTTAAGGGACACGGGGACTAAAATTTCGACCAAAATCTGAAGAAAAGAAATCGACTTCCTAATTTTTTTTTCATATTAATATGCCTATAAATTCAGTAACCTGAAAAAAAAAAGCTGCCAAATAGTTGTAACACGTGCTGCAGGACATTTTTATTTAATATGTTTGATTCTAAATTAATAAATTGTTTACTTTCTTTTCTCAGAAGAATTTGTTTTTTCTTCTCTCAGCTTCATGATTTCTGGTACCAAAAGCCTTTTAAGCGTCACAAATATTAAGGATATATTGTCTTCATTCTTTTTTAAACATAATGTACCAAGCTGCTAATAATACCTTCAAATAAAAGTATTATAAGTTTTCAAATTTTTTTAAGTAGTTTACGTGAAAAAAAAAATCAAATTTAATGAAAAGTGTCAATTTTTAAGTAACGTTATGAAGCTCTTAGTAAAAAAATATTATTATTATTTGCTTTCAACAATTTTAATCAATTTCAAAAAAATAATAATAATATTGACGATTGATAACAACGGTCAACCCTATCTATATATTAATGTGAAAAAAAATAACTTAAAATAAATTCAAGTACGTAATGCAGGGAAAAATTCCAAAACTGCCAAAATTTTTTTGAAAATAGTATATTAAAAATATTTTAGCAAAAACCAAGCTTACATAAAACAAAAAAAATTCAAATTTATGAAAAGTGTCAATTTTTAAGTAACCTTATGAAAGATCTTAGTAAAAAAAATATTATTTGCTTTCAACGAATTTAATCAAATTTCAAAAAAAAATAATAATAATACTGACGATTGATAACAACGGTCAACCCTATCTATATATATTAATGTGAAAAAAAATAACCTAAAATAAATTCAAGTACGTAATGCAGGGAACAAATTTCCAAAACTGCCCAAATTTTTTTGAAAATAGTATATTAAAAATATGTCAGCAAAAACCAAGCTTACATAAAACAAAAAAAAATTCAAATTTATGAAAAGTGTCAATTTTTAAGTAACCTTATGAAAGCTCTTAGTAAAAAAAATTATTATTATTTGCTTTCAACAATTTTAATCAATTTCAAAGAATAAAAATAATAATACTGACGATTGATAACAACGGTCAACCCTATCTATATATTAATGTGAAAAAAATAACCTAAAATAAATTCAAGTACGTAATGCAGGGAACAATTTCCAAAACTACCCAAAATTTTTTGAAAATAGTATACTAAAAATATGTCAACAAAAACCAAGTTCATATTAATATGTAAAAAACAATGTAAAAAAACCTCAAATAAATTCAAGTACGTAATGCAGGGAACAAATTTCCAAAACTGCCCAATTTTTTTTAAAATAGTATATTAAAAATATGTCAATACAAAAACCAAGCTAGCTTACAAAAAAAATATTTTGTAGATTGGTAGACCTGTGCGCGTTGTCAACACACAGTTGGAACTTCAGCTCAGTGGAAATTAACTTAACAGGAATTTCAAAAATTTTAGTCGCCCCCCTCGTGTGTCCCTTAATGCAACTGCATTAGATTTTCCAAGTAGCGAGTGAAACTTGAAACCTTTGTTATTGAAAGGAAATTAGAATTTTTTTTCCGAGGCCGGTGTAGCAGGTGAACCGCGCAGAAGAAGAAGGAGTGGATGATGATGGTGGTTGTGGAGTCCAGCTGACGGCCGTGGCACGTGGAAAGCCCGCATGCATGGCTTTTGTCCAGCCAAGGAAGGGGACAGGACAGGCAGCTGCTTCCTTCCAGCGGAAGCGTGCCAGCTAGGGCTTCTAAGACCTCCGAGGAAGGGCGACAACACACTGCAGGGGGGAGCTCGAAAACTCACATTGGGACACCTTGACAAACACGCAGATGAATAACGGACCGGCTGAGAACAACAAACGTAAAAAATTGCATCATCCCCACCCCCACCCCACGAAAATGAGTAGTGTGGTATTTTCGTTTGCTTACACCAACAAAAATATTTTTGTACAATCAAATTGTTAACTAATAATAAATGTATTTAATTTGAATATTCCATTTAATTATAATATTACGTTATCAAATTTTCCAGAAGAAATCTAACTCAAATTTAAATTTTAGTGAAAAAATATAAATTTTACGAGTAAAATTTATAATCAAATTTGGCTCAGTCGGTCGGTAAAGCAAAAAAAAGAATAATCTACGCAGCTTCTAAATAATGGCGGCTGCTGATCCCCAGGGGGAACGCCGCGGGTGACGAACAACGATATATAATTGTATTAAAAATATCGCGAATCCAACGAGAATGGTTTAAGTGGAAAAGCCGGGTTAAAATGGCGCCGTTACCAGATGTTAACAATGGCCTGGTGGTGACGTCGTCGTTGTTCCTGGTTTGCCGTGCCACAGGATGTTCCTTCCCTTGAAACACGACGTCTAGATCCTCTAGCAGCGCCTCTTCTTCTTCTTCAGCTTAAATCTCTATCAAAATGTCCTCTTTTTTTGTTTTCCTTACTACAAAACAAAATCTTCTTTCTCGAAACAATGGCGAAATTAACTTTTCTGCATATTGTTTCCTCAGCCACTGCTCTCTCTCTCTCTCTCTCTCTCTCACTCACACACACTCTCTCTCGCCCCGACCTTCTCAGGAGAGCCAACTGTTGAATCTACAATGCACTCCAGGCAATCAACAATGTTGCAGACGGTGACGTTTCCCGCCTACTCTGTGGTACAGGATTTTCTTAATCGTCCTTCCCTAGTATTTAAATCAAGGTTCCTGCTGCTGTTGCAAGTGTTGAATGAGCTGCTGCCAACCTTATAAAATAGCACATCACAACATACCTTTAAAAAATTTCTATTCAGTTTTTTTTCTGCTCTTTTGTTTGTTTGTTTGTTTCATGTATATAGCTGCTGCTGCTGCTGGAGCAAGGACAGTTTCCTTCCTGGTCCAAGTAGTTAAAACTCCATTGCGTGTTCCTCAGTGTGTGTGTGTGTGCTTGTTTGTGTTTCCCCAGTGTGTGTGTGTGTCCCTGTGTTGTGTTTATATTGACTTTTGTCTATATACACTTTCTTTTACTAATTTATTTTTTAAGTTTATTTGTCTTTAATTATGTACTTTATTCATTTATTCATTTTTAATTTTTAATGTTATGACGTCGTATCCTATTTCCTCAATCGAGGATTAATGGAAACAACAACAATAAATTTAAATCTAAGAACAGAAGTGATTTTCTTGGTGTGTAATATTTGACGAGGCACGTATTTTGAATGTTTGGATGTTAAGTAGGAAGGAAGCCTGACCATCATCACGTTCTTGTTGCAGTAGGAGGAAGTTAGTTTAGTTAGTTACTCAACAACCTGTCAGCTACAGTCGTGAGGCTTTGGAGAGAAAGCGGATCTGTGCGAAAGAAGAAGAAGAAGAGGAAGTCGTATTAAAGATCTGAGTGGAACTGCCCTAACGAGGATCGTCACAAGGGACTTTTTCATTTTATTGATAATAATTTACTTGACCTGTTTTCTAGATTCAACAATAACAGGTCTGTTTAACAATATTTTTCTTTTGTTGGTACATTTTTTTTACACATAGATATAAATATGTATGAATAATACAACAATAATAAAGTATATGCGTATATATTTAAATTTGTTTTAGCATGTGTAAGATCATCATCCATCATCATCTGTTTTACACTAGTTTTATTATTATATTATTTTCGTGGTGGTTGAGAGACTCAAGAAGGAGAGAATTCTTAATTTCTTTGTCTCCTCCTCATCATCATCATCCTTTCCACCTTTATATACATTTTGTTTGTGAAACGGGTTTTTTCCCCCGGGTTACGACCCACACACACACACCATCACGTGTTTTTCCGGATCTCCTCCTCCATGATGACGCGTTGGGTCGAGTAGTTGTTGTTGTTGTAGGTTCAAACTCTTTTTTTTTACTAATTTTATACTCTAATTATTTATGACTGTGTATTTGTATTAGCAGAGTTATGTAATTTTGTTGTTTAAGATAATTACTTGAATAATCTTACTATTACTATAATTTATATTCTATTTTTTTATGTTATGATGCGTCCATATATTTTTTTGGGGTCCTTATACTCCACTGATCCGGTTCCTGGATTTGAAAGTCCCCCGAAAGTCCTCCGATGATGATGATGAGTATATTGTTAAGTCTTATGATGTAATATTTTAAGATTCTATATTTTTTAGTCCCCTGTATTTTGTCAGTTCTAAAGCGGATATCAATCAGGTTTGTCAAATTTTCTAGAGCCGCGGTGAGTGGTGGGTTTCTTATTATTTCCCCATAGTCTTTTCTTTTCTTAAGGTTTCTCTCTCTTATAGAAACCCCCCATAAATTGTTAGCAGCCAACTCATTCATCGTCTCCGCGCAACCTACATTCCTCAGCCCATGTTGTTGTTCCCCTTCCCCCTTTCCCCGTTTTTACCGCAAATCGCACACATTTTTCTTGTATTGATTTTCTCCTCGAGATGTTTCTGTCTCCCGCCGACGTTTCAATCATTCCAACCGGACTCGTCAATTTTCTGGGTTAATTGCTCTCGCGTCTTCGGCGACTGGGATTTCTCTCTTTCATATAAAGTCTATTTCTCCTTTTGTTCATTAAAAGTTATCCTACTTTCCTTCCTAACCGCATAATCGGCGCGATTTCTCCGACAATATCGTATCGTCGATTCCCCATTAAAAGAAAAAAAAAGGGGGGGAAACACGACTCTCCGTCCTTTTCCTTCACACCACATTACTCTGGATTAATTCATACTTTACAACATTGTTCATTATTTAATTTAAATCATAAAATTACTGTATCTACACAGCATCCTTCATGACCTTAAACATGCCTGAAAAAAAAATAGGATAAATTGCCAATATTTACGAAAACATAAATTCTATCTCCTATAATCCTTCTCGTAATACTTATTATTCCTCTCCTACACATAATTCTTATTTTATTCCTTATAATTCATCTCCTCTGATTACTATTATTCCTTTACTACTTCTCCTTATTATAGTCCTTAAAAGTATTTTCGTCTCCTTACAATACTTTATCAACTCACTATTAATCTTAAATTTCTTCTTGTGCTTCTTACTAGTTACGATTTTTTTTGTCCTTTTTTTATCCTTATATATTCATTTGTGTTCTACTTTTACTCATTATATTTCTTCTGCTACTCCTTATAATTCTTTGACTTGTCCTATTTCCTCAATAGATGACTAATGGATCCAATAAATCTTATCTTATCTATATCATATTATTACTTTCCACTATTTCTCGTTTTATTCTTTTTATTCCCATTATTATTAAAGTCTACCTCGTAAAATTCTACTTCTGCTGCTTCTTGAACTGCCCCTTTTCTAATCTCTTTCTACTAAATATAAGTTTTTTTTTCTCTTCCTCCCTAAAATTCTCCTACTCCCTCTTATGATCGTGCTTCTAGTAGCAGTGTAATTGTTACTCTACTCAATATAATTAGTTTCTTAAAGTTTTTTCCTACTACTCTTCTTTGTAATCTCATTATTAAGTCTACCTCGTAAAATTCTACCTCTGCTGCTTCTTGAACTGCCCCTTCTTTTCTAATCTCTTTCTACTAAATATAAGTTTTTTTTTCTCTTCCTCCCTAAAATTCTCCTACTCCCTCTTATGATCGTGCTTCTAGTAGCAGTGTAATTGTTACTCTACTCAATATAATTAGTTTCTTAAAGTTTTTTTTTTCCTCTGCTACTACTACTCTTCTTTGTAATCCTGCTCGTAGTTGTTATTTTTACAATTGTCATAATTCTTCTAGTCCGTATAATTTTTGCTAGTATTAATTTTTTTTAATATTTCTCTCTCTTTTTATTATTCTGCTTAAAATACTTGTTTTAAATTTTTTTTAGTACTAGTTTTGCTTCTGTGATTACTCTTCTTTATATTATTCCTCACTTGCTCATGGCCTTAGCATTCCCTTGGCTACCTTGCTCCATATTCCCCCTTTCCAAATCCACTTCCTATGCGATTAAAGGAGAGTCACCTGTTTGAGGATCACCCACCTGTTGCCTGTTAACCAAAAACGAAACTGTTATTAATGCCACCTTTATACATTAGTTCCCATACGACCAAAATTAAAACTCTTATTAATGCCACCTTTATACGTTAGTTCCCATACGATATAATACGCTCAGTTGTCCCGCCGCTTGATTTTTCATCCACCGCCGCCGCTTAATTATTCGTATCGAATAAAACACGCTAATGTTTAAATATACATCAGTTAATCTCTTTCGTAACACGGAATGTCTCTGACGGTTGCCCCTGGCAACGACCAACGAACTTACTGCGCATTCCCCACCTGCAGGAGGAACCTCTCTGCCCACATCAGAGAGAATATAAGTAAACAGCTGCTGCTAAGCAAGTCCCTAGATCCCGCGGATTATACGCTTATGAGATTCCAAAGTTCCATCGGGAGGATTCGTTTGTGCGTAACACGCATCAACACGCACGCACGCAGGACGATGGTGGCGCCGCCATCACCGGATACGATGAATTAGTGAAGATCTCGGACCGTGAAGCTCCGTGCTTTAATAGCAGCCAACAACAACAACATCTTCTCCTCCTCCTCCTCCTCTCCCATTATCTCCGTGTTTGTAATGGATTTCTTAACGCGCAGACCGAAGAATACTTTGTAATTAATGGTGGGGAGGGGGTGAGAAAGGATGCAAGAAAAATATATCTCATGACCAAACAACACCTCGTTACAATATCAATCATCTTTCGTCAGGGGTTGCTGTGTTTTTGCTTCCCCCCACCCCCAACCCCCACACAAATACACACACACACGGGGAAAAAAAACCCTTCTGGCACGCCTTGTTTTTATTTTTATTTTTCCACTGACGCAACTGCTTTCATCAAAACCGTTTCCGTTGACCGTTGAGGATGAGGATGAGGCATCAGAGCCAACCAACGCCGCCGTCTGAACAACAAAACACTGTTTCCAGGCGTCACATTTCGATTAAAGTCTCGAAGTTCTTACCTTATTATTTATTTTTTTTACCAAAACGTTTCCATCCCTCAGATTAATTCTCCACGGAGCATCCCGTTTCTTATTTCCACCTATACTCGCCTTTAACCCCCATGGTGACTTTTTAAGTTGTAAATGATGGGGGGTGGGAGGGTTGGGGGGATATTAATCAATGAATTTAATAATTGAGTTTAAATATATATATATTTATATTTATTAATTGTTAAACACAATAATTTTTAATATGGGTAGTGCGTAGATATATATATATTAAGTTCAAAATAATTATTTTTTAAAAAAATGGGATTTTATATTAAAGAGATCTCAGGGTTATTAATGGTTTGGGTGTGTGACCCACCCACGTGTGTAGCAGATGATCTACTGTTCGTTGAATAAACCTGAGTTGTCTGTCTTCATAGGATTCGTCTCCTCGCTGTAATTTCCGTGTTGTGGAACTTGAAGCGGCAGGTCGACAATTTTAAGAAGTCGTGCTGCCAAAGTAAGGAAACTCCGCTTTTTCCTCTTTCTTCCTCTTGCTTCCTGGACTGATCAAAGCATGGTCCACCTCACCACCAATCTCCTCTCTCGCCGTAACTTCTCTGCTGCCCATCACCTTTCGCCACCACCACCTTCAAAAATCTTCTCCACCACTCTCCTTCAATATCCTCTCACCATCACTTTGCAAAATCTGTCCAATCTTCTCTCCATCCACTGCAAAAATCTCTCCAATCTTCCCTAAAATTGTCTCCGCCAGCCTCTTTAAAGCCTTGTCCCCTCCCCCCCACTTATCCGACACCTATCACTAAGGTGGCAGGGATGGATATCCTCCAATCACATCCCTTGTTTCATTTGGGGAACACACGCCACTTCCCTTTTAAATCTTCCGACGGGAATTCCCCTATTTCACAAAATTTCGGGGTTCCCCGCCCTCATTTTTTACACTCGTTCGGCGGGACTTCCCCGCGGGGAATCACCATCTTTCAACCGACTAGCCATTGTTGTTGGCCGAACTACGCCTCATAACGCCACAACATCACAAAATCCGCCTTTTTTATCACAATATATATTTAAAATGATTGGCCATTACCCGTTATATTCTACTCTTTATGTTGTGTATTTCTCTCCTTCATTTACTTGCTTGGATATTTTAATCAAAATTTGACGGACTGGTTACGGTGTTTGTTCCAACGTCGACGTTGGCTTTGCTGCTGTATCCTACTCATCACCAGCCTCCAGATGGCCGAAGAATTCCTCACTGGTCAACGGAAACGGTTGAAAGGAGGAGTTGCAATAGTGAAAAATAATAAATAAATCAAGGCAAGGGGGAAAGAAAAACACGGCAATCCCCGAGTTAAGACAATTGATATTCAATAATATATAGCAAATACCATAATACCTGTTGTAATGGGTTATAGTGAAGCTGTGACGAGGACGACGGGGGCGGGCGTTGTTTTGGGAGGGAGGGGGGAAGACACGGGTCGTGGTAATTGCAGGCTCCACTGGCCGAACACAATGGCGAGTTTCCCTTGATGCTATCTCCTCGTGTGTGTCTGTGCGCTCTCGTACGAGCAATCACACGGACGGACGGACACACCCAGACCCAGACCCAATGTGGACGCGACGTTTATTCCATAATAATTTCCGTCGGAGGAGGAGGAGGAGGAAGAGGTTGATTCCTCTCACAGCCCTACCCGACACTGGGCTGAACCTGACCGGGGTCACGGACCACAAACTTGCATGCAAGCAGTACAGGATAAGTTTTTAATCAAGATGGACCCTGCTTGATCGACGAGAGACGTTGTAGGGGGGGGGTTATTTTCTTTTTTCAGACTCTGTCCAGCCTTGATGTTGAACTCCTAGAGTGTTCCTATTTTCTCACTACAACGCTCGGACAGATACCTTCAAACTCTGTCCGGACAAAGCCATGTCGTTTACAAATCTCCCATGAGGGTGGTTCCCTTTTTTCTTTTGTTTGTTTGTGGTTTCCTCAGACTTTCCCTACAACGGATCCGCTACAGTATATAAATCCCAAATCCCTCAACCTAACGGGACCGCAAAACCAATCCTACAAAAAAAGAAAAAAAAATCTTCTAAAAGAGCCCAACCATATCTTTACGCACGTCAAGGGAAACACTGTTAAAGAAAATGTCATTCATAAAAAGTCGTGGGCAACAGCCCGCAACTTAAAATTTTTAAATGAGGTACACGAAAACAGCGTCGAAGAAAACGTGATTCTTACACGTGGAAGGTATGACAAGGAAACTCTGAGGAAACGAAAAAAAAACAATAAAAAAGGTACCAGCGTAGAAGGGAGGTTTGTAAACGACGTGACAGTGATAGGGTGTCTGAGCGTTGTAGGTGGAACATAGGAGAAACAACCCTCCTCTAGGAGTCCAACACCACCAAGGCTGGTCGGAGTCAGAAGAAAAAGTACCCACAAATGAGTAACACTCTCTCCCCCTCTCCTCTCCCTCCCTTTCTCTCCCTCTCCTCTCTCTCTTCCCCTCTCCTTTCTCCCCCTCTCCTCTCCCCCCTCCCTCTATCTCACTCTCCCCTCTCTCTCCCTCTCCTCTCTCTCTTCCCCTCTCCTCTCCCTCTTCCCCTCTCCTCTCCCCCCTCTCCCCTCTCTCCCTCTCCCTCTCCCTCTCTCTCTCACACACATTCTCTCTCTCATTCTCTCTCTCCCCTCTCCTCTCTCCCTCCCTCTCCCCTCTCCCTCTCTCCTCTCCCTCTCCCCTCTCCCTCTCCTCTCTCCCCCTCTCTCCCCCTCTCCTCTCTCCCCCTCTCTCTCCCTCCCTCTCTCTCACACACACATTCTCTCTATCATTCTCTCTCCCCTCTCCTCTCCCTCTCTCTCCTCTCTCTCCCCCTCCCTCTCTCACACACATTCGCTCTCTCATTCTCTCTCCCCTCTCCTCTCTCGCTCCCTCTCCCTCTGCTCTCTCTCCCTCTCTCTCTCCCTCTCTCTCTTTTCTCAGAGTTCCCAGCTGGACTACGGTGACGTTGCTCCGTGGCTAAATCCACACACACATGAGTGAAGATTTCCTCAGCGCTGCTACCGGATTTTCCCGAGCGTAATCCCTTGAACGTATCCCCCCCCTTTACAAAGCTTATCGTGAGTGTGTTTGTGTGAATTGTGTTCACTCACTCACTTCTCCTCTCCTCTTGAATCGCAAGTTTCACTTCTTCCTCCTCCTCCTCCTGTTGTGCCGCGCCAATGGGTAATTACAACTTGCAAAAATGATTGTAATCTTTGCGGTCGGTGAGTAATTGCTGATCGAAAGGTTGTTCCCCGGTCACTTTCATCGATTTCCCTCTCTCTCTCTCTCTCTCTGTACCTAGGAAGAGAAAGATTAACTCGTCTGCTGACGTGTGCGACTCACTGATCTTGAGCAGCATTTGCAACGTCTCCGAGGTCGATTCCTGTGTTGAGAGCTTCTGAGAAACCCCGCCGGAGTAATTGGAGGAGGAGGAGGACTAATGTCGTAACGAGAGGAGGAAGACGCCGGGCTTGTTTGTCTGTGGTAAGTGTTTCTCAGAAAACTCCAGTCATTAGTCCGGAGCTTTGTCCGAGGCTCTCTCGCCTTACCATCAACTTCTTTCATTGTCCATCTCCTTATTTAATCCATTAAAAAAATCTAGTCCTTTTGTTAGACGACGACGATCAGGGATGGAGAAATATCGACTGCAGCACAAGGCTTGAGTCGACCCCCTGGGTCAGGTACGAGCTTTTCCCGTCCATTCTGCAGAAAATGAGCCTCTCAGGCTATCCTGAAAACGCCTAATCTTTTGACTGCAATGGGATGACAAGAATATATTTGGCCAAAGGTTAAATGGATTTATTAAAAAACAAAATAAATGCCTCCAAATGAACCTCATCACACGTACGGCGATGAAACTGAAGCGAAGGATCATGCTAGAAAAAAATATCATCACAGGACTTAGGATGAGACCAAAACAAAAGTGACCATGAAAGAAAATCAGATTTTAGGAAAACGTAACGCGTTCCAACCAGCAATAAATATGACCTATAAATAGAATCGGTACCTACAATTTTGTTGATAAAAAAAACTGCGGATTTACTTCATTAAAAGAAAATTTGCTATAAAGCTGAGTCAGTAACCAATAGAACAGTCTCCAGAGATTTACTAAAAGCAAATTAAAAAAAAAGCTTTTGCCTTGACGTCATATCCACGCTTCGTTATTTAATACACGTTCCTTTACTTTGAGTAAAAATTAGATTATGGTAATTTACGCGAAAATTTTTAAATGGGGGGAAAAATCAAGACATACTGAGAAAAGGCGAGAATGGGATGTTAAATAAAACTAAGAATCCTCGTGTGGTTGCTGAATGTCATTCTCGCTGGTTTACTATTCAACTGGGCTCTCTCTTTGGCATTTCTAACAGGGAGGGGGGGTAAAAAAAATAAGGTAAGGGGTGCTGGTTTATTATTAAATTTAATCCCTATGGAGCGACCAGTTGAATAGTAAACCATCCATCATCCTCTCGCATTAATTTTTTCTTGCAGGAAGAGAGCCGTTGAATAGTAAACCAGCGAGACTGTGTTCACACACACTCGACAGCAGCAGCAGGCAGGGAGAAAAAAAACCAACCACCACCACCATCTTGTGGATTTTTCTTTGCATATATCAGTCCTTTCTCGCTTCTCTCAGCTCTTTTTCTATTTTGTATTTTCCTGCTTGATACTGTAATTTAATTTATTCAAAGTAGTGGGGGTCTATATCAAATAATTAAGGATTAATACGGGTTTTTACTATGATTGCTTCTTTAATTAGACCAATTTTACTTTAAGTAATAATGTTCAATCTCATTAATTAATTAATGGGGATATTTTTCTTGATTTGTTTTGGTTATATTTTCGTTTTTGTTGCTGGAAGTTGATGGCACGGGTACATTACCCGGGTGTAAACTCCAGAAGCTTTTATTCAAGAGTCAGTCTCTTTTCCTCATTTACCACTACTACACAGTTATCTCCATAATAAATATTCCTCCAGCTCTATCATTTTTTTTTCGTTGTTGATGATGTCTCGCAGCGTCACGACAAATTATTTTAGTGACATTTTCTCTCTCTCTTCTCTCTCCTGCCTCCCTCTCTCGAAAGATTCCTAGCTTAGTGTGAGTACCACCTTCTCGCAAAAGGGAAGGAAAAAAGGAGACTGGGAAACGTAAATATGTTTACCAGGAAACTGTAGTGAGAAGGCCGCCTTAGCTCTGGTATTATGTAAGATAACGTCACTACTTCCTGCGCTCTGTAAACGGGCCTGAGGTAATTGGAGGAGGTAACGACGCATCACATGTCTTTAATTGCCTCCCCCTCCCCGGGAGGAGGGGGGATTAGGGGGGGTATTAAGGCGGGGGGCAGTTATTCGACAGGAGTTGTAACGATTACATAAGATGGGAAAAAAAAGGTAGATCCTTTATCATCGCCCTTCACTTTGAGGCTGATATCAGGAGGAAGGTCGACTCGGTTCGTACGTCAGTAATTACGGGGCGGCCTGAAGATTCTCAGGATTGTCTTCTGCTGATACATTATCACGAAGAAATAAGGGTGGACTCCTAGTTACGTCATCGCCCCGACTTAACATTTCCTTCCATTTCCTTTCTAGATGCATCGATTATTTTTTTTAAAAAGAAAGAAAAAAACTGAAAAAAGGGTTTCTCCGTACATAATAACTCAAATAATTTTTTCTTTCCTTAAATCTATATGAACCTTACCTCTTGTAGGAAACTTATCACGTATTACGGTACAATCAACAGACTTCACTTACCTAGAACAGAAACAAAAAAAAACGGTTTTAATTTTACCATTTTATATGTATTAATAGAACAGTCACATGATAAAATTATATATATATATCATAAAAACAGAATTACATTTTTGTAATGTTGGCAGTCAGAGGTCTAAAAAATTTGTAAACGAAAAAAAAATGTAATTAATGTCGGAAGCAAAACACAAGCAAGGAAATGGAGATTAAAAAACATGATAAAATTATATATATATATCATAAAAACAGAATTACATTTTTGTAATGTTGGCAGTCAGAGGTCTAAAAAATTTGTAAACGAAAAAAAAATGTAATTAATGTCGGAAGCAAAACACAAGCAAGGAAATGGGAGATTAAAAACTAAAACGAAGAGAAATTTAAAACAAATGACAACGTACGAGAAAAAAAAGGTGTGAATGATTTAAAAAACAAAGGAAAAACAACGTATTGGAACGAAAAAAAAATTTTTTTAAAGTAACAAATGAATAAATATAGAATTTTAGTGAAAAGGAAAAAAAATAAATTAGAAGGAGGAAAATTGCCCCGAGGTTAACGTTGAAATGAAGAGAAATAAAAAATAATCTTAATATTAGATGTTAAAATGTATATAAGAGGACAAATAAAAAAATAACGTTAAACGAAAATAATTATAAATGAGAGAAAGAAATTATGAAGTAAGAAAATTTGCAAGTCAAGGCACAATAAAAACATGGACACACACACGAAAAGGAAAATTATGAATGATACGTAAAAAGAATGTAAGCGAAAAATATTTAAATGAAAAATAAATTTCAAAATTAAGAAAATTAAAAAAACAGGACACACCCGTATAAATATGAATGGCGACGTAAAATGAATATAGAAATAAATAAAAATGAAATGTATGTAAGTGAAAAAAGTGAATTAAAAAGGCGGAAAAACAATTGGGAAAATGAAACGAAGACCAATAATCAAACGATGAAAAAAAATAAAATACAAAAAAAAGAAGACGGTCACCGGTATAAATTTTGTAGACAGGAAAAAAAGAAAATAATGATAAAAACATTTAAATACACATGAAACAAACAATCGATTTTTAATTATGGAGACATGTTATAGTTATCAAGAGTTGGGTATTCGACCAAAAAATATATATATATGAAACAAATTGAAGCTTTGGGGCTAGTTGGACATTTCAACCTGGGAAAATAAAAAGGAAAAAAAATAAAACAATTCAATTGTGTAATTATAAAAAGTCCAAATTTAAGACAAAATTAATTAAAAAAAATTTTTTTTGGAAGGAAAACATAATTAATAAAAGTCCCTGTGTGTCCAATCCACTTAGGTTTTTAAATATTTTTTATTTAACAAACAAATCCAGACACATATAATTGGTCTCGTTAATCAAAATATCAATTCAAATAGTCCTTTCATCAGTATGAAGAGAGAGAGAAAAGAAAGAACGGAGGTTACTGTTGAAATGAAGCGAGATAGAATCAGCGAGACGGAAGGGAAATGGTGCAACCTATTTACTGTTCTTGATGTGTTTGGAAGCTCTTGACAAGCGGATGTTACGTCACAGTGACGACGACAAGAATATTTTGCGATTGGGCGAGCCAAAGCCGTTGTTTGGATCCTCAATTTATTGTCACGGTAGAAGGTTGAAAGGACGACCAAGTGATGGATCCCGTTCGCCGCTCGGTCCAATAAGTAAAATGTGAAGGAAGGAGGAAGACGAAGGCGCGTCTCCATGGCAACAACAGATTAGAGTAGAGTAGCGGTATCGAGACAATTTTCCGCACTAATAACTGCGTCGTAATGGCGATTTGGACGCAGGGATCTCTCTTGTTGTTAACAGTACCCGCTGATTGCCTGCGGACGGCGACGCACTTCACTTCCTACAATCTCTGGACACACGTCACGTGACGTCACCAGATCCAGAGTAACTAATGTACAACCAATGCGCAACCGAAATCCTGCACTTTTCAAAAAACATTAAAATTACTTTAAATATTACATTTACAAAAGAACTTCCTACAATCTCTGGACACACGTCACGTGACGTCACCAGATCCAGAGTAACTAATGTACAACCAATGCGCAACCGAAATCCTGCATTTTCACATTTATTCTTTAATATTACTTTACAAAGACTGTCAATCTGACCGTCACGTGACGTCACAAGATCCAGAGTAACTAATGTACAATGCGCAACAGAAATCCTGCACTTTTTAACCATTAAAATTACTTTAAATATTACATTTACAAAACAAAGACATATATAAACAACATAGACTGGCTGGGGACAAGGCGCCGCCATATTTGAAGCAAATTGAAGGCTCAGGCGCCATTTTTTGAATGGTAAGGTTGGGGCGCGTGTCCTGTCGTCTGCTGCATGGGCATTGAATTGAGGTGGACTTAGGAATACGTGCAGGAAGCGTATCTCGTAAATCAATATTTAAAAACTATATATACATATGTATTAAAGTTACAAATGAGCGGAAACCAGCTAGAAAGTGTTTCATTACATATAATATATATAACACATCACTTAAAAATTGTAAATTATTTCTGTTGTCACACAAGGAAAGTGGCCGAAATTAAAGTTAACACGGATAAAAAGGGGCGGCTCATTAAACATCATCTCAATGCTAAATACAACATGTAAACATTGACAGTTAATCAACAGAAAACTTTAAAATAGTTAATTTATAATTTTTGTTTTAAATCAGTCATTTCTGATATTATTAATGCCCGAATTATTAGATGAGATTAGATGATGAAGCATCTCGCTCATCAGTCTATAATAATAAAGATTACTCCCAATATCTAAAATTTTAATTTTTTTTTACAATTGTACGTTGTACAAGTAACATCTAAATGCATCTAGACTGACATTAAATATAGTTGAAAGTTGATAGGGATCAAGGTTAAACGAAATAAAAAACACACATTCATTAATTACAGTACAGAGAACTACTTTCATAAAAAAGAACAAGAGCGCTGGCTTGCATACCCTAGAGCACCACCAAGATCAGAAATTTGGTAAATATCGAAGACACGTGCTCTCAAAAGTGAAGATATGATGATATTTACTTAAAATACGATATTCCAGTTGTTTTTTGAACTACGATTAGTACAATTGTACGCTGAAGGGGGGAGAGGGAGAGGGAGGGAGGGATAGGGAGAAGGAGAGGGGGAGGGAGAGGGAGAGAGAAGGAGGGAAGGGGGAGAGAGAGACGTACAAAAACAAAGGCGTGGCCGCTGCCACACAACCGAAGGTAATGATGTATTAAAGGCGGATCGCGCTGTATTGAATGCAAATTCGGAGTCGAGATGCAGCCACGATGACAGTGCAATGTGAACGACCGCCTCCATCTTCTCTTATAACACCCGGCCTTTTATTCCCCAATCTACTGCTCAATTAACACAAGGACTGAACTCTTATCCTCTTATCCTCTCACACATCACCCTATATTATATACTGAGGATGACTCCATAAACTTCCGAAGTAATGAAGCCAAGGAAAGGGAAACGGAAATTTGACTCGCTTCTTACTCTGGGAAAAAATAGGTCTTACGTTAACATGTCCCGATGTAGAGGTTCCTGGACTTATCATCACTTTATTACAACAAGATTTTTCTGACTTTAAAAATTAACATAAATAAACAGACGACCCTTGGGTAACACATAGAGCATAAACGAAAGATTAAGAAAAGACAAAAAAATAAATATAGTTAGGCCAGTGAAATCGCGTAGAATCTTCTCGTTGGGACAAGCACTAAGAATGGGGGGAAAACAAAGAATACCCAAGAATTAAAGATACTTTAAAAAGTAAAATTCGTGGCGTGAGCGAGACGCGAATATCACATATAGCTTCAATTCGTTTTCCTTTACTGTTTATTCATTGTAATTTTTCACTATTTGTGACCTTCAGTATTATTAATTTCCTTTGTGGTCAACAATTTAACATCAAACGTATATATTAACGTTACACTTTTAAATTAATTTAAAAGTCACGCGAAAAAATAATAATAAATGGAAATGACATATTCGCGAACCCAAAGATATTTCTGTTTACAACCAGGGATATTATTGATTGCTAACATAATACCACCAGAGACGTTGTTGCTTACACGTGCGCGAATTATTATTACTCTATATTTGAAAAGAAAAAGAAATGATGCGCGGTAACGTGTGTGTGTGTGTGTGTACGTAAGTATGTCACGGTTACACACTGCGGGTGCTCTACCATCTGAGCTAATCCGAGTCGACGTCTTAAGGACCGATTCAACATGTCTCTCCCCATTCCGGTAAACCTAAGCTGGGGGCTCACCTACCAACTCACTAATCACACCCTGATACTAGGAAATACGCGAAGAATGGACACAGGGGCATTCAAGTCACTTCGGGTCAACTCGATGATTTGTGGTGGTGCCAATATATTTTTGTTTCATCGCGTCACTTCCTCGGACTTGAGAGATCAAAGTTCCCAATGCGAAATGCGAACTCATTCCCTTTTTCGGATTATTCAGGTTACATTCTGCTCCTCCTCCGTCATCCAGTGATTGATTTGAAAGTTCCTTTTCTCTCCGTCCGCGGCTGTGGAGGACCATCAATCAGCTGGTCCTGGTCCCTCTTCTTTCTCCAGGGGA
The DNA here is from genome assembly GCA_034510155.1 of Eucriotettix oculatus. Taxonomy (NCBI): domain Eukaryota; kingdom Metazoa; phylum Arthropoda; class Insecta; order Orthoptera; family Tetrigidae; genus Eucriotettix; species Eucriotettix oculatus. The sequence goes on from CM067379.1 coordinate 7,950,200, forward strand.
GAAACCCGAAGAAGAATTCCACGTCGACGTCGAAAGGACACTCATGATGCTCCAGGTGACCAGAGAGAGAGAGAGAGAGAGAGAGAGAGAGAGAGAGAGAGAGAGAGAGAAGATTTTTCCCCATGAGATTCCGATCGATCCGGGAACTGACGTGAATAAATTGAGCTGGACCTTCATAAATAACGCGTCTTCCTCCCCCGGGCCAAGTTCCAGGACGCTCTTCTAGAGGAGGAGGAGGAGGATGATGATGGTAAATCTTGTTGGGCCGCTTTGAACTCTTGTTCTGTCACACGGAGACTGACCGACGGCGTGATTTGTAGACGTCGGGGAAAGGACAGTTCCCAAGAGTAAACAACAGGGTCAACAGGATTCTTCCAATTAACGAATTTCTTCACTCATGATATAAAGAAACAAGGACACCCTGGTGCAAGTGCGAAGAGCCAGCCAGCCAGCCTCTAGTGTTTGATTGCCCTGGATATGACATAAATATCAAGATGAACGGAATGCCTTAAAGGACATGGATGGATCTAAAAGTTGTAATCATCAGGGATCCGTAATTTAATAACAGTGCTCGAAAATATAACAAACCAGAGATATCACCCGCGGATTGAGCTAGGAAGATATAATTGCAAACAATCTCTGGTAGGAGAATCTCACACACAGCACCTTAGATAGATGGAAGCTCCATGGTCATAAAGGTGAGGAAAAAAAATCGATTTTCTCTGAAAAGCGGCGGGTAGAGAAGAGGAAGACAGACAGACATTGGTTGGTTGTAACTGCTTCAAACAATTCGACACACTTTTCTTTTTGGGTCCCTCAAAGATGTTGTGACTGACAACAGTGACGTCATCACTCACTCACTCTCCTTCTGGACCCGCGGTAATCCCAGGAACCCGGAGAGAGAGTAAAACAGATATGAAACAGACAAGGAGATATATATACACACTCACACCCGACATTTTCGTATCAATTTGGCGGTAGAAATGAAAAAAAAATACACTTGACGAAGCCAGCCTTAAACAAACCCTTCATATCCTGGACGCCCGGAAAATGAGGGAAACCGGAATTCCGGAGCTGGAAGTACAACCTGTGATAGACTAGAGAAGTGTGGAGATGCAGGAAGGAAGGAAGGAGGGTGGAGGAGGAAGAAGCAGAAAACATTGAAAGACTGTCTTCTCCTAAAAGGAAGCCCAGGAGACAAGAATAGAGCAATCAATGGCTGATGACCTCCACGCATCTTTACTGGTAGAACTTATGCAGGAGGGAGAGCGTCTTCTGCTCTACAGACCCCCTGCAAAAAAATATACTTCCATATTTGATGTATATATATATATAAAAGTGTTAAAAAATCTCAGTCTGTAATGTAATGTAAAAGAAGGATGGAAGCAGCTATGACTTAACATAGTTTTCCTCTCCCTTTCTTCCATATTCCGCCAGTAGCTGTGATCTCACAGCACTTTCCCTTCAATCCTCCTACTCCACATTCACCCTTCACCCTTCTGTCTTTAGTTTTAGTTTACTAGTTTTATTATTGTTAAAAAAATAAATATTTATAAAAAATAAAATAGAATAAATCTGTAACACAAACATTGTAAGAAATGAAAAAATAAGGCCTGTTATAGATACTCAAGAAAACAGGCTATTAGTGTAATTAGTGTAAAAAAAAAATGTCTCCTGTTAATTTTTTACAGGCCAAGTGAAGCAATAGTTTAAAATATATGAGTTGTCAAAGTCGAGCTATATGAAAGAATGACGACAAAAAAAATCATAAATGCCTGACTTCTTTTCAGGTTGTGTTGTTTTTTTTACCAAAACGCATACATAAAATAGTTTTAAATTTTTTTCTTTTGCGTATCATAAAAGGGCATTCAATTATGCGTAAATAGAGACCATTCTCTCAATAAACGTAGGGACACAGTGAGGAGGGTTCAGACTCGGGGCTCTACTATTTTGACAGTGACGTCAGGAAGTAACATGCAAGTGCCGTATTAATTATAAACATAAAATGAAGTATTGCAAAGGGAGAACCAGCTGAAGTGCACGCTTTCTGAATATTAGGATAATTATTAGGCGGGTGCAAGTAGGATGTCGATGCGGTCGGTTCCGAGACAGTGACCGAGTAGGACGGGAGCGACGGACAATTGGTGTTTGTGTCGGGGGCACAGCAGCAGGGGGGCTGGAGAAGTGGGACAATGCGCTCACGACGTCTTCCTACCTCATTTTAAATCCATTTATCCTGCCCGTTACACTCTTCCCCAATTTTTTTTTAAAAAATATTACAAGAATACACAGACAAACTTAGTTCCGCGTGCTACTTAATAAAATTACCAATGCAGCAGCTAGTTGATCCTAAAACCGCGATTATGGTCTATTATGCCTATTTCCACTCAAATATGTGCTACGGAATAACGAGTTGGGAGGGGGGGGTAATTGCCCTCCAAGTTCTGACGTTTTCAAGTTACCAAAAAAAAGAGTTATAAGAATACTATGCGCCAAAGATTGTAGGGAACATTGTGTAACGTGACATACGTACACACACACACACACACGCTTAGTCGGTCGGTAAAGCAAAAAAAAAGAATAATCTACGCAGCTTCTAAAAAAAATGGCGGCTGCTGATCCCCTGGGGGACAACGCCGCGGGTGACGAACAACGATATATAATTGTATTAAAAAATATCGCGAATCCAACGAGAATTTGTTTAAGTGGAAAACCGGGTTAAAATGGCGCCGTTACCAGATGTTAACAATGGCCTGGTGGTGACGTCGTCGTTGTTCCTGGTTTGCCGTGCCGCAGGATGTTCCTTCGCTGAAACACGACGTCTAGATCCTCTAGCAGCGCCTCTTCTTCTTCTTCAGCTTAAATCTCTATCAAAATGTCCTCTTTTTGTTTTCCTTACTACAAAACAAAATCTTCTTTCTCGAAACAATGGCGAAATTAACTTTTCTGCATATAGTTTCCTCAGCCACTGCTCTCTCTCTCTCTCTCTCTCTCTCTCTCTCTCTCGCCCCGACCTTCTCAGGAGAGCTCCCAGAACCAACAATGCACTCCAGGCAATCAACAATGTTGTAGACGGTGACGTTTCCCGCCTACTCGGGCCTCACTCACCAAACCATTCTCGTTTTCCGTCCTCTTGCTGCTGTTATACGCAAATAACGAAAAAAAACTAAATTATTTTTTGCTTTACCCGATGAATGTAAGGGTCATGAATCACCACCACATGTGAGATAAAGTTTTATTCGGTGGAAGAGCGGGGAATTTCTTCCTCCTCTTCCTCCTCCTCCTCCTCCTCCTCCTCCGTGTAAAAGAAGTAAAGAGCAACGGCGGTGACAATTCAAACAAAGTGACAGAGTCACACGAGAGAGAGAGAGAGAGAGAGAGAGAGAGAGAGAGAGATATGGAGGCGTCCAGTCCCGAGAAGTAGTTTGTCAGGAATGTAAGAAGGTAAGGTAAGGTAAGGTAAGGTAAGGTGATGTACACGCGGGGGGGTAGTAAATGACGGTGTTTTGGGACGCAATTACGTGTATTGTGTGTCCCCCGCCGCGCCCTACTCTCTTCTGGGAACCAACCTTCCTTTCTAATTGCCCCTCACCTCACACATGCACGCATGCGAATTTACCTGCCTGCATAAGGATGACAAGAAACATAAAAAAGTAACCTACTTCAAGGACTTTTTTCCTTCATGTGTGTCATAAACGATTAAACTGAGAGTCTTGGCAAGTTCTTAATTGAAGCCTAACAGATCCAGCCTTAAAAATATTTGCCAAGTAAATTACACTCAGCACTTATAATTTTTTTTCCCTCCTGCCCGCAGTATTTATATTTTTAAGCCACGTCATAACGAAGCTTTCGTTTTCAAAAAAATTTCAAGTTCTTTCCTCCCTCAACAGCTATAATTATTAATTAAAGTACGAGGGTCTTTCCCGGTGAATGTTATAAATTCCTCTCGACTTTTCCAACCCGGGTGGTCAAAGATTTAAAACAGTGACGTTATATTTTTGATTACATTCTATCTTTATCCAAATTTAGTGCGATTATTTTTTTTCCCATCGTTGTTCGTCTTTCCGCAATAATTTTTTTATGTTTATTTATATTACTTTTTTTATTCTCTCGCGTCGTTTGTTAATTTTCTTCTCCGCACTTTTAAAATTTCCTCAAGTATAATCCTTTGTTTTTACTTATTTAAAAGTGTTTAATAATTATAATTTCTTAAAGGTGATTTAGCCTTAACTTTTTACAAGTTAATCAAATTTCCCCTCTCAAGATGCAATAGATTCATAATGTTATCTTACGGCTTGCTCTGCCATCATCTTCAGACTGAAGTGTCAAATTCGGTGAGTGTAAGCATTTATATAGTCTCTGAGGCAAGTCTGTGCTAAGCACAAACCCGCCTGTGATTGGCTATAGATGCGAGGGCGCGTCTCCCATTGGTCCACTTGCTTATTCATGCTCTAGTCTCCCCGTGACTCAGCCCCGCGTTCCTCCGGTGAAACAATGGGTTCCAGGCTCAATTGGGATCCAGAATTTCTATTCAAGTAAATTCTCACTGGACCTGATGATGTTTATTGCCTCCAAAATAACGCTAACCCAATAGCAATTAGCTCTAACCAGAATACGCGTCTTATCGAAAGCTATTTTTGTGCTTGCACAGACTTGCCTCAGGCTATATAAATGCTTACACTCGCCGAATTTTGACACTTCAGTCTGAAGATGACGGCAGAGAGCAAGCCATCGAAACGTCACTGTTTTTAATCTTTGACCCGGGTTGGAAACTCGAGAGGAAATTTATACATAATTATTATTAATGATATTTCTTTTGAAACCCTTCCTCCTCCAGCACCTTTGCGAGGCTGGAGTCCTTGCAGAGTCCTTCCAGGAAGGAAAAGACGGTTTGTTCAAGCGCGCGCACGCACATACCAAACTCCTCGAGTTTGCATAACATTAACATATTTCGTTTGCCAAGACCAACGCGCAATTTCACAAGCAAAGTTCCTGGAAGGTCGCACGCATATTCCTTCCTTCCTCCGCTTCACCCTGCTGCTGCTGCAGGAACAATTGTGTACTAAATTACCGCTGGAATACCAGATACCGGCCGGCAGCCGCCATTGTCTTGTCCACTTGTCTGACACTTTTCCCCCTCCCCACCGTTGCACTATTCAATCTGGAAGAGAGAAAAGTGGGGGGAAAACAGCAATCTACCAGGAAAAAAAGATACATTGAGTGAGACAGATGAAATTTAATTTGTAGGTAAAAATAACGTTGTCCGCGTGACGTATTTCTTGCAAATTAAATCATAATAAGATGAGTAAAATCTTTTCAACAAGGGGACTTGTAACGTGAACATACGTACACACACACACACACGTTACCGCGCATCATTTCTTTTCTTTTCAAATATAGTAATAATAATTCGCGCGCGTGTAAGCAACAACGTCTCTGGTGGTATTATGTTAGCAATCAATAATATCCCTGGTTGTAAACAGAAATATCTTTGGGTTTGCGAATATGTCATTTCCATTTATTATTATTTTTCGCGTGATTTTTAAATTAATTTAAAAGTGTAACGTTAATATACGTTTGATGTTAAATTGTTGACCACAAAGGAAATTAATAATACTGAAGGTCACAAATAGTGAAAAATTACAATGAATAAACAGTAAAGGAAAAACAAATTGAAGTTATATTTTCTTTGAACTGAACGTATTTTGTTGATGTCTCTGTATTGTATTCCTTGGCTTGGAGCTGGATGTGTGTGTGTGTGTAAGGGAGACATCCCAGGGAGTGTATCACACAGACGACGATTCATTGTCTGTATACATTTATATATATATAAACAATCTATTCAATTAGTTAATTGAATAAATTTACTTAAATAATTTTAATTCATATAAGTCAACCGAAATTGTTGTTGTTTCCATTGTTATTAATTATATATTCATATTTCAAATATTACATGTACATTGGTACGTTGAAAACCAGAGATATCAAACTCGCCCCTGGCTGATGACGTCACGACCAGTGACGTCACGTCAGGACCAGGGCCGTTCCTGCTTGCATTGCCCCCTGAGACGCCGCGAACCAAAGCACCTCCAGATCCTCTCCATCTTACTACTGGTGCAACAGAACCAGGAGCTACAACCATACCATGGTACAGCAATACCGAGGAGGAAAAACAACTACTACTGGCAAAAATATTAATTATACCCATTAGGCCTGAGTGCTCGTGTTTTTCTTCATGCATTATAAAACGGTTTTAACCATTTTGTTAAAAAATATAATAATAAAAGTTGTTTATTCGTTTTGATACGAATATTTATTTATTTATGTAATGTCGCAGGACAGCAGCCTAGATCCTTTGTCGGAATTCTCATCTGGACCGTCATTTTGGACCCTCAGTCAATGATTCTAAGACTTTTTCACCTGTAAGTAGTCCTCAGCAGCCCCTAAGGTGCCATATAGCTGGTGAGACTCAAAACAAGCCAATAGGGGGTGGGGGGAAAAAAGAAGATGGGTCAAATCTCTCTCTCTCCTCCTCCAATATTATCTTCGAAATTTTCAACTAGGGGGTCTTATTTCAGTATACAAGAACAATTATTTAATAAAAAAAAATTTTTTAAGTAAAAAAAATATATATATAAAATCGTTTCGCCGATATACCGCACTATTTCTTCGTCTGATTAAATAGTTTATATTTAAAAAAAATTGTAATGGTGACTTCATCCCGTTTAAATGTGTACGTCTGTTAAAAAGAGTGTGCAAGGCACAGGTAGGGAATTCCCTGATGAATAAGCATCCATCCAGCTAACAACAGTCCTTTTTTATCCTATTTAATCGGCAGGCAGAATTAACCTTAAAAAAAGAAGCATTTACCCGCCCCCTGAAAACTCTCTATAATTACAAGATAATTACCTCTTTTCAAGCTATTAATTAATAAAAAAAAACAGAAAAGTTTTACAATGAATTATTACTTTTTCTGTTCCCTTTATTTTGACATTCAATGTACATGGTTGGGAAAAAAATATATATTTGATAACCCACAGAAACCTCTAAAGGAAACATCAGAAGAAAATTGACACTTTGGTATTTATATGAATATATAATAATAATAATCTCGTAAAACTGCTGTGAAATTTTTTCAACGTTATTAAGAAGTTAATAACGGTGATTTACCTACATTTCGAGAGACTAAGTGAGGATTTTCCCCCTCAAAATATAGATATTTCTGTAATTGTTATCGTGTCTGAGGGTAATTGGAAGAGATTTTCCCATCCCACCGAGAGAACTCTCCGCATTCTTATATTTTCTATACTTGGAACTCTGCTTACGTCACGAAACTGTCACGAATTTGGACGACGGGTTGCGCCATTGTTTCAACGTCCTCAATTATCCTCTCCTCGGAAGCCCGAATAACCACCATGAAGCCAAGGGCCATTTTAAGCTCGCAGATTATTAATAATTGAGCAGCAGCGGGATGATTGTTTTGCTGGAGTTGCAAAAATGCCAGACATCGTCATCATCATCATCATCCTTCAAGGAAAATTGCGAATGCGATGGCGCAATTAAGCAAGGACAATGGCGCCTGCGAACCTGCAGCCCAGCAGAGAGGCGCGTTGGTTGGGTCACGGACATCTAGGCGTCTCGTTCATTCACGTGCTCATAAGATAAGATAAGGTAAGGTAAGGTAAGATTTATTGGATCCATTAGTCCTCTATTGAAGGAAAAAATGGGAACAAGTCAAAGAATATGTTACAATATCACACACACTGAGAATACAAATATAAGAAACGAAATAATACGGATACAACATATGAGTATAGAAAAACTATGTATACAAACGATGATAAATAAAAAAATAAAAAACAAAGCAAAGAAAACAAAATATGAATACAACATATCAAGAATATGAGTACAAAGCAACAATAAGAGAGATAGTAAAAGAAACTATGTATTATACAATGATAAATAAAATAAAAAAACAAAGCAAAGCAAACAAAATATGAATACAACATATCAAGAATATGAGTACAAAACAATAAGAGAGATAGTAAAAGAAACTATGTATACAATGATAAATAAAATAAAACAAAGCAAAGCAAACAAAATATGAATACAACATATCAAGAATATGAGTACAAAAAACAATAAGAGAGATACAGATAGTAAAAGAAACTATGTATACAATGATAAATAAAAAATAAAAACAAAGAGCAAAGCAAACAAAATATGAATACAACATATCAAGAATATGAGTACAAAAAACAATAAGAGAGAGAGATAGTAAAAGAAACTATGTATAAAATGATAAATAAAATAAAAGAGAAAGCATACATAATATATACAAGCTTTGTTAAAGCATTTCGTATGTCTTAAACCTTAGAGGATTTTTTATTTCTTCTCCTTGCAGTATGATTCCTTTTCCATATTCCTTTCTATCTTTCTTCATCGACTGTTCAATATATATATGTATTGTAGCGGATTCCGCGTTCCTCCGTATTCGAGGATTTCTAATTCCTTTTAGGGCGCCAGGTATTTTTCATAAAAAAAACACCAAAAATGGATTTTAGTAGTTTTAATTCCTTTCAGAGCATGAAGAAAAAAATTATATCTGCATGGATGGCCGTGGTCATTCTCTCTCTCTCGTCGTCCCGCCGACACAACCTGCTCCTTCCACTACCCCATGACGACTCCCCCATAAAGTCTCGCCAGACTACATTGTTGGCCCAAGTTCCTCAACAATTGCAACTCGCAAGCTTGGCCTGCATTGTTAAGTGTAACTTTTCATGTTACAATGTTACAATATATATATATTGTGATAAAAAGGCGGATTTTGTGATGTTGTGGCGTTATGAGGCGCAGTTCGGCCAACAACAATGGCTAGTCGGCTGAAAGATGGTGATTCCCCGCGGGAGAGTCCCGCCGAACGAGTGTAAAAAATGAGGGCGGGGAACCCCGAAATTTTGTGAAATAGGGGAATTCCCGTCGGAAGATTTAAAAGGGAAGCCGATGGGTGGCTCAGCCCCAGAAGGCAGGCGAGTGGAGGAGAGGACGGACTGGGTCCGAGCAGAGAAGACGGACGAGAGCAGACGTGATCAAATCCTGCAAGACGCCAGAGAGACGCGGAAACATTCGAGAGGTGGATGTTTGTAGCAGGCCCCTGTAGTAATTGTGGGTAAGTTATTAAAAAAAAGCTGTGAAACTTGCTCATTGCTCTGGTTAAATAATATTTAATGATTGTTTTTTTTTCTATTTTCAGCTACTGCATACTCCATCCATCTCTTGAGAGACCCCAAAATCCCCCCCTCCTGAGATTAAGCCCGTGTATTCACTTTAAATTAATAAATGAAAAATTTTAAAAAAATTGATCATAATTTGTTCTGTTAATTAATAAATGTTTTATACCCAAAAAAGTATATTACAATATATATATATATATTAGTTAAAGTGAATTGACAGTCTTGTCTTACTCCTTTTTTTTAGATTTCGGCTTTCTTTTCTTGCTCTTCAATTATTCTTATTACTGCTGACTGCATCTCTGTAGAGGTTATTTTATGGTAAACCTCAATTATAATTTTGGTGCTTCATCAGATGGACCGAGATCCTTCGATAATGTTGTTAAATATTCGGATCTCTTCGACCGTTATTTGCGTTGAGAGAGGTCTAGATTGTTCTCCGTATTGTGTTAGGTAATTGAGACATCCCCGTGATGATGACGTGACGGTCTCGATGCATAGTGAATAAATAGATACAACAGATTAAGCATCAAATTCATGAGCATGAAATTGAGAGTGTCCAATTAAGAGAGAGAGAGAGACGGTGAATTTCTCAGAGGGAATTTTCTTCCCCCTTCTGCCTTCGAACGTAGTTCATGGAAAAACGTCTCACGTCTAAGAGCGGGGAACCCACAAATCACTCGTTGTTCGCTTTGATATATTACACCAAACAAGGGTTTGAGTTTCGAGAGCTCTTTAATTATTTCTGTGTGTGAGAGAGAGAGAGAGAGAGAGACGCTGTAAATATTTTTCCCTCTCTCCCTCTCCTCCTGAGCGCGGGTTATGCAGATGCCAAGAAACGTCGTGATGGATTGGTTTCGGTGTCCAGATTAGAGCCGCCCATCGCTCTTATTTCCATATTTAAGTAAGCGGGTCAGTGGGGTGAGGAGATCTGGACCCACGGTAGCCGAGGGAACCAGACAGATGCTTATCTCAGGACCATCCAACAAGGCAACCATCTCCTTTAAGAGATGACGTAATCCCTGGCCGAAACATGAAACAACAACTCAGGGGTGGAATTCCAAAAAGCTTACATCATTCAGCCACAGTTACTAATTTATTAAAATTTAACAAAAAAATAATAAATACCCAGGAAAATTCTGTGGTCAACTTGAATCGCTTCAGCCTCAGAGTGACTGCGGGGCTCACCACCTGATCATGTCCGGGGATGCCTCCTGCACTCTCTCTCTCTCTGGGTAATTTTTTATCAAAGTTCTCATATGCCGAGACACCTTCACCTATTTTAGGAGGTATATGTACTGGGGTCAAAGACCTTGGGCATGAATATGGCAAGAGTTGTCCTCCGCTGATCCCATTGGGATCAGTCGGGGGCCAACTGCCTCCTGAAACTGGTGGAGACACGGAGAAGGGAATGCTGCGACCCCACCACAGCAGACTCGTCTCCTCCCGTCATTCACAGGGAAGGGCGTGAGAATAGTAGCCAATACCTGATGCAGGTTTTCTAGGGTTTTCCCTGCATCATCTCTTTAGGTGAAACACCCCTAGGGTAGGATCCTTAAACCATAGCCCGGGGGCCCACTAGTTAACCCTTCCTTGGCTACCTTGCTCTACCTTCCGCATCCCTCCCCCTTTTCAATTCCCTTCCTATGCTATTAAAGGGGAGTTGCCTGTTTCAGGATCACCCTCATGTAGCCTGTTAATCCAAAAAAAAACTGTGGTCAACTTGATTGCTAAATTATTCCGCGTTAAGGAATTAGACCTTAACTAATGTTATGTTGATGGAAATAGAAATTCAGACTAGTGCAGGTCGCTATTGTAGTAACTGTTAATAATGGTAGAAGAAGAAGAAAAGTTGGTGGATGATGAAGAGTTTGACATGTCGCTGACAGATCTGAGTAACCGTAAAGCACCAAGAATTGATAACATTCCACCGGATTTGATAAGGAGAAATATCACGGCTGTTCAGGATAGTTTGAAAAATCTACGAAACGGTAAGAATACCGGAATATTTTAAGAAAAACATAATTACCCGTGTATCGACGAACATTGGGACTTGTAGATTAAGTGTCTCATTATTAACGAAAATAGCATATCGGAGGATGGAACGACAAATATAATGCGAGTTGGGAGAAGATCAGTTTGGTTTTAGGAAGCAATATTGACTCGGCGTCTAATTTTAGAAGACAGGATATGGAAAAACAGACCTAAGTTCATGGCATTTGCAGATTTAGAAAATTCCTTTGATATAGTGAACCGGAACACACTATTGAAGAAGATGACAGGAATAAAATATAGAGACAGAAAAAGTTATTCATAACCTCTACAGATGGCAGTCAGCCATAATTAGAATTGAACGACAAGAAAAGAGCAAGACAAAGTTGTCCATGCGCTTTAAGGGCAGGGGGACTGAACATTGGGCCAAAATCTGAAGATTTTTTGCATATTAATACGCCCATAAATTCAGTTAACTGAAAAAAAAAAGAAGCTGCCAAATAAAAGAAAGGAGGTTTAACACACGTCGCAGGACAATTTTAATTAATATGTTTGATTCTATTTTAATAAACTATGAAGGGACGGGTTGAGAGGCTGCTCATTACACAGTACACCTATTTTATATTTATTAGTGTTCTTACGTAATTCGTCGAAAGAAAAAATACGTCACTAAACACACACAAACAAATGATTAAATTGAGATGATAATCCAATTTTGGAACGTTCATATTTGCAGCGACGCTAATCTGTGTCACTCAGGCTCCGGTCGATATTGTCGTGTTTTGGCGAAGGGGGGTGAAGATGGTAAAGGAGGCGAAGGGGAGGTGAAGAGGGTGAAGGGGGTGATGGTGGTGAAGGGGGTGAAGGAGGTGAAGGAGGATGAAGGGGGTGAAGGAGGATGAAGGGGGTGAAGGAGGATGAAGGGGGTGAAGGAGGATGAAGGGGGGGTGAAGGGGGGCCAAATCCGTCACGACTCTGGCCGGCGCCGCCGAAATTTAATCGGCGGATAATTTTATCCGGGACCGTGTGTAAAAACCCTGGAGAGATCTTACCAACACAATAGGAAAGTGGAAGGGGGTGGGAGGGGTTTGGTCCGGATCTCCTTAACGTCATCCCCACGTTCTCTTCGTCGTCGGCTTCAAGGGGAAAAAAATAAACACGAGGAACTTGTTAAGTAAGATTCGTGTCGAGCAGGAAGGAAGGAAGGCGAGGCGAGGCAGAGACTTTCTCCTTCCTTCCTTCCCATATTCAATATAACATGACAAGACTAATCGCCCCCCTCTTGTTAGTATTCATTGAAGCGTAAAGAACAACCAAATCGAACGCGCTTGTATAAATCTTAATGCCATTACAGCTACGAGAAGCGAACGCGCGCGCGCGTTTGGCCTGCGGGGGATTCTCATTCGTTTGACGCCATTGCGGGGGCGGGAACCAATCACATCGGGGGGGAGGGGGGGGGGGAAATCTCAAAGGACATGCGACATTACATAAATAAATATTCGTATCAAAACGAATAAACAACTTTTATTATTATATTTTTTAACAAAATGGTTAAACCGTTTTATAATGCATGAAGAAAACAACGAGCACTCAGGCCTAATGGGTATAATATTTTTGCCAGTAGTAGTTGTTTTTCCTCCTCGGTATTGCTGTACCATGGTATGGTTGTAGCTGCTGGTTCTGTTGCACCAGTAGTAAGATGGAGAGGATCTGGAGGTGCTTTGGTTCGCGGCGTCTCAGGGGGCAATGCAAGCAGGAACGGCCCTGGGTCCTGACGTGACGTCACTGGTCGTGACGTCATCAGCCACAGGGGCGAGTTTGATACAGTCTCTGGTTTTCAACGTACCAATGTACATGTAATATTTGAAATGAATATATAATTAATAACAATGGAAACAACAACAATTTCGGTTGACTTATATGAATTAAAATTATTTAAGTAAATTTATTCAATTAACTAATTGAATAGATTGTTTATATATATATATAAATGTATACAGACAATGAATCGTCGTCTGTGTGATACACTCCCTGGGATGTCTCCCTAACACACACACACACATCCAGCTCCAAGCCAAGGAATACAATACAGAGACATCAACAATACGTTCAGTTCAAAGAAAATATAACTTCAATTTGTTTTTCCTTTACTGTTTATTCATTGTAATTTTTCACTATTTGTGACCTTCAGTATTATTAATTTCCTTTGTGGTCAACAATTTAACATCAAACGTATATTAACGTTACACTTTTAAATTAATTTAAATCACGCAACAACAAAAAAAAACAATAAATGGAAATGACATATTCGCGAACCCAAAGATATTTCTGTTTACAACCAGGGATATTATTGATTGCTAACATAATACCACCAGAGACGTTGTTGCTTACACGCGCGCGAATTATTACTATATTTGAAAAGAAAAGAAATGATGCGCGGTAACGTGTGTGTGTGTGTGTGTACGTATGTCACGTTACAGACATAGACATCCAACGCAATTGGGGGTGTGGAGTAGCTTCCTTTGCCTCCATACTTACTCTTCTTCTCCTCGGAATGTCCATTATTTTATCGGCTGTTGTGTAGAACTCCTTATTACTTCTCAGTTTCATTTTACAGCCTCATTAGGTTTGTCCCCTGGATTTATCGTTTAATTATAGAGATTCTCCGCCTTAATAATTCCATTACTATATATTTTGTATATATATATATATTGTAGAAGATTCTACGTTCCTCCGTATTCGAGGATTTCTTAATTCCTTTAGGGCGCCAGGTATTTTCCATAAAAAAATACCAAAAATGGATTTTAATAGTTTTAATTCCAATCAGAGCATGAGAAAAAAAATTATATCATCTGCATGGATGGCCGTGGTCATTCTCTCTCTCTCTCGTCGTCCCGCCGACACAACAACCTGCTCCTTCCACTACCCCATGACGACTCCCCTCCATAAAGTCTCGCCAGACTACATTGTTGGCCCAAGTTCCTCAACAATTGCAACTCGCAAGCTTGGCCTGCATTGTTAAGTGTAACTATTCATGTTACAATATATACATATATTTAATTTTTAAAACTACGGAGCTGCATCATCAATTTGTCAAAAAAAAATCTAAACATGGTGTACAATCTACTTTTTTCTCTCCCTCCGTTGCGTGTACCGGTCGGTGTATATGGAAAATTGTTTATTTTCCCCACACACACACACACATACATTCTGTTTTTTTGTGATGTTAACTTCCAAGCCCCTTTACGTAATGAATGTATCCTTTTTGTTTTATTTGACTAAAAATTAAGGGTTATTTATAAAGGTTTTACTGGAAAAATTATTTAAATAACCACGTGACGTCATACGCTTAATATCAAACATCTGTAGCGGAACCAAGAGATGCGAGGAGGAGGAGGAAGAAGAGGAACGAAAACCGATTCAGAGGAGTTTCTCAAGTTATGATGGGCAATAAGGAAGAGTAAATGAATGAATGTCGGTCGCAGTCGGTCAACAAGCAAGGGACGACAACAAAAGAGTTAAATCATCTGTTTGAGAAGGCGGGTGCCCGGTAAGGAAGGAAGAAAGAAAGAGAATTCCATCGAGCCGCGGAAGACAAACATTACGCAAAAAGAGCGGAGAATGCGTCGAGGTCGAGAGAGTGAGAGATAAAGGGCATTTGATCCCGACCAACATCCGCCCCGTGTGTGTGTGTGTGTAAGGAATGTGTGTCAAACACGAGCCATTGTCAGCCACACGTGTAATTTCGATAGACCCCGAGAGTATTGTTCACCGCTCAGTCATTACATCCCCTCCTTCCCTCCCTCTAAACACGCTTTCTAACACGCATTACCAAACAAGAAAAGAGAGAGAAAAAACCAACCACCACCACCGTTGTAGCTTTTGTCTCGTCACGAGTCAACAACACCACCACCACAACTTTTAACAATGTTGTACAAATAACAGTCACTCGAGGTGTTGGCTCAGAGAGAGGAGAGAGAAAGTCTTCCTCCAAAAGGGGAACTAATTACTTTAATAACATCAACACGACACTTACCAGAGTCTCTCTCTCAAAATGTGCATTAAAATACGTGACCCACAAATATGTGCGATGCCGAGCGGTCACGAAAAAAAAAACGTCACCGGGATAGATAGATGGATAGATAGATATTGGTCGGAAATGTAGTGGTGAAAATTATCGTACCTACTTCCACTTTACGCTCATAGAAAACAGAAAGTGAAACCTATAAAAAAAATAATAAAGAAGAGCAAAAGAAGAAAGTGGTGGAGATAGATACTGTTCAGGTCAAAAAATCAATATGCTAATTTTGTTGCGAGTTGGGGCCACAGGGGTCATAGGAATGTGAAGAAAAAAAGTAGGACAACTAGGTTGGGAAAGGAGGAGGGAGAAAACTACCATGGATTGGGAATTAGCTCCAGTTATATAGGTAGATGGGAGGATCATCATCAATTCAAACAAACATGTAGAAAAAGCAAAAAAAAAAGAAAATAATGATGTTGGAAAATTCTCATTCCTAAATAGGAGCATCAACGACTGTGGAATAATTTACCTGTGGCAAGAGTCTTTGGCGGGAAGAAAAATCCTCTTCAGGAAAATAAAAATCAGGACAAATCTCAGAAAACGCGTTATCCTCAATAAAGTAAATGCATATTCGAATTTAAATGTTAAATTAAGTGAAGTGTTAAGGTAATTAATTCTTGTGGGAGTTGTTTTTTTCCTCTTCTTTCAGGACTATAGAAATTTTAAAGAACTATGATTATTATTTCTTTTTTAAGATTAGGAATAATTATGCATAAAAAAATTTTCATTTTGTATTGTAGACAAACAATAAATACAAACACTTTCATCGTGTTAGGGAAAGTTTCATATTAAGATTTTTAAAAGTAAAGGAGAGGTAGAAAAACAGGAAAGATCTGCACAGTGAATGAGACTTCTTTTAAAAAAAAGTAAAATTCTAATAACAAACATTTAACAAAATTAAAAAACTTTCCCGCCTCCTTTCCATCAGGTTAAAATTTCGAAAAACTAGAGAACGAAACGTTGTTGCAGCTGAATAACACTTACGTTTGTATCTAAAATGGTTATTTACGAATGAGGAAATCTGTTGTTATCTAAAAAGTTTTCAGGAAAAGCTGAGGAGGATGAGGAAAAACCTAATACCTTAAAAATATTTCCCAGTGAGGGTGAGAAAGGAAACATATTACTTTAAAAATATTTCGCAAGGAGTGTGAGGGGAATGTGTGAACCCTATTACCTTAAAAAGTATAGAGGAGAGGGCGAGGGTGATGAGGGAATCTGTTGTCAAAAAAAATTAGGGGAATGTGAGGGGATGGGGAAGTCTATTACCTTAAAAAGTTTCGAGGAGAGACTGATGGGAATGAGGAAACCTGTTACCTGAAACACAAAAACTACCCTTCTTCTTCGTAAGTGCACGAAAAATTCGTTAGTAAAACTGGGTCACAAGTTTCTATAAAGGGGATGAAGGTATATTTCCTTTTTTCAAAAAAAATAACAGATATAAATGTATATATATATATATTAAATCAGGGGAGATGAGATGAGGTTTTAATTTTAAAAATGGTAAGGCGCCACGCAGTTAGTTACTCTTGAGATACCGGATGGTTTACTAGAAACATTGAACCGTCTCACAGAACGATGTTATGAGTTGAGCATTCAAATCCGTGACCCATAATAATGTACGATGCCGAGCGGTCACGAAAAAGTTCAGACGTCGCCTGGAATGGATATTAGAGATTTGTTTAGGTTAAATTATTGCATTTATTTCCTTTTTTCTGAGCGTAGAAAACAGTAAAAGAACCTGCAGAAAAAAAAGAGGAGAGAAAGGAAAAGCGGTCGAGACACTGCTGAGAGAAGAGGAAAACACCAACGTGCGTGCTATAAGGGTGGAAAGGTAGAAAACACGAAATAATAATAACTGACGAATCAGACATTTTAGCAAATTTTCCAAATTTTATAAACTGAAGAACTTTTTTTTTTGCCTTATTTTCTGTTTGATAGTCGACGAAGCGTTGTTGTAGCAGTAGAATAAAAGTCAACTTTTCCACCCCGCCTCCCCAAGGTTGTAATTTAATTTTCACTTTATTTATATTTCTTTATTATAACAGGAAGGAGAAATTATTTTTTTTAATTTAAATGGTAAGGCACACAAAGACAGGGGGGGAGGAAAAAAAAGGGTCGTTTCCTTTTCTGTCTTTAGTATTCTGAAACCGGTCGGTCGTTCTCGCAAATTCATAAAAATCCAGCTTAAGCTGTTAAAGCTCGTAATGGTCGCCGTTTCTGCTTGCTTTATGTTTTATGCAGAAAGACAGACGACAAGGACACGGTAATTTATTTCCCCGTCGACCTTCGTCCTCCCGACACGTAACCGTCATCCTCTTGCTCAAATGCATGCTATATATATATCTGTTATTTTATTGAAAAAAAGGAAATATACCTTCATCCCCTTTATAGAAACTTGTGACCCAGTTTTATTAATGAATTTTTCGTACACTTACGGAGAAAAGTAGTTTTTTGTGTTTCAGGTAACAGGTTTCCTCATTCCCATCAGTCTCTCCACGAAACTTTTTAAGGTAATAGACTTCCCCATCCCCTCAAATTCTCCTAAATAATTTTTTTTTTTGACAACAGATTTCCTCATCACCCTCGCCCTCTTCTGTAGACTTTTTAAGGTAATAGGTTTCAACGGACTTATATCGTTTGTAAAATACAAAGTTTCTACAGCTAACTCCGCCATCAGGCACCTGAAGACTTCGGCGGAGTAGACGGTCGGAACGTTGTATTTTACAAATAACCCGGGGGGGTAAAATGCCGACAATTTTTATTCAGTCGCATCTTTAGTGGTAGAACTTACGAAGGGAGAGTGTTCTGCATAATAATACACAGTAGTCTGCTCTACAGACCCCCTGCAAAAAATTTACTTCCATATTTGATGTATATATAGATATAAAAGTATTATAAAAAAGTGTAGTGTAAAAAGGGTAGAGAGGAAGACAGACATTGGTTGGTTGTAACTGCTTCAAACAATTCGACACACTTCTTTGGGTCCCTCAAAGATGTTGTGACTGACAACAGTGACGTCATCACTCACTCACTCACTCTCCTCCTGGACCCGCGGTAATCCCAGGAACCGGAGAGAGAGTAAAACAGATATGAAACAGACAAGGGGATATATATACACTCCCCCGACATTTTCGTATCAATTTGGGCGGTAAAAACGAAAAAAATAAAAAAATACACTTGACGAAGCCAGCCTTAAACAAACCCTCATATCCTGGACGCCCGGAAAATGAGGGAAAACCGGAATTCCGGAGCTGGAAGTACAACCTGTGATAGACTAGAGAAGTGTGGAGATGCAGGAAGGAAGGAAGGAGGGTGGAGGAGGAAGAAGCAGAAAACATTGAAAGACTGTCTTCTCCTGCCTCCAAGCCCAGGAGACAAGAATAGAGCAATCAATGGCTGATGACCTCCACGCATCTTTACTGGTAGAACTTATGCAGGAGGGAGAGCGTCTTCTGCTCTACAGACCCCCTGCAAAAAAATATACTTCCATATTTGATGTATATATAGATATATATAAAAAAGTGTTAAAAAATCTCAGTCTGTAATGTAATGTAAAAGAAGTTGGATGGAAGCAGCTATGACTTAACATAGTTTTCCTCTCCCTTCCTTCCATATTCCGCCAGTAGCTGTGATCTCACAGCACTTTCCCTTCAATCCTCCTACTCCACATTCACCCTTCACCCTTCTGTCTTTAGTTTTAGTTTATTAGTTTTATTATTGTTAAAAAAATAAATATTTATAAAATAAAATAGAATAAATCTGTAACACAAACATTGTAAGAAATGAAAAAATAAGGGCCTGTTATAGATACTCAAGAAAACAGGCTATTAGTGTAATTAGTGTAATAAAAAAAATTAAAAAAATAATTCAGTCCACCCACCGGGTATGAAAATAGACAGAACGAAAGGATGTTTTTTTTAAAAAAAAAATATGTGTGTTTTATAAGATGATAACAAGTAATAAGAACGTACTAATTAAATAAATACAATATACTGAAATATTGCCTTTTTACGAAACGGGTGACAAGACGATTGAAGAATGTTTGTTGTCTGTCCAAGGGGATTTTGTACCAAATTCATTCCTCTTAACGGAGCTAATATCCAGGCAACGCCGGGCACCCATTTGTTAATCACACACACAACAACTTCTTCCATTGCGGGGAAAAAAAGTTTGATGTTCTTTGATTGGAAGGAAGTTTGTCGATGGCTTTCCAGTCCGCGTCCTTCGTAGCCCTGGAGTCCAATGAGTGACGCAATGCCTCGTAGTAGTCGCATTACAGTGGAAATTCAAGAAGAAGAAGCGTCGCCATTGTCGTCGTCCATCATGGATATTTTTCCTCCTTCCCTCGAAGGAGGTCCTCGCTGCTTGCAAGGATTGAAACTTAAGTCTGTCTGTCTGTCTGGAGGATTTACTTTGCGTTGGAAATTTATTTTTGACGCTGCGGGGCGGCGGCGGAGGAGGAGGAGGAGGAGGAGGATGTTTATGGGAGAGAGGGTTTCACTTACACGTACAACAACCAACCCTCCGAACAAATCATCTTTTTACTGCAACGCCACGCCACGCGAGGTCAGGTCAGGTCAGGTCCGCAGAGGCAGAGGGAGGTTGGGAATTAAATTCAATGGCGCGCTCTGGTAAGAGGAAAAGGGAAGGAAAGGGCTTGACTCGGAGACTTTGTTGTTTGCTCCTCCGGAAAAATACAAAAAAAATAAATAAAAATATATATAGACAGAGGAGACGTAACGAAACAGCAAGGGGAGGGCAGAGTGGAGGAAGCTTGTTGAAGAGGCACACGATGAAGTCTGGTTGGAAATTAAATTCAATGGCGCGCTCTGGTAAGAGGAAAAGGGAAGGAAAAGGCTTGACTCGGAGACTTTGTTGTTTGCTCCTCCGGAAAAATACAAAAAAAAATACAAAAATATATATATAGTCAGAGGAAACGTGACGAAACAGTAAGGGGAGGGCAGAGTGGAGGAAGCTTGTTGAAGAGGCACACGATGAAGTCTGGTTGGAAATTAAATTCAATGGCGCTCTGGTAAGAGGAAAAGGGAAGGAAAGGTCTTGACTCGGAGACTTTGTTGTTTGCTCCTCCGGAAAAAATACAAAAAAATAAATAAATATATATATATATAGTCAGAGGAAACGTGACGAAACAGTAAAGGGAGGGCAGAGTGGAGGAAGCTTGTTGAAGAGACACGATGAAGTCTGGTTGGAAATTAAATTCAATGGCGCTCTGGTAAGAGGAAAAGGGAAGGAAAGGGCTTGACTCGGAGACTTTGTTGTTTGCTCCTCCGGAAAAATACAAAAAAAATATAGTCAGAGGAAACGTGACGAAACAGTAAGGGGAGGGCAGAGTGGGAGGAAGCTTGTTGAAGAGACACGATGAAGTCTGGTTGGAAATTAAATTCAATGGCGCTCTGGTAAGAGGAAAAGGGAAGAAAAAGGCTTGACTCGGAGACTTTGTTGTTTGCTCCTCCGGAAAAATACAATAAAATATATATAGTCAGAGGAAACGTGACGAAACAGTAAGGGGAGGGCAGAGTGGAGGAAGCTTGTTGAAGAGGCACACGATGAAGTCTGGTTGGAAATTAAATTCAATGGCGCTCTGGTAAGAGGAAAAGGGAAGGAAAGGGCTTGACTCGGAGACTTTGTTGTTTGCTCCTCCGGAAAAATACAAAAAATACAAAAATATATATATATAGTCAGAGGAAACGTGACGAAACAGTAAAGGAGAGGGCAGAGTGGAGGAAGCTTGTTGAAGAGGCACACGATGAAGTCTGGTTGGAAATTAAATTCAATGGCGCTCTGGTAAGAGGAAAAGGGAAGGAAAGGGCTTGACTCGGAGACTTTGTTGTTTGCTCCGCCGGAAAAAATACAAAAAAAATAAATAATAATATATGAATATAGTCAGAGGAAACGTGACGAAACAGTAAAGAAGAGGGCAGAGTGGAGGAAGCTTGTTGAAGACCCACACGATGAAGTCTGGTTACGAGAAGAATTGGACGGTTTCTACCTGTCGTAAGGTAGAAGGGAAATACTTCGCCAAATCCTCATTTAAAAAAAATCGAGATGATGGAAGAAAAAAAAACACAATGTGCCAGCGCATCCACACATCACCTTCTTTCCAATTTCCCTTCCCATTCTATATTAAAATTATGAGTTGCCTGTTTGTTACCAGTCCTCCCTCATAAATCATTCCCTGTAGTAATTTCTTCCTTCAAATGGTTCCAATTTCTCTTCTATATTGTTTCTTTCTCATTTCTCCATTTTATTTTATTTTTATTTTTGGGTTAACAGAGGCTACATGAGGGTGATCCTGAAAAAAAGGCAACTCCCCCTTTAATAGCATTGGAAGAGAATTTAAAAAAAAGGGGGTGGAATGTGGTGGAAGGTAGAGGAAGATAGTCAAGGGTTGACTAATAATAATTATTTTTTTCTCATTTCTCCATTTTATTTTATTTTTTATTTTTTGTGGTTAACAGGCTACATGAGGGTGATCCTGGAAAAAAGGCAACTCCCCCTTTAATAGCATAGGAAGGGAATTTAAAAAGGGGTGGGGGTTGGGATGTGGTGGAAGGTAGAGGAAGATAGTCAAGGGTTGACTATATTCTTTCTTTCTCATTTCTCCATTTTATATTTTATTTTTTGGTTAACAGGCTACATGAGGGTGATCCTGAAAAAAGGCAACTGCCCCTTTAATAGCATAGGAAGAGAATTTAAAAAGGGGTGGGGATGTGGAAGGTAGAGGAAGATAGTCAAGGGTTGACTATATATTGTTTCTTTCTCATTTCTCCATTTTATTTTATTTTATTTTTGGGTTAACAGGCTACATGAGGGTGATCCTGAAGAAAGGCAACTCCTCCTTTAATAGCATAGGAAGAGAATTTAAAAAAGGGGGGAATGTGGTGGAAGGTAGAGGAAGATAGTCAAGGGTTGACTATATATTGTTTCTTTCTCATTTCTCCATTTTATTTTATTTTATTTTTGGGTTAACAGGCTACATGAGGGTGATCCTGAAAAAAAGGCAACTCCCCCTTTAATAGCATTGGAAGAGAATTTAAAAAGAGGAGGGTGGAATGTGGAAGGTAGAGGAAGATAGTCAAGGGTTGACTTTATATTGTTTCTTTCTCATTTCTCCATTTTATTTTTTATTTTTTGGGTTAACAGGCTACATGAGGATGATCCTGAAAAAAAGGCAACTCCCCCTTTAATAGCATAGGAAGAGAATTTAAAAAGGGGGGGATGTGGAAGGTAGAGCAAGGTAGCCAAGGAAGGGTTGACTAGGGCCCCCGGGCTATGGTTTAAGGATCCTACCCGGCCGGTGTTTCACCTAAAGAGATGCAGGGAGGGAAAACCCTAGAAAACCTGCATCAGGTAGGTCGGGGGGCATTGGCTACTATTCTCACGCCCTTCCCTATGAATGACGGGAGAGACGATTTTGCTGTGGTGGGGTCGCAGCATTCCCTTTCTCCGTGTCTCCACCAATTTCAGGAGGCAGTTGGCCCCCGACTGATCCAATGGGATCAGCGGACAACAACTCTTGCCATATGCATGCCCAAGGTCTTTGACCCCAGTACATATACCTCCTAAAATAGGTGAAGGTGTCTCGGCATATGAGAACTTTGGGAAAAAGGACACACGAGGCATTTCCGAAATAGTGAGGTGAGTCCCACAGGGAATCAATCCTCTCCGCATTTCTCTATCCACTCTACCCTTGATTTCTATTCTCTGAAGCCCCTCAAGCACCTGCTTGTGTCTTTATAACTTTTTTTTTCTAATTCGCAAGATATTTGTAGTTAAAGCAAATGGACTGAAGTGAAGTCGATAGAGGCGACGCATATAGTGTGTGTTTGACATGCACGGCGGGGCATGGCGATGGACGTGCTGGATCGTACCGGAAACCTGCGCCCAAGTCACGCACGACAGCGCAGCGCGGCAAAGACGCGTGCCGCATCCATCATCACTAACTTGCAACTCTCTACACAACGAAGCCATCTTGCTTTACACATGATCATTCATGGTCCTGAGGGGGAAGAGGATTTACAGTGAAAAACCCAAGGCGATGGAGTGAAGTAGGGGCAATAACAAAGGCTCTTAGGACGGGAAGAAAGTTACTTGAGTTAACAGGCTACATTAAGGATGATCAAAAAAAGAGGCAACTCCCCTTTAATAGCATAGGAAGGGAATTGAAAAGGGAGGATGATACGGAAGGTAGAGCAAGGTAGCACAGCAAGGGTTAACTAGGGCCCCCAGACTGTAGTTTAGGGATCCTACCCGGTGTTTGACCTAAAGAGATGCAGAGAAAACCCCTAGAAACCCTGCATTAGGTAGGTAAGGTTATTATTGGTTACTATTCTCGAGCCCTTCCAAATGATGTTTTTTTGGAGGGTTAACAGGCTACATGAGGCTGATCAAAAAAAAAAGGGAAATCCCCTTTCATAGCATAGGAAGGGAATTGAGAAGGGGGGGATGCGGAAGGGAGAGCAAGGTAACCAAGGGTTGACTAGGGACCCCAGACTGTAGTTTAGGGATCCTACCCTAGGGTGTTTGACCTAAAGAGATGCAGGGGAAAAACCCTAGAAAACCTGCATCAAGTAGGTTAAAACAGGCAACTCCCCTTTTATTGCATAGGAAAGCAATTTAAAAGGGGAGGGGGGGTTGCGGAAGGTAGAGCAATGATCCCAAGGGTTCACTAAGGACCCCGAACTACTATTCTCGAGCCCTTCCGAATGATGTTTTTTTTGGAGGATTAACAGGCTACATGAGGGTGATCAAAAAAAGAGGCAACTCCCCTTTAATAGCATAGAAAGGGAATTGAGAAGGGAGGATACGGAAGGTAGAGCAAAGTAACGAAGGGTTAACTAGGGCCCCCGGGCTATGGTTTAAGGATCCTACCGTAGGGGTGTTTCACCTAAAGAGATGCAGGGAAGTTGATTAAAACTATTTTTCTTGATCTTTGATTAGTATTATTTTTATTTATATTTATATATATATAAGGAGGAGGAGAATGCGTTTACGCATACCTCCGGAGAGGTTATGTGGGTCTCAGACCGAAACGTAATATTTTACAACAACGAGATGTTCTCCTCCCTAACAGCAAAAATAATTTAAGAAAAAAACTTTCTACCCAAATAAACGCCAATTGCCAGGTATGAAGATCGGTGGGAAGAGGAGTGAAGTAGGGGCAATAACAAAGGCTCTTAGGACGGGAAGAAAGTTACTTGAGTTAACAGGCTACATGAGGGTGATCAAAAAAGAGGTAACTCACCCATTTAATAGCATAGGAAGGAAACCATAATAAATGACATGAGGATTAATAGAGACGGGCGGGAGGGGGGAAACAACACAATGTGATATAAATAGTGTAGAATTTGGAAAATTAGGGGAATAACAAAGGCTGCTACTTGGGGCAGAATAATAACTACAGTAGGATGGTACAGGCAAGAAAGGCTTACGGCTAATATAAGTAAGTGTGAATATTAGGTAAAATGTTGATATGGAATGTGGCGTTATATGGGTGCAAAAACGTGGACGATAGAAGTTGCAGAAAAAAAAGAATAGAAAATGTGGTGCTATAGGAGAATGAGACCGGGTGGATAGGATAACCAACCAGGAAGTTCTAAGCAGAATAGGGGAACAATTTTTGGAGGACTTAGAAAGTATAGGTAGATTAATAATAGGCATTAGAGGGTAGACATTGCTTCCATCATCATCATCATCATCCGGTGGAACGCTGGCAATAATTTCTATGCTATGGGGTAAAGACAACTTTCACTCCTCGCAATGAGGTCGGAGGGTGGGAGGGAGAATGACTTTGAAAATATAAGAGACTAATTATTGAGGATGTAATCTAGGAACAGAGGGAAGGGAAACCAACTTGAACAGAAAATGGTGGGAGAAAATGTACCTAAGGAAGCGCAGTGGATTATAACCGAAAAGGGGCGAGGTAAGTGGAGAAGGAGGAGAGATGGTGAGGCTGTAATCCTCGAAAGGGGAGTATAAGATGATTTAGGAAATGATGATGATAAATGAGTTTTTTTTTCTTCTGATATATGTGTGTGTGTGTACAGTGAACTAGGGCAGCTTAGATTGTAGGAGCACTGAGGAGGTCTTTTCCCATATATTTGCTCCTCCGACTGCGTATTTGTCTTGATCATGGCTGCTACTGCTGGAGTAAAAATAAAAGATGTAACTGATGTACTTTACTGTAGGAGCCCCGCCATTTTTCGCTCGTGTGAAATATAACTAGTTGTTTTTTTTTCCCCCCCTCGCGCTCTTTACATAATTTCCACTCTCTTTATCGCCGATCTCGTTAAAGTCGTCTGGCAAAGTGTGCTGACAGTTTAATCTCGCATCGCAAAGGAAGGAACTACTTTACGCCTCCGCCTGACGACGAGGAGTTTTGTTTGAGCTCGAGCTGGAGCTTGTGCGCATGCGCCGCGCAAATAAATTATCCAGACCGTTAAATCACAAGCTATTTACGTTCTATTTTCATTACAGCAGCGAGTTTATTACCGAGCCGTGCTTCCTCCAAGTAATAAAACCTCCCCTAATTGGAATACGTGATAATGTTTCCACTCCCTTACAGGTTAAACTTCCCCCTCCCCCCTTCCCCCCGCCCCCCCTTCCCCTCCATTTCCGTTCAATTAACTTTGCCAATTTTCAGACTTGTCGCAGTCATCAACAGCTCGTTAAAAAAAATATACATATATGTGTGTGTGTATATATATAAAGGTGAGAGTACGCGAAAACGGGGAAGAACGGAACGGTTTTTGTAAACCTCACTACTTTTACGGCGCCGTAAAAAAAAAGAAAAGGAAAAAGCAGCTCGGCCGAGAGAGAGATTTTTCTCCCCCACCCCCTTGTTTCTCTCTTCGTCTCCTTTCCTTCCGAGATAGAGAGACAAAAGGGTGCCTCACAGTGGAGCTTCAGGCCTTTGTGAGCTACAAAAATGGCCTCCTTTGTACCGATCTCAACTCAACGTGAAACACTCAGCCCAGTCCTCCCTTTTTTTTCAGTTTGAGCAGCCATCGACATAAAGAAAAAGCCGCCCACTTGTAAATCGCTAAGAAAAACCTTCAAGGTGGAGAGAGAGAAAGACAGAGAGACAATTGGATATAAATGTATATTCTTAACTCTGAAAAGAAAACTAGTAACTGGAACGAGAAGGAGAGAGAGAAAGGAAAAAAATAAAAATAAAAAATATACCGTAATGTATGTAAACAACACGGAAAGTTTTTAAAGCAGGACGGAAGGTCTTAACAAAACATGATGAGTTTAGGTTAAATCTGTAGTAAAAAAAGTTTATGCTGGAGACTCGATGAAAATAAAAATTAATTATACTGAATTTATAATACTGAAGTTATATATTTTTACTGGAAAAGATGATTTCAAAATACAAAAGTTGCTTCAAAGAGAATGGAATGATATATACATTCCTTGGAATTTAGCGCCAGAGAGATTATAGCGTGCAGAGACGAACGATATCGCTGGTGTTGCCATAGTAACGGCTAGATTAAACAGTGTACATATCCGAAGCTTAAATAAACCATTTTATAATATATTCAATATTAAATATAAAATCTTCCTTATATACGACGGCTATATATATATAACATATTGAAAAAATAACAAATAATTCATGGAGGAGACAATTGGATATAAATGTATATTCGAAATTCTGAAAAGAAAACTAGTAACTGGAACGAGAAGGAGACAGAGAAAGGAAAAAAAAGGAAAAAAATATATATATGCCGTACTGTAAACAACACGGAAAGTTAAGCAGGACGGATGGTCATAACAAAACATGATGAGTTTAGGTTAAATCTGTAGTAAAAAAAGTTTATGCTGGAGACTCGATGAAAATAAAAATTAATTATACTGAATTTATAATACTGAAGTTATATTTTTTATTTTACTGGAAAAGATCCGGGGGCTTTAGAGATGATTTCAAAATACAAAAGTTGCTTCAAAGAGAATGGAATGATATACGTAGCTACATTCCTTGGAATTTAGCGTCAGACCAGAGAGATTATAGAGTGCAGAGACGAACGATATCGCTGGTGTTGCCATAGTAACGGCTAGATTAAAACAGTGTACATATCCCAAGCTTAAGTAAACCACTTTATAATACATTCCATATTAAATATAAAATCTTACTTATATACGTGACCGACGGCTATATACATATATATAACATATTGAAAAAATAACAGAAATAATTCATGGAGGAGACAGGCTGAAGGCTCAATAAAAATTAGGCGGTTTACAGAAAAATTCTGAAAACAAAACCACTCACTAACTGGAAAGAGAAGGAGGGAGAAATTATAAAATAAAAGTATACCGTACTGCAAACAAAACAACACGGAAAGTTTTTAAAGTAGGACGGATTGTTCTTAAAAAAAACATGATGTTTTTTTTACGTCAAATGTGAAATTAAAATAATCAAGGTGGAGACTCGAGGAGAAAAATAAATATTAACTATACTGAAGTTGTATTTTTACTGTAAAAAGATCCAGGACTTGAGGATAAATTTGAAATAATAATAAAAAAAGTTGCTTCAGAGAGAGAGAGAGAGAATGGAGGGATAAAATAAATAAATATAAGTCGTTTTAAACGAAAATGGAACAATTACGTGGATGAAAATACGGGGAAAAAAAATAAAGAGGTAGGTTGTTGATTTGACGAAAAAGAGAAAAATTTTTAAAAAAATAATAAAGCTGCACAGAAAATGTAGTAAAGCATACCTGCTATTAATCAAAGTTTTGAGGATGTGGAGCGCTTCACGAGAAAAGTAACAGAGAGAGAGAGAGAGAGAGAGAGAGAGAGAGAGAGCGATGGCTACCTCGGTGACGTCATATCAAACCTATTAAAAACATAAATATGTTTGGGTTTGTGAAGTGAAAAGCAAGGTTAGCGTCGAGAAGCAAGATGAGCCGCTAATTGGTCAGGTCCTTGTCCTTATAAAAAAACACACCCACAATTCATAAACGAGCCACCACAGGAAAATGAGAAGGAGAGGGGAAAAAAATAATAAATCAACGGTATAAACGAGGGGGGGAAAAAAAGTGAGAAAGAATCAGCGACAGTCTTGATCTCATTTTTTTTTCTCTTTCCGGTTTTATGTTATGCGGCCGCCTGTTCCTCCTCCTCCTTATCCTCCTCCTCCTCCTCCTCCCGTATTAAATCCGAAGCCTTATTTGAGCGCGTGAATGAATGCGGATCTATAAATGCGCGAGCGGCGGAGTGAGTTTCACTCACGGACAAACGAGATGGACGAGTCCTTCCACCAGGTGGAAACAACTCAGCCCTAAACCAATATACGTACGTACCTACCTTTAAAGGGATTTTTCAAATACGAAGACTGTTCAATTAAAAAAAATATATATGCATATATCACAGTTTCAACGTCAATAAAAACAAAGCATTGCGACGGCGATGCAACCTGAATCTTCCTCCCTCCTAACGCACAGAAATTTACCTTAAAAATAGTCGATAGTCAGTCGAGAAAGTATCGCAGAAAACGTGGGCACAGTTACAAGAAAAAGAAAACGGAAGAGAACGAGGGAAGGAAGTCATGATTCAATAAAATTGGAGGAGGAAGAAGGTGCATGATGAAAAAAATAACTATTTTTGAGACAAGTTTCATACATGGAATTAAAGGCTTTGCGAAAGAGAATTTGGCTTTCAAAATATAAAAAAGAAATCCGTCAGGGGACGACTTGGAGGTTTGCAAACGATAACAGGAAATGGGAGATCCACGTTAAAGAGAAATGGGAAGAAGGCGAACAGAGTAATAAATAACGGAACAATGCAAAACAATGCAGCAAGAGAATAGCGGGAAAATCCGGGTTGTTTTTTTGTTGTTGTTGTTTATTTTTTGTGGGTAACAGGCGCTCCATGAGGGTGATCCTGAAGGTGGCAACTCCGAAGCAGAAAAGAAAAAGACGTAAAGCAGAGAAGGAAAGAAGCGGAGAAGGAAAGAAGGAGAGAAGCAAAGAAGGAGAGAAGCAAAGAAGGAGAGAAGCAAAGAAGGAAATAAGGAGAGAAGGAAAGAAGGAGAGAAGCAAAGAAGGATAGAAGCAGAAAAGAAAAAGACGTAAAGCAGAGAAGGAAAGAAGCGGAGAAGGAAAGAAGGAGAGAAGCAAAGAAGGATAGAAGCAGAAAAGAAAAAGACGTAAAGCAGAGAAGGAAAGAAGCGGAGAAGGAAAGAAGGAGAGAAGCAAAGAAGGATAGAAGCAGAGAAGAAAAAGATGGAAAGCAGAGAAGGAAAGAAGCGGAGAAGGAAAGAAGGAGAGAAGCAAAGAAGGATAGAAGCAGAGAAGAAAAAGACGGAAAGCGGCGAAGGAAAGAAGGAGAGAAGGAAAGAAGGAGAGAAGCAAAGAAGGAGAGAAGCAAAGAAGGAAATAAGGAGAGAAGGAAAGAAGGAGAGAAGCAAAGAAGGATAGAAGCAGAAAAGAAAAAGACGTAAAGCAGAGAAGGAAAGAAGCGGAGAAGGAAAGAAGGAGAGAAGCAAAGAAGGAGAGAAGCAAAGAAGGAGAGAAGGAGAGAAGCAAAGAAGTGGTTGGCCTTGGACCCAAGGTGGGGGAGGAGAAAAAGGGGTAAAACCAGGGTAGGAGGGAGTTAACCCCCTGACGGACGGACTTTCCAGACTTCCACCTGGTTCTCACCCACCCATTCCTCTGTAAGGAGTGGTGGAGCAGGCCTAATGCTGGAGAGGCAGAAGGAGCCTGTGTTCAGGTCAAAACCCAAACGTTCAGTCCCTTAGTCGCAGACCTTAGAAACGGTTGTGAAGGAAGGAACGTTCAAATATTTTTTTTTGTCAAAATCCCTGATACCTTAAGCGCGTTTGGGAAGGGCCCACGTTTGTTGGGAAGAGAGAGGTGAGTGGTAAGGGTGACTAGGGGTGGCTGTTCACACCCTCACGACACTTGACTACCTCTTGACTGTCGTATGAACGAACGGGCACTTGAAAAGGACGACAGAGACACGTCAGGACAACTGCGCACTCAGCGGTTTGAATTCCTGGTCCAGTCTTACATATTTTTCCTCTTCCAATCCATTGCATTTCACACTTCCTTTCCCTGTCTGTCGTTGAAGTTTCACTTCTTGAAGGCAACTTAAACGTCTAATAATATGTAACAACCCCACCTCCCCCCTCTGGAAACAGAGCTGAGTCTCCGCTCTCCCCGAAGAATTAGCATTTCTGGTTCCAGAACTTCACAGAACAGATTGCTACTTTAGAAAGCAGGTTTCCAGGAAACAAACTATATAATTTTTTTTTCTCTCTCACTTTGCTGCCTGCACCTCATTAAGGTAGATAACTAACTAGATTGGTGCTCTACATTACTAGGGCTTGCAAGCTACAATTTTGTAGGCTGAAAGATAAAAAAAATTGCAGTAAGAGAGAGAGAGAAGATATTTGTATCACTGTTGAGTTCAGTCATGTGTACTATATATATATATTGATAATAATTTACTTGACCTGTTTTCTAGATTCAATAATAACAGGTCTGTTTAACAATATTTTTTCTTTTGTTGGTACATTTTTTTTACATAGATATAAATATGTATGAATACAATAATAATAAAGTATATGCGTATATTTAAATTTGTTTTAGCATGTGTAAGATCATCCATCATCTGTTTTTTTTGGTTAACAGGCTACATGAGGGTGATCCTGAAACAGGCAACTCCCCTTTAATAGCATAGGAAGGGAATTGAAAAAGGGGGGATGCGGAAGGTAGAGCAAGGTAGCCAAGGAAGGGTTAACTAGAGGCCCCCGGGCTATGGTTTAAGGATCCTACCCTAGGGGTGTTTCACCTAAAGAGATGATGCAGGGAAAACCCCTAGAAAACCTGCATCAGGTAGGTCGGGGGGCATTGGCTACTATTCTCACGCCCTTCCCTATGAATGACGGGAGACGAGTCTGCTGTGGGTGGGGACGCAGCATTCCCTTCTCCGTGTCTCCACCAGTTTCAGGAGGCAATTGGCCGACTGATCCAATATATATATATATATATATCACAGGTTACGCAGCGAGCACATTCACAAATTCAGCGGAAAACTTAGTTAAGAATATCACGTGCCTTCAGTACAACACCTTCAGAAGCACTAACACTAGCTGTTGTCCCGTTGGATATAGAAATCAGGAAAAGGAACGCGCTCAAAAAAGAGAACCAGTGCAAAGTCGTAGAAATTTTAGGCAAGGAAGCAAACACACAAATAGAAATTAAAGAAGAAATATTAAACATTTGGCAAGAAAGATGGAATTCATCGAATAAAGGGAGAAGGGTGTGTACGAAATTCTACCTAACATAAGAGAAAGATTATTACAGCTTAGACACGAACCAAGGGTCTTATACATTTTCTTACTGGTCATGGGTCCATACGGACCAATATCTGGGAAGAATAAATAGCAGACCAGACAATCTATGTGCCTGTGGAGAGAGAGAGAGAGAGAGAGAGAGAGAGAGAGAGAGAGAGAGAGAGAGAGAGAGAGAGAGAGAGATAGGAACACGCCATACTGGAATGCCCCAATTATGAAGGTAGACAAGACAATAAGAGAGAGAGAAACCTTAAGAAAAGAAAGACTATGGGAAATAATAAGAAACCCACCACTCACTCACTCACTCACCGCGGCTCTAGAAAATTTGACAAACCTGATTGATATCCGCTGCTTTAGAACTGACAAAATACAGGGGACTAAAAAATATAGAATCTTAAATATTACATCATAAGACTTAACAATATACTCATCATCATCATAGGACTTTCGGGGGACTTTCAAATCCAGGAACCGGATCAGTGGAGTATAAGGACCAAAATATATATGGACATCATAACATAAAATAGAATATAAATTATAGTAATAGTAAGATTATTCAAGTAATTATCTTAAACAACAAATTACATAACTCTGCTAATACAAATACAGTCATAAATAATTAGAGTATAAAATTAGTAAAAAAAAAAGTTTGAACCTACAACAACAACTACTCGACCCAACGCGTCATCATGGAGGAGGAGATCCGGAAACACGTGGTGTGTGTGTGTGAGGGTCGTAACCCGGGGGAAAACCGTTTCACAAACAAAATGTATAAAGGTGGAAAGGATGATGAGGAGGAGGAGACAAAGAAATTAAGAATTCTCTCCTTGAGTCTCTCAACCACCACGAAAATAATATAATAATAAAACTAGTGTAACAGATGATGATGGGGGGGGGGGATACAGGCGCTGGTACTGGGGTCAAAGATAAATATATATATATATCTTTGACACTGTCGGCCGCCGCCGCCGCCGTCCAAATGAACATCCTCTAATAGTGCTAATGACACGTGGAAAAATTTCAGTGGTCGCCGCCTTGAAGAAGAAGAAGAAGAAGGGAGAGGGAGAGGGGGGAGAGGAAAGAGAGAATTCGCAACGCGACGACGACTAACTGGTTCTGCGCAAGGTTATCGTGAATCAGAATGTTAAAGAGGGGTTAAGAGCCGGAACGTCGTTAACTCAATACACACACGCACACAGACACACTCACTTTGTCAAGACCCTGAGATAGATACGGAGAACCAGTTCAAAAGGGAAAAACTTTTTTTATTATGACAGAAAAAAAAATATATATTGGTGTGGTGAAGGAAGGTGGGACGAGGACGGGAGGGGAAAGGGGAAAAGGAGAAAGGAAAAAAAAATTAATTTCTCAAGAAGCAATACCGAGGAGAATGACGACGACAGGAATTTAACTTGAAACGCCGTCACAGGTTCGCATTAAAGCCTGACACACTGTGTGCTACACTCAAAGCCAACTCCGACGAGATTTATAGTGACGTCATCGTGAAGTGTTACGTAAAATACGAGGAGGGGGAGAGGGAAGGACTAATAAAAAGGAGGTTTCTCTTTAATTTATTTCGCGAGGAGACTTAAATTATGTTGAAACTAGAGGAATATTACTACCTGGCTGCTGGAGAAAATTGTTTTTTTTTATTCCACTTTTCAAGTATTCAACTACGATGATCTCTCCCTCTCCCTCTCTTCTCCCTCTCTTCCTTCCTCCCTCTTCCACCTCAACGACGACACGATTTCAGCACCGAGGAAAAACGTTCTGTTTTGTCTCCGATCCTAGATTAAATTATAATTCCTTTATATATTATTATTTTTCCCCTCCTCTCTTTTTTCTCCTCTCCCCTCCCCTCCACAATTTCAGTCGCGTGTTAAAAATTTAACAGCTCCTTGAGCGCGGATGTAAATATTTTCCCTCGTTAAATAATAAAAAATCTCTCTCTCTCTCTCTCTCTCAAGGAGTACGCTTTCACATTCCAGCGCGTTTAATTAGCGAACGAGTAAACCAGCTTGATAAAAGCCACAATAAATGAGCTGTGAATTAAATGTTATGATTTTTTTCCCTCCCCTCCCCCTCCTCCCCCTCTCCCCTGTTGGACGATAGCGTGTACAGTCAGCTCACGTTCAAACGAGAGGCGTGAATTATTTTTTGGGTGGGGTTTTCACAGAGCTGTAGTGGTACCACTGACGCAGAGTAGTGGCTAATAAAGGGGGAAAATCTAAATTCTGTAGGATGGTTTCGCTGTGAACGGGGGAAGAAGAGGAGGGAGGGAGAGAGAGAGAGAGAGAAATTAAAAAAATATGTATAGAAAGAGAATAAAAATTTAAGTCTTTTTTGTTAATGATCATTGGAAAAAAAATTAAGTACATATTCGGCTTTTAAACTGCTAACATACGATTCTCATAAGTTTCTTAAAAAAAACACCCCTCTTATGATGATTAATAAAGATTTTAAACATGACAGAAACAAAACATCGAGAAAGAAGAGTTATCCATTGCCTCTACAGAAAGCAGTCAGCATTAATTAGAACCGAATGGCAAAAAAGAAAAACAAGAAAAAAGTAAGACAAGGCTGCAGTTTGTCGGCCATACTGATAGAACAGCCGGTGAAAGAATATTCAAAAGGGAACCAAAATGAAAGGATAAGAAAAAATAAATTATAAGGTTTGCTGATGATATTGTGGTATATTAGGGGGGAGTAAGAAGAAGACTTGGGAACCGCAATAAATGGCATGAAAACCAAGTTGATGGAGTGTTGTGTGTGGGTGGGGGAAAACAGCGCTGTTAGATTAGGAAAGAGACATTTTTAAGAAAGTTAAGGAATTACGGTACTTGGGGAAGCGTGATAACTAGAGTAGAATGACAACAGGCAAAGAAGAGGAATTTACTTACGGCTAATACAAGGAGCAGCAGCGACGCTAGCCACTATGCCACAGGAAACAGATAATCCAGTCAAGAAGGAAGAGTGCGTCAAAAAAAAAATTAAATCGAATGAACTGATGACCGCAAGGCAGAGACACAAAGTTTTCATCCAAATAAAACGACAGGTTCGTTCGTCTTCAGTTAAGAGAAATTTGGCAGGTAATTTCTTTAAATGTTTCTTGCAAAAAATTATACAAATAATTTAGAAAATGTTTCAACGAAATAACATAAGTTTTAATAGTTTCGTTATCTGACTATTTCACTTTGTCCAGGGTTAATTGATGTCCTAAGAGTAAACAAAATGCAAAGTAGAGGTCTTACACTCTTTCTCCCGTGAAAAGTATTTATTTTTGTTGTTCTGAGGCTCTTACACATTTTTTTTTCTCCTATAAAAGATTTGTCCGATTTAGCTATATTTTTTTTACATTTGTTTTATACAGTGGACCGTGATCTTCAAATTTCGGCGCTAAGACAAGCTAAATTTTCGTGTTGTGGAGGGTCGGGATAATGCGGGCATCGCCGGGCTCCCAGCTAATAGATAAATGGCCTCTTAGAAACGTGTGACATTTAAATCGATTCAAATAAAAGTACCGTAACGTCAAGTTGCGATTGTGCTGAGCCATTGTCCTTCCTTCCTTCCTTCAGACAGTAGGAGGATCCGGCCGACTTGGCATCGGACATCTTTCCTACTGACCCGGAAAGCCTGAGGAACACATCACAATCTCTGACAGCCTTACCACAGTAAAAGAGATGGGAAAGTGTGAGGACTTTGGAACTGTACTTTAAACCTCGTAGGATCAGATCTCGCCTCCATGAGAACGAAAACTGTCGTCTCTTTGCTCCAGAGATAATTAAACATTGTAAATTTTAATTTTAAATCATTTCCTTTCCTTCTTCCATTCTTTCATCTTCTCTTCTTTCTTGTCTCCTTCTTTATTTCTCTGCTCCTTTCCTTTTTTCTTTCTCTGCATCTTTCCGTTTTCTCTTCTTTCCTTCTCTCCTTCTTCTCTTATTTCCTTCTCTGCTTCTCCCCTTCTTTCCATCCTTCTTTCCTTCTCTCCTTATTTCCTTCTTTGCTTCTCTCTTTCTTTGCTTCTCTCCTTCTTTGCTTCTCTCCTTCTCTCCTTCTTTCCTTCTCTCCTTCTTTGCTTCTATCCTTCTCTCCTTCTTTCCTTCTTTCCTTCTCCGCTTCTTTCCTTCTCTGCTTCTATCCTTCTTTGCTTCTCTCCTTCTTTCCTTCTCTCCTTCTTTCCTTCTTTGCTTCTCTCCTTCTTTCCTTCTCTCCTTATTTCCTTCTTTGCTTCTCTCCTTCTTTGCTTCTCTCCTTCTTTGCTTCTCTCCTTCTTTGCTTCTCTCCTTCTTTGCTTCTCTCCTTCGTTCCTTCTCTGCTTCTTTCCTTCTCTGCTTCTCCTTATTTCCGTCTTTCGTTCCTTCTCTCCTTCTTTTCTTCTCTACATTTTTACTTCCCGCCTTCTTTTTTTCTCTGCTTCTCTCCTTATTTCCTTCTTTCTTTCTTTCTTTCTTTCTTTCTTTCTTTCTTTCTTTCTTTCTTTCTTTCTTTCTTTCTTTCTTTCTTTCTTTCTTTCTTTCTTTCTTTCTTTCTTTCTTTCTTTCTTTCTTTCATTTTCTCTTTCTTTCTTTCTTTCTCTTTCTTTCTTTCTCTTTCTTTCTTTCTTTCTTTCTTTCTTTCTTTCTTTCTTTCTTTCTTTCTTTCTTTCTTTCTTTCTTTCTTTCTTTCTTTCTTTCTTTCTTTCTTTCTTTCTTTCTTTCTTTCTCTTTCTTTCTTTCTTTCTTTCTTTCTTTCTTAAAGTTGTTCTCTTACACCTTCTCTTGTCAAGTATTTTTTCGGTCAGAAAGATTGCTATTCTATTACCGCGGGTCCAGGAGAGTGAGTGAGTGATGACGTCACTGTTGTCAGTCACAACATCTTTGAGGGACCCAAAAAGAAAAGTGTGTCTCGAATTGTTTGAAGCAGTTACAACCAACCAATGTCTGTCTGTCTTCCTCTCTACCCGCCGCTTTTCAGAGAAAATCGATTATTTTTTTCCCCTCACCTTTATGACCATGGAGCTTCCATCTATCTAAGGTGCTGTGTGTGAGATTCTCCTACCAGAGATTGTTTGCAATTATATCTTCCTAGCTCAATCCAGGGGGTGATATCTCTGGTTTGTTATATTTTTGGAGCACTGTTATTAAATTACGGATCCCTGATGATTACAACTTTTAGATCCATCCATGTCCTTTAAGGCATTCCGTTCATCTTGATATTTATGTCATATCCAGGGCAAGGACACGTGATTTTCTTTTTCTCTCTCTCTCCCTCACGTCTCCATTTACATTATTTGTAGTCACGAGGCTGCGTTTTATGTGTGTAAAGAACACGGCCGTGCAGCAGT
>CM067379.1:7987252-8080044 GCA_034510155.1 Eucriotettix oculatus
GGTGGAGACACGGAGGAGAAGGGAATGCTGCGTCCCCACCCACAGCAGACTCGTCTCTCCCGTCATTCATAGGGAAGGGCGTGAGAATAGTAGCAGCCAATGCCCCCCGACCTACCTGATGCAGGTTTTCTAGGGTTTTCCCTCCTGCATCTCTTTAGGTGAAACACCCCTAGGGTAGGATCCTTAAACCATAGCCCGGGGGCCTCACTAGTTAACCCTTCCTTGGCTACCTTGCTCTACCTTCCGCATCCCCCCTTTTCAATTCCCTTCCTATGCTATTAAAGGGGAGTTGCCTGTTTCAGGATCACCCTCATGTAGCCTGTTAATCCAAAAAATAAAATAAAAGAGTTAACAACATCGCTCAATTGATCCATGTGTTATTATTCCACTTGTCAGTAAACAGTCAGCTTCATTGATAGATTGTTGTTGTGGTAATCAACCCTAACAACGGTCTGATGCAATTCTCCATGCTAACCTATCTTGCACAAGCCACATCCTCCCTAATCTGCTTAGCGTATTCTATCGTTGGCCTTCCTCTACTGTTTTTACCCCCAGAAACTCCCCCGCTCTAATGCAAATTTTACAAGACTCTCGTACCTTAAATAAAACGTTGCCTATTAATCTATTCTTCTTCAACGTCCTCCATATTGTTCGCTTTCCTCCCCTCATCCCCACTATTCTGTTTAGAACTTCCACGTCAAGGGTACTCTATCCACCCATCCATCTGATTTTCAGCATCCCCAATCTATTTTAAATTAGGCTGATCCCTGCTATAAGAGGGGGTTTTAGTCAGTCATAATAAATATAATACTCCTTCAACACACAGCAATTTATTTTTGTTGTTGTCGTCGTCGTATTATTCAGTGCTCAAACTGTGTCTGATCCGTGTTAACCTATACTGCGCAAGCCTTTTCATTAGCTCTCTAATCTCCTCTATCATCCACTACCCACCCATCATCTCATCTCATTCACTCTCCTACAGCACCCACATTTCATTTCAAAGGCTTCTATTCTTTTTTTTCCCCTTTCCGCAACTCCCTGTCGTCCATGTTTCGCGCACCTGCATTACGAACCATTTTTAGCAACGATTTTCCCCAAAATATTCAAACTTATATTACCCGTATGTAAATTCCTCTTCCCTGCACTTTTGTCTACTGTAACTTTCTACCATCCGTAGTTTCCGTGTAGCAGAGAATTCCTTAACTTCCGTTTGACTGTATCCTGTTTTAATTAATTTTTTTAGTTATCTGTAATCAAATATGTACTTTATTTTGTTATTATAGTTATTTGTCATGTATGACGTATCCTGTTTCCTCAAGCGAGGACTAATCGATAGTCTAGTCTACAGGATATGTCCGTTCAACACTAAGAGGAGCGGCAAGAAGGATAAGTAAGGGCTCTGTCAAAACAAAGAATCTTAAACGTTTCGAGCCACGGAGTCTTCAGATTTGACGGCAAGATGAAGAAAGCCGCTCCCTTGACCCCCGATCACGACGAACGGGAATTTTAGGTTGGTTGGTTGATTGATTGATGGATTGAGTCGAGTGAGTGAGTGAGTGATGGTGATTCCTTCCTGAGGGGGTCAAGGCCAAGGCCGACGTGACGATGGCGACCAGCAGCAACCCACCAGAGTCGGATCTGGATCAGCACTTACCCCTGGGACGAGGAAGACGAGCCGAATCGCGCGCATCCTTCCTTCCTTCCCTCTCCTGGAGCTGGTCCAGCAGATCAACGTGTTGGCGGCTCAGCTGACACACTGACAATGGCCCGGGGAATCTAGACCAGAAGCTCTCTGGCGACAGTCCAGAACCTCCTCGCGACCTCTGGCCAAACAACAATACCCATCGGACAACGGTAAGCCCCCCTCCCCTCCCTTCCCTCATGGTCCCAATTCCTCGGAGCAGTTTCAACCACGACGGTAGCGTTTCAGCCGTTTTTGAACGACCAGTTTCTCATTAGACTGAACGACGCTTCGTCAACACTTTTGGGGCTGCTTCTTCTTCGGCTGCTAAATTTTGATGTAAATGTGGCCTTTGCACGCGGTCAAATTTGGAATAGTTACAGATTTGACGGATTTTCAACCAAAATTTTTCAGACACCTACCTATTGTATTTGTATTTGCTAATAATCTACAATTGGGCGCAAGTCCCCCCCTGGTGGCAGATACATAATTAAATATATACATAATTATAAAACTAAAAAGAGAAAGAGATAAACATGTTCTGTGGATGCCCTGAAAGAGAGAAAAGAGAGAAAAACACTTCACTTCACTATAGTTTTTTATATTCGGAAACACATTTGTTTATATTAAAAAAATATCCACTTCACTTCACAGGTGTTTTTTTCAGATTTGACCTAAATTTATTTTCTTGAAGAGGATTTCCTTCCCCCTCCAAACACTCCTCCTCCTGCCACAGGGTAAATTATTCCACAGTCGTCGTTGATAGTTCCTATTTAGGAATGAGAATTTGCCAACATCTGTTTTTTTTTTCCTTTCTATATTTCACTGTTTTAATTGGTGATCCTCCCATCATCTACCTATATAACTGGGCTTTTGCATTTTGTAGCTAATTCCCCAATCCATGGTTTTTGCCCCGTATAAGCATATAATGCAGCCTTTTCTTTCTCCCTCCTTTCTGACAATACCTCCTCCCAACCTAGCTGTTTTACCTTTTCCTTCCTATGACCCCCTGTGGCCCTACTTGCCACAAAATTAGCAGCAGCCCCCCCTTTTTTTCTGAACTTTCTCTAATGATTCTATTTGATTAATTCTATAAGGATCCCAACAAGCCGCCGCCTGTGCCCCATATTCCTAAAATTGGTCTAACTAGAGATAAGTATGCCACCTCCTCCTTTGTTTTTGAACTTCCCCTTTTTTTTAAGGTTCCTCATAATGAAATGTAAAAAATTCCACGCTTTTCGGGGCCGTGTAATTCACTTGTTCCTCCCCCCCAAGTCTGTTTTTGAAATATATCCCCCTGATATTTGCAGCTCGTTACCCTTGGAAATTAGTTCCCCCCACTCGCCTATTCTATATTCTGTCTCATTTTAACAACGTAAACGAGATTGAGCTGCTTTTCTTTCCTGAAGAAGTTCCAAAAATGTTGATGAAACGTCGTCTCTCCAGAAACTGGTCCTTAATTTATTGATTTTTAATTATTTGAATATCAGGCGTTAATTGATGTACAACTTTTTATTTAATAATTAAACATATTAATTTCTATTCGTAATGACAGAAGAAAGTAGGGCCCACGTTTCATTCCCCGGGTCCGTCTAGTCTTTCATAATAATCAAAATATAAAAAATCCTTACGCCAAATTCAACTGGAAACTTCGACCACGGTTATTGTTTATTTGCATTATTTTCTATTCTATTAGGGTTTTAATTTGTAAAAATTTAAGTATTATTTTTATTTCAATTATCGTCCGTCGCATTAATTTTTTTTTGACTTCTAATACTTCATTTTAATCGTTTATTATGAAATTATTTTTAATTTGTATTATCTTTATTTTTGAATTATTTTCTTTCGCATTATTGTCAATTTTTATTACTTTATTTCAATCGTTTGTTATTTTATGGTTATTTTTTTAAATAAAATGCAAATAATGGCCAAAAGTCAGAAATGGAAAAATTTATTTGAATTGGAAACTCCTCTCAATTTCGGCCCCCGCCAAAGATTTTACGAGC
The DNA here is from genome assembly GCA_034510155.1 of Eucriotettix oculatus. Lineage (NCBI taxonomy): Eukaryota > Metazoa > Arthropoda > Insecta > Orthoptera > Tetrigidae > Eucriotettix > Eucriotettix oculatus. Next base: position 7,990,940 of record CM067379.1, read on the forward strand.
AGCAGAAAACACGAAATTAATTAACTGAAGAGATTCGGAAAAATGGGGACGAAACATTTTAACACAAAATTAAATTCTTCCATTTCTGGCTTTTAGTCATTTCATGTACTTTATTAATAATATTGAAATCAGATTTATACAATTATTTTATTTATAATTTGTATTATTACATTTACTTAATTTATGTTTAGTCAGTAAAATTGTTATTTTTTTGGTATTATTTTTAAAAAATGTTTTCGTTCCTGTTTAAATTATTTGTGTATTAATATTTTGTAATTTTGAAGAATTATGAGGCCTAATTATATTTTTTTATTTAACCTATTTTCCGCAGTATTATTTGCATTATTTTATACTTATATTATTTTAATCGTTATTATATTTTTTCCGTTTTATTTTTTATATGCGTTTTTTTTGTATTATTCCAATTATTATTATTATTATTATTATTAAAGTAATGCTTTTAATTGTGTAATTTAGTATTGTTGATAACGCCTATAAATTTTCCTTTATATATTTTTTTGATTTCCGTTATTTATATTCCGGTATTTCTTATCTGCATAACTTTTTTTTGTATTAATTTTTGTTTTATTGTGTTCTATTGATTAATATAGAATTTTTTTTCCTTTTTTGCAATTAATTTCATTTTTCCGTTTTATTTTCCCACGTCGTATGCCCCTCAGTTCTCATAATTAAACCTAACCCGTTCGGCTAAAGTAGGTTAATCAAACGGATTAACTTACCCTCATGCAATCGTCGTGTTAATTATATACCATATCTTATTTTCATGATTTTTTTTATATTGTATATACTGTATCGATATTGGCCTAACTGATAATCTGTATGATAATAGTTTTTATATTGTAACATGAATAGTTACACTTAACAATGCAGGCCAGCTTGCGAGTTGCAATTGTTGAGGAACCCGGGCCAACAATGTAGTCTGGCGAGACATTAGTGAGTCGTCATGGGGTAGTGGAAGGAGCAGGTTGTGTCGGCGGGACGACAAGAGAGAGAGAATGACCACGGCCATCCATGCAGATATAATTTTTCTCAGGCTCTGATTGAAATTAAAACTATTAAAATCATCTTTTGGTATTTTTTATGAAAAATACCTGGCGCCCTAAAAGAATTAAGAAATCCTCGAATACGGAGGAACGACGGATCTTCTACAATATATAAAAAAAAGATGTTGTTTTGAATTACCTACATTACTATTTTTTTTCTATCTGTTATTATTTAATTTTTTTCTGTTCTTGTGTGCTTGGTTTGTAATCATATTAATTTTGCTCTTTTCATTCTTGTTATTTATTGGTTATTTATTTCTGTAAGTTGAAATTTATTTATTGTAAAGCTGATTCTCCCAAATATATATGTTATAAGGTGTTTTTGTTAGTAATTACTGGACCAGCCTCCCTGAAGACTCCAGTAAACCCGAACAAGAGACTAGCTAGACTCTCTGCCAAGTGAAATTTCTTTGGAAAGTGAAACGGGAACCAGCCTTTAGTTTGAGTTCCTCCTCGCGGTAGTAATTTGCACTTCACCTGTAGATAAATTACAGCCTCTCACTGTCCTTGGCGGCTTGCTTGACGCCATATTTATTTACTCTTTGCCAATTCCGCGAACAAGTTCCTCCGTAAAAATGAAATATCAACAGACGCAAAGATCTAACGCGGTTTATTTTAAAATTAATCACGGAATAAGTCAGCAGTAATTAGAATAGAAGAAAGCGTAAATCGAGAAAGGAGTGAGACAAGGATTTCCATGAACTTTAACTTATATATAGAACACGCGATTAAGAAATTTAAAGCGGAATAAGGAAAAAAGAATCATACTGCAAGGAGAAAAAATAAAAACTCCACGTTATGGTGATGATATTATAGAATTAGAACAGTCAGAAGAAAAAAAACCTTGGAAACCATAATAAATGGCATGCACTTGATGACCTGGAGAAAGAGTACAACATGAGGATTAATACCGGGGAAAATTTGAAGGTGATGGAGTGTAGAATCGCTTGGGAAGCGTAATAACTTGAGTAGGATAGCACAGGGCAAGGAAGAGGGATTTACTTACGGGTAATATAAGTGTTAAATGTTGGGAAACCGACGGCTCGCAGTGTACGAAGAAGGAGCAGCGGCCATGTCAAGTCCTTGTACGCAGTACCGAAACTGATATAAAAAGGAAATTACCCTCTCCCCGTGATTGATGCTACTTAAGAGGTCATGAAGAGAAGGCGGGTCATTTCTCTCACAAATACGACACACCAAATTGGAATTGGGGGAAAAAGAAGGAGGTACACTCTGTTGATTTATGGGTTACAATTACGGACCTGGCCAGGGCTTGTCAACCTCCCGTGGCGTGGGACTGGACCTGTTCGAATCCCTTCACATTCTCCTCGCCGCCATTGTAATGAGAGTCTCTCTCTCTTCTCTCTCTTTTCCCTCTCTCTTCTCTCTCTTCTCTCTTCTATCTCTCTCTTCTCTCTCTCTTCCCTCATCCCTTTCTCTTCTCTCTCTTCTCTCTCTTCTCTCTCTTCTCCCTCTCTTCTCTCTCTCTTCTCTACCTCTTCTCTCTCTCTTCTCTCTCTCTTCTCTCCCTCTTCTTTTCTCTTCTCTCTCTCTTCTCCCTTCTCTCTCTCTCTCTCTCTCTCTCTCTCTCTCTCTGTGCTTCAATCAAAACAAGTGACGACTGGTAATATAAATATATCTGGAAATAAATTGTAGCGCAGTAGAACCCGCGTCCAAATTTTTATTATAATTTACGGGAACTTAAATACCAAATATTCCGGAATGACAAATTCGCTTGTCCAGGAAGAAGGGGTTGGTTTTTCCGCGCGCCGTCTTGGCGGCTCGGAAAAACAACAAAGGGGACTGCGGCTGACTTGCACCTGGACCATAAAGCAGCTCGGACACCTCCTCGTCGTCGCCGTTTCCGGAATGTCTTAATCTGCCTGGGAATTTGGTGACCGGGTGGCGTGTGTGTGTGTGTGTTCCCCAAATGAAACAAGGAATATGATTGGAGGATATCATCCATCCCCCCTGCCACCTTAGTGATAGGTGTCGGATAAGTGTGGGGGGGACAAGGCTTTAAAGAGGCTGGCGGAGACAATTTTGAGAGAGAGATTGGACAGATTTTGCAAAGTGATGGTGAGAGGATATTGAAGGAGGGGAGTGGTGGAGGAGATTTTTGAAGGTTGGTGGCGAAAGGAGATTGGCAGCAGAGAAGTTACGGCGAGAGAGGAGATTGGTGGTGAGGTGAGACCATGCTTTGATCAGTCCAGGAAGCAGGAAAGAAAGAGGAAAAAGCGGAGTTTCCTTACTTTGGCAGCACGACTTCGTACGATTGTCGACCTGCCGCTTCAAGTTCCACAACACGGAAATTACAGCGAGACAGACGCATCCCATGAAGACAACTCAGGTTCGTCAAAACGAACAGTAGATCATCTGCTACACGTGTGGGTCAACACCCAAACCATTAATACCCTGAGATCTTTAATATAAAATCCCATTTTTTTAAATAATTATTTTGAACTTAATATATCTACGCACTACCCATATTAAAAATTATTGTTTTAACAATTAATAAATATATATATATATTTAAACTCAATTATTAAATTCATTAATTAATATCCCTCCCCCCATCATTTACAAAATAAAGTCACCCTTAGTCGACAGTCTGGGATAAGTCTCACCAGAAAGTAAGATAATCTAAAATAATAAATAATTACGTATGGCATAAAAACAGATCCCAAAATTATGTAAAAATACATAATCCTACGCACCATTACAAACTCTCCCTGGTACCTTAGAAATTCTGTCATCCGCCATAACATCAAACTTCCCAAAGTAAACTCCAAAAATCCAGAACCTCCCTAATTGAAAGCGGCCTCAACCACCCAAACCCCACGATCCAACAATTCCAAGACAATCCTCCTCCAGCTCTACGCTTCCCTGTGCTGAAACCCCAAAAACACCCAGTTGACCTCATCCCCTTCCTCCTGAACCGTCAGGCACATCCTTATATATCCTCCGATAATCAGTTCACCGCCTGTCAACCCTCACTCACCCACACACGTCGTATCGTATGCCTGTTAGCAACTCACAAAAATAAATAAACCAAACCCATTCTGCTAAAGAAGGTTAACCTCCATACCGACATGTCAATTATATATATTATTTTAATTTTGTATTCACTATTTAATAATTCTATATACACTGTATCATTATTGTACCAACTAACTAACAATCATTACGACGTGTCACTCGGTAGGTCCAGGCTGTAGAGCCGAGGAGGAAGGAACAATCATTACGATAATAGTTTTATTTGAATAAAAAAATTTAAAAACTAAAAATTAATAATTACTTAATGAAAAAGCATAGTGCAATAACATAAAAAATAAGCCTGGAAAATTGTACATCTACATGAACATTGACTTTTATTTATATTGTGGATTAGTAAAAACAGTGCGCCCTCTTCTTGAGTTGTTCAAGACCCGCCACGTTTAATTGTTTAGCTGTTAAAATGATGAAACAGACGACGATCCGGACGAATGAGAGATGAAAGTAGAAAAGGATGTGTGAGATTATTAATTAAATTGAATGGAGGACGTGCGTCGTGTTGGGTGACCCTCTCCTCCGATGTTAAACGAGTGCCTGGTGGGAGTGGTAATGGACCGACGAGACTTTGTGGCTCCTTTATTTAAATCGTGTGGTCCGCCTCGCTCTTGGTTAATCTGATTGGGGGGGTAACCGGTTCCTCGTCGGCCTGTATGTAATCAAACTGTCTGCCACGCACGCATTTATGTCACTGTGCCGTCGATCCCTTCCTCCTCCTGCTGCTGCTGCTGATGCAGCCTCCAATCACGCGGGGAATGCGGGGCACAGCTGCCTCCAAACCTGGTCTGGTCGAGGCTGACGACGGAACGACGTGGGACAAGCAGCAGCAGAGCCGAACCGCACCGCAATCAAGTTCACGGTGACGTCACGATGACGACACAATTTTTTTTAAAAAAAAACTACGCCTATAATAAGGGGTTTTCCCTTTTCCCTCTCTTTGCTTCCCATCTCAGTGCTTTTCTCCGTGAATCCCCCAGAATATCTGTATCTCTATAATCAAGTTCAACGGTGACGTCACGATGACGACACTATTTTTTTGAAAAAATAACAACTACGCCCATTATAAGGGGTTTCTCAACACCCTCCCCCCCTTTTCCCTCCTTTGCTTTCCACATCTCAGTGCTTTTCTCCGTGAATCCCCCAGAATATCTGTATCTCTATAATCAAGTTCAACGGTGACGTCACGATGACGACACATTTATTTTTTTGAAAAAATAACAACTACGCCCATTATAAGGGGTTTCTCAACACCCTCCACCCCCTTTCCCCCACGTTTGCTTCCCATCTCAGTGCTTTTCATCGTGAATCCCCCAGAATATCTGTATCTCTATAATCAAGTTCAACGGTGACGTCACGATGACGACACATTTTTTTAAAAATAAAATAACTACGCCAATAATAAGGGGTTTCTCAACACCCTCCCCCCTTTTCCCTCCTTTGCTTCCCATCTCAGTGCTTTTCTCCGTGAATCCCCCAGAATATCTGTATCTCTATAATCAAGTTCACGGTGACGTCACGATGTCGTAACACAATTTTTTTTAAAAAAAATAACTACGCCAATAATAAGGGGGTTTCTCAACACCCCCCCCTTTTACCTCCTTTGCTTCCCATCTCAGTGCTTTCTCCGTGAATCCCCAGAATATCTGTATCTCTATAATAAAGTTCACGGTGACGTCACGATGACGACACATTTCATTTTTTTTAAAAAAAAAAGAAACTACGCCTATAATAAGAGGTTTCTCAACACCCTCCCCCCTTTCCCCTCCTCTGCTTTCCACAACTCAGTGCTTTTCATCGTGAATCCCCCAAAGTATCTGCATCTCTATAATCAAGTTCAATGGTGACGTCACGATGTCGACACATCATTTATTTTTTCAAAAAAAAAATAACTACACCAATAATAAGGGGTTTCTCAACACCTGATGCAGGTTTTCTAGGGTTTTCCCCCCTGCATCATCTCTTTAGGTGAAACACCCCTAGGGTAGGATCCTTAAACCATAGCCCTGGAGCACTAGTTAACCCTTGCTCTACCTTCCCTTCCTATGCTATTAAAGGGGAGTTGCCTGTTTCAGGATCACCCTCATGTAGCCTGTTAACCCCCAAGAAAAAGGTGTAATTAAACCTATAAAAGCGAGCAGGGTAAATGTGTGTTACCAGTGTAAGAAGTGGAGTGTCCGTGTTCCCAGCTCAGCTGATTGAATGAACGGGAGTCGAATCCCGGAAGCGGCGGCGGCGACTTTCTCTCTCTCTCTCCCGAAGACCATGTTTGTAGAGAAGAAAGAAGCCGACGCCGGTCGGTATTGTGCGGCCGACAAATTGAAATCTCTCGATCGCTGCCTTCTTTGACAGGCTGGTGTCCCAGTTACCTTCTTCTCTCCCCATCTCCCCCTCCCCCTCTCCATACCAACAACTACTACAACTACAACAGCCTGTCCCGACAAATTAAAATGGAAATTCCCCCCTCTGTGGAGCTTGTTCATCACGACGAGGAGAAGCTTTCCCTCCAGCGTGTAATGATGGAAGCTCAGTGATAAGCCAGAATTCCTTCCAGGGTCAGTCAGTCATGGCGGAGGAAAACAGAGACTACTCCGTTACATTAATCAAATTTCTGCTGTGGTCAGCTACAAGACATGAGATGAGTGAGTTAGTCGTCTCCAGGAAACTGACCGACCACGTGACCCTCCATGGATGTAGAAGACGATGATGGTCTGGACTGCAGCTCCAAAGAGGAAATTTAAAAATGTACAATAAATAAAAAGACCGCCCGAAAAATTCACTATTTATTCATTGAAGCTACGTTTCATCTACATTTTGAGACTTCCTCAAGCTTACTACAAATATTACAATAAATTAAATATGAGTTCTATGTTACAATTTTTTAAATGTGGTTAAACACTTACAAATTTAGCAAATCGTCATGTTTACTCCTTGACTCCTTCAGCCGAAAAAGATTACTGAATTTACATGTGAAGAATTTGGTGTCCCTCATGGAGCATCTCCAGGCCCCTGGCCGACATGATGTAGTAACAATGAGCGCTTGCTTTCGGCAGTTAAATTTGAACAATGGAGAAGGAATATTAAAGCATTAAACTACTTGTTCAATTTATTCGTGTAATTTTTTTTAACATTGATTGCACATGAAATGGCGGCGGCTGATGATGAACAAAACTTCTCTCAGAACTCTCTACAAATAATTTTACTTCCTCTATAAACTTTCCCACATATTTCCAATTGGAAAATTGTGATTATTAACATACATGTATGTGTTTGAAACAGACTCTCGTCTGTGTGCCTTTTGAATGTGTAATTTGATGTTGATTACATTGTACCTCAACGCGAGTTTTTTAAAGCTCTTTTAGTTTGTCCAATATACACGATGCGCGTTAACAATCTAAACATTTAATTTTTTGTAGGTAACATTATGTATTTTGGGAAGGTTAATATTGAATTTTAATATTTTGAACGAAATTGAAGTCTCAAAAATGGAGATGCAAACGTCGCTTTTATTATGAATAAATGCTGACTTTTTTGGGCAGTCTTTTTATTTGCGTGTTCCTCAGTGTGTGTGTGTGTCCCTGTGTTGTGGTGTTTATATTGACTTTTGTCTATATACACTACTTTCTTTCACTAATTTATTTTAACTTTATTTGTCTTTAATTATTATTTACTTTATTTCGTTCATTTTTAATTTTTAATGTATGACGTCATATCCATCCTATTTCGATCCTCAATCGAGGATTAATGGAAACAACAATGAATCTAAATCTTCGTGAAGCAGAGTAAAAACTATTCTTTTTTAAAATGGCGGCGCTGCTGCTGCTGCTGTTTTACTCTGTGGTACAGGATTTTTTCTATTAATCGTCCTTTCCTAGTATTTTAAATCAAGGTGGTTCCTGCTGCTGCTGCTGCAAGTGTTGAATGAGCTGCTGCCAACCTTATAAAATAGCACATCACAACATATCTTTAAAAATTTCTATTCAGTTTTTTTTCTGCTCTTTTGTTTGTTTGTTTGTTTCATGTATATAGCTGCTGCTGCTGCTGGAGCAAGGACAGTTTCCTTCCTGGTCCAAGTAGTTCAAAACTCCATTGCGTGTTCCTCAGTGTGTGTGTGTGTGCTTGTTTGTGTTTCCCCAGTGTGTGTGTGTGTCCCTGTGTTGTGTTTATATTGACTTTTGTCTATATACACTACTTTCTTTTACTAATTTATTTTAACTTTATTTGTCTTTAATTATGTACTTTATTTTGTTCATTTTTAATTTATGACGTCGTATCCTATTTCCTCAATCGAGGATTAATGGAAACAACAATAAATCTAAATCAAAATCTTTACTGTAAAGTTTAAAGTCAGAATACTATGTTGGAATTTAAAATGGCGGGTGTCGTCGAATGAAAATAAAATAAAGTCGACCACGAGAAAAGCCTGTGACGTATTGGGGCTGCGTCTGCGTCCTCGCCTTAACTGTTCTTCCCCTTGAAGTAATTGTGGCGTGTCCCTCGCACTTTCTCTCTCTCCCCCGCCCCCCTCCTACCCTTCGCTGTCACTAGTTGTAATTGCTTCACATTCTCGGTTAATGGTTGAGGGCGTGTCCTAATCTCGTGTAGCCTGTCAAATGCCGTTCTCCTCGACCACGTGTGTGTGTTGTATTCATATTCTAATTCCGTCATTAGGGCACAACAGAATGGAACGAGCGCGCTCCTTCTCAACCTCTCGGATTCTCTCTCTTTCCCCCCTGATATTTTTATTTTTAATGAACACCGTTAAGAGCAATTACCGAACATCTCATAACCCCACAGCCACAGCTGGCACACTCCAGACTTAATCCCCAGACCGACCGATATCTTACCTCCCACACTCCACCTCCTTATGACAGGCCTCGGACGTCCGTCATGCCTTCAAAAAACCGCTTCAAACAAGAAACTCTACCTCCTCCTCCTCCAACCCGTTATTAATACTCTGAGAGCCCATTTAAACGTTTCATGTTTCACGAATATTGTTACACTACTTCTCCATCTCTTCCTGCTTCAGTGGAACCAGGAAACGAAGACGACCGATAACCGAGTGGTGTGGCACAAGGTTCTATTCTCGATACTGTGGTGATTCATGAATGACCCTTACATTCACCGGGGTAAAGCAAAAAATAATTTAGTTTTTGTTTTATTTGCGTACAGCAGCAGCAGGAGGACGGAAAACGAGAATGGTTTTGGTGAGTGAGGCCCGAGTAGGCGGGAAACGTCACCGTCTGCAACATTGTTGATTGCCTGGAGTGCGTGCATTGTAGATTCAACAGTTGGTTCTGGGAGCTCTCCTGAGAAGGTCGGGGCGAGAGAGAGAGAGAGAGCAGTGGCTGAGGAAACTATATGCAGAAAAGTTAATTTCGTCATTGTTTGAGAAAGAAGATTTTGTTTTGTAGTAAGGAAAACAAAAAAAGAGGACATTTTGATAGAGATTTAAGCTGAAGAAGAAGAGGCGCTAGAGGATCTAGACGAAGGAACATCCTGCAGGGCAAACCAGGACCGACGTCACCTTTATTATATAAATTTACTCGTAACAACGTGTCGACATGTTTTTATGCCTTCTTCAAGGTTTTTTTCCTCCCACAACAATATCAAAAAACATAACAAAAATTACATCAGAAGTCCATTCAGCACATGATACGTAATATCAAATCATTTCTTTAATAATATTGTTCACCTCCATACTTCGTGAAGTCATCAAGAGAATAGAAGTTGAAAAATAAATGGGAAAAAACGACAAGACCTTACTGTTTGGCATTAATATGCGAAACGGCAGCAAAATATAATAGAGGGTGTTCCACAGGGTTTAATTTATTTCTTCTGATATCGGTAAATGAGTTATCAAATTATGGTAAACCAATCCTTTCTGAAGTTAAACCGATCTTAGATTATAATGTACTAAATAGGAGGTCTTAAAAAAAATTCAATGGGCTTTGCAGCTGATGAGTTACATTAAAACAGTTAGGAAACCTTCCATTTTCTTCGCAATTGCAAATCAAACACACATAAAAATTAATATATTACTGACAGTAATAAGACAATAAATATATAAATAAATATAACACGCACAAACTGTCAAGAATAGTTGATTAATTGCCAATATAATCCGTTAAAGGAATAATTCATAAATACGTTTCGTCATTACTTTCGAGGAAAAAAAGGGGGGTGGGGAAAATGAGATGAAACCATCTTTATTAATATTATAAACTAATATTTCGCCTACTACGATTGTTAGTTTAAAAAAATAATAATAAACAACGGCATAATGGACGACGACAAGGAAAAAAATTGCGGGTGCTCCGCAAGGTTCTATTTTGGATACAATTACTTGTTTTTACACGCCTCATTGACCGTGTCTTAAAAGTCATAGTAGACGACGGTAGAATATCACGAGGAAGAATAAACACGTAGATTATAATGTACAAAATAGGAGGTCATAAAAATATATTCAATGGGCTTTGCAGCTGATGAGTTAGGTTAAAACAGTTAGGAAACCTTCCATTTTCTTCGCAATTGCAAATCAAACACACATAAAAATTAATATATTACTGACAGTAATAAGACAATAAATATATAAATAAATAAATATAACACGCACAAACTGTCAAGAATAGTTGATTAATTGCCAATATAATCCGTTAAAGGAATAATTCATAAATACGTTTCGTCATTACTTTCGAGGGAAAAAAAGCTGGGGGGAGGGAAATGAGATGAAACCATCTTTATTAATATTATAAACTAATATTTCGCCTACTACGATTGTTAGTTTAAAAAAATAATAATAAACAACGGCATAATGGACGACGACAAGGAAAAAATTGCGGGTGTTGCACAAGGTTCTATTCTGGATACAATTACTTGTTTTTACACGCCTCATTGGCCGTGTTTTTAAAGTTCATCGCAGACGACGGTAGTAGAATATCACGAGGAAGAATAAACACGAACAAGTAAGCCAATGACTGCAAAATAATAATCATCCAGTAGGGTTCCGCAGCTGATATCTTACCGACAAATTGTTGTTTTTTAAAAAAAATCAGGTATTTATAGGAATTTCAAAGATAAAAAGAAAAGTAGCAATAGTAGTAATTAGTTGACGCAAGTGACACACACAAATAAACAAATATAATTGAGTACAAATAGAAGCCACTTACCGGTAATTCCAGCAACGACTCTATGGTGTGGATGGCCGCTCCTCTCCTCAGCTTGCAGAACTCCACAAACTCCTCGTCGTTGGCGGTTTTCTCCCTCAGCGCCCTGGAATCGATAAAAATCCCGGGGATAAATACTTGTCGTCAATCAATCTCATCTAATATGGTGAGAAACACTGTGTTCAGTCACAAAAAATGATTTAAAAAGTCTTATCAAAGAACTTGATGAACGTTGAAAGTTTTACAATAGTTATTTGACAATTCCCACTATAATAATTTAAGGGCCTTTTTTTTAAAAAAAAAATAATTAAAAATATGACAGTATGACGTGTGTTTTTCTCTCACACCCACGAGCAGTGCGCATTGGAAAAAACGTTCCTGGTTTAAATTCTTTTTAGGAACATTTTTTTTTATTAATTTGGCAGCTCCACGGCTGTCGCAGATATGACGTCACGCAGCGAAACCTTGCTATGGCGGCAAACTGAGGCATACGGAGGAATATGGAAGAGAGGAGGGTTTTTTTTATTTTTACCCTCGAGGCTTGCTTCCCCCCTCAAAAACTTAATGGATTCAGAATCGCTCCGCGCCACCTCATAAATATTTCTTCCGTATCGCGGTGGTAGAGAAGAGGAGGAGGAGGAGGGATGGATGGAGGAGTTGTTGTAATGGCCGCATCGTGAGTGCCCAGTTTATATAATTAAAAAGCAACAACTCATCGCCCGTATGCTGCCGTATAAAACTGTAATGGAATGGAATGGAAAGGGGACGGGGAGAAAAGATTACATCCTTTCAAAAAAAAATAATAAAATGAGACGAGAGGAGAGGAGAGGCATTGTTACACTCGAAAATGGAAACGAATTCACAATTTACTACCTGGGGAGTGGAGGGAGGGAGAAAGAATTCCGTTATGATTTATAACATCACCTCAGGGGTGGTCGGTCAATTCTCTCTCTCTCTCACTCTCTCTGCATTATTCCTACTGTTTCTTTCAGGAGAAGGAATTTTTATATAATAACGGATTGACCTGAGAGAGGAAAAAGATCATCATCAGCAGATGAAACAGCTCGACAAATAAAAGGGAAATAGAAGCCGGAGTTCATTCCGTGGAAAACAGAGGAAAGGTAAAAAGGAAGCCGTCGGAATAAAAGAAAATAATAACATTTATGCGAAAAAATAAAGAAAATTGTGAGGGGGAAAAATATTTTCAACTTCGTAATAAGAATACTTATTATTTTTATGAGGATTGACTGAGTGAGGGAAAAAGATCATCATCAGTAAATGAAAGATCATTCCGTGGAAAACAGAGGAAAGGTAAAAGGAAGCCGTCGGAATAAAAGAAAATAATAACATTTATGCGACAAATAAAGAAAATTGTGTGGGGAAAAAATATTTTCAACTTCGTAATAAGAATACTTATTATTTTTATAAGGATTGACTGAGTGAGAAAAAGATCTACAGTAAATGAAACAGTCCGATAAATAAAAGGGAGATAGAAGCCGGAGATCATTCCGTGGAAAACAGAGGAAAGGAAAAAAGGAAAGCAATCGGAATAAATGAAAATAATAAAAATAATTTTTAAAATTATGTGACAAATCAAATCGTGGGGAAAAAATTTTTCTACTTCGTAATAAGAATATTTACTATTTTTATTAGGAACTTAGTGTGATGTAAGACGTCTGTGAAACATAGCGGTGCTTTCTTATCCAGAGTGATAAGGACATAATATTACAGAAAGAAAGTTCCAAATGACAAATAGAGGGATTGAAAATTAGCAAGGTTCAGGGGAAAGCAGACGGAGGAAATTAAGAGGGCTGAACACTAGAGGAATATTTTTAATGATCAGAAGAATATCTAATGAAAACCGGAACGATAAAGACAAGGCGCATAAATATGACAAGTGCAAAGAAAAAGGGGCAACGTCGAGGACTAAACAATGTTGTCTAAGAGGATACATTAATAGCTACAAGGTAAAGGATGGGAATAGGATTAACAATTATGTATGTAAGGTCAGGTAAAAGCAAACCTGGAGGAGGGACAAAATTGAAACGAGCCGAAGAAAAGAAGAAATGCCCCAAATGTCTGAAAATACGGATTAAGATCAGGTGAAAGGAGATGCGAGAAACGTTAGCACTAAACTTTTTTTTTTGAGGAAGAAGAAAAATTAATCAGGTTAAAGTAATAAATATTGTAAGCTCAACGATAAAAAAAATTATCAAACGATAAGTGAAAGGAGTGTAAATAGCTTTGAGGGTTAAACTATCTGGAGAAAGAGGAAATGCTGAAGTTGATAGAACAAAAATTACGTCAGTTTGAAACTATGTAAAAATTTAGATCTCTACGGTGGAGGAAGGACGCTGTAGAAAATCTCGAGGATACCGGAAAATGAAAAAAAAGGCAAAAGATAAGGAAATAAATCCCGCTAAATAAGAGAGGCAAACAATTATAGAAGGTCGGTCGGGAAAAACTAAATGGAAGAAGAGCCGCAGCGAAACACACTTTCCACACGAAATGTAGAAAAGGTAAAGAAGCTGGAAGATAACCGGAAGGTTTGAAAAAGAGGCTGTAATAAAAATATTAGTATCATTCAGATGAAAGTAGATGGAAGACACTCGGAAAGGAAAGGAAAGGAAAGGAAAGGAAAGGAAAGGAAAGGAAAGGAAAGGAAAGGAAAGGAAAGGAAAGGAAAGGAAAGGAAAGGAAAGGACAGGAAAGGAAAGGAAAGGAAAGGAAAGGAAAGGAAAGGAAAGGAAAGGAAAGGAAAGAGAGTCAAAAAATTAGCAAAGTTCAGGTAAAAAGAAGCGGAAAACTCGGAGGGAAGGGAATTAAACTCTCTCGAGGGAGGAGGGAAATTGAAAACGGACAGAAAATTACAGAAATAAAACCCTAACATTAAAGAAAAATTTTAATAGATGTCGGGTGTGTGGGGGAGAGTGACGGATTGGCCAATCTCTCGGGCATCGGCCACGGTCTTCAAGACCTCTGCTTCTGGAGATTGGCTTATTAATCAGAAAGAGGAAGCTCCTGTTAAGAAGGATCGGTGTTGATTTTTCATTTCTTGTGTGGGTCCTTGGAGGAGGTAGGTAGGAGGTCCTCCTCCCTCGCCGTGGGAGGCCCCCGGAGGAAACTTTAGGTCCTAGTTATTAGTAGGTTGGTGCTTCTGAACACCTACAAGAAAAGATAAATATGTCCCTCGGGACACAGCGAAATTTTCGCTAAAAAAAATATTCAAATGAATCTGGACACAAAAATATTCCTGGTTTACATATATATATATAGATATATATATATATATAACTGGTTACAACCCCAGAGAAAGAAAAGAAGCAACGCAAAGCCGTGCAGGTGGACGAGAGGTGCAATAATGGCCGGAGACGCATTGTCGTTGGGCTGCCTTAAGGGTAGAGCAGTCGTTGCTCATGCTCTGAATGTGAATTAAAATCTGGAATTAACCTTTTGGTGATTTTGTGAATAAAAAAAAATCATGGCACCCAACAAAATTCCTAAAATTATATATATATATTGTGATAAAAAAAGGCGGATTTTGTAAGGTTGTGGCGCACTTATGAGGCGCAGTTCGGCCAACAACAATGGCTATTCGGCTGAAAGATGGTGATTCCCCGCGGGAGAGTCCCGCCGAGCGTGTATAAAAAATGACGATGGTGAAACCCCCGCGGGAAAACAGCGCCGAACGAGTTTAAAAAATGAGGGCGGGGAACCCCGAAATGTTGTGAAATAGGGGAATTCCCGTCGGAAGGTTTAAAAGGGAAGCCGATGGGTGGCTCAGGGGCAGAAGGCAGGCGAGTGGAGGAGAGGAGAGGACGTGGACCGAGCAGAAGTGAAACAAGGAGAGGAGAGGACGTGGCTCGACCCCAGAAGGCAGGCGAGTGGAGGAAAGGACAGATGACAGGACGGACGTGTCAAGACGTGATAAAATCCTGCAAGACGCCAGAAAGACGCGGAAACATTCGCGAAGTTGGATGTTTGTAGCAGGCCCAGTAGTAATTGTGGGTAAGTTATTTTTAAAAAAAGCTGTGAAACTTGCTCATTGCTCTGGATAAATAGTATTTAATGATTTTTCTTTCTATTTTTCAGCTACTGCATACTCCATCCATCTCTCGAGAGACCCCAAAAATCCCCTGAGATTAAGCCCATATGTAATCACTTTAAATTAATAAATGAAAAAATTTTAAAAATTGATTATAATTTTTTCTATTGATTAATTAATGTTTTATACCCTAAAAAGTATATTACAATATATATACTGTATTCTCAGTAAAAACTTTCAACGAATTGAATGAAAAAAAAAATATGTAGATGGACGGACGACTCTGTGACGTAGCTCGTGACGTCATCGCATCTCTCTATTCTGATGTTCTCTCCCCCCCCTCCCCTCCCCCCTCCTCTCTGTTACTACGTCACACAGTTGAAAGCAACAACAAATAGTTGTTGGTGGTAATGATGAGAGCGTAACTGGGCGACTGTAATCGCCATTAAGCCCCCCTTCCTTCCTTCCCCCGGGACAGGTACAAGATAATTGGGCTTCAATTACTAATTGCTGCTGCGCCGGTGTGTATTACACGGCTACTCTATTCTGTGATCCACCTCGTTACACACCCAATCAGCTGTAATTAGAACGTTGCCCTTGGAGGAGCAGGAGAAGAAGAGTCTACCGCTGGCTCCTGAGGACCTTTTATTTATCTGTAGTGCGTCATTACCGATTAATAGTTGTAAAAAATTCTTTCATTCAGTTACCCGGTTAGGTTCCTTTCTGTAAGGTCGTCTTATTACTATTGTGTGGTGTTCGTTTTTGCTTACACCAACAAAAATATTATTATTGTACAATCAAATTGTTAAATAATAATAATAATAATAAATGTATTTAATTAGAAAATTCCATTTAATTATAATATTACGTTATCAAATTTCCAGAAGAAATCTAACTCAAAATTAAATTTTAGTGGAAAAAATATAAATTTACGAGTAAAATTTAAAATCAAATTGGCTCAGTCGGTCGGTAAAGCAAAAAAAAAGAATAATCTACGCAGCTTCTAAAAAATGGCGGCTGCTGATCCCCAGGGGGACAACGCGGGTGACGAACAACGATATATAATTGTATTAAAAATATCGCGAATTAAACGAGAATGGTTTAAGTGGAAAACCGGGTTAAAATGGCGCCGTTACCAGATGTTAACAATGGCCTGGTGGTGACGTCATCGTTGTTCCTGGTTTGCCGTGCCACAGGATGTTCCTTCCCTTGAAACACGTCGTCTAGATCCTCTAGCAGCGCCTCTTCTTCTTCTTCAGCTTAAATCTCTATCAAAATGTCCTCTTTTTTTGTTTTCCTTACTACAAAACAAAATCTTCTTTCTCGAAACAATGGCGAAATTAACTTTTCTGCATATAGTTTCCTCAGCCACTGCTCTCTCTCTCTCTCTCTCTCTCTCTCTCGCCCCGCGACCTTCTCAGGAGAGCTCCCAGAACCAACAATGCACTCCAGGCAATCAACAATGTTGCAGACGGTGACGTTTCCCGCCTACTCGGGCCTCACTCACCAAACCATTCTCGTTTTCCGTCCTCCTGCTGCTGCTGCACGCAAATAACAAAAAAACTAAATTATTTTTGCTTTACCCGATGAATGTAAGGGGTCATGAATCACCACCACAAGTCGTATGCTATTATTGCAGACTTTCTTTTTTTAAAAAAAATGCATATGGCTTCGGGCAATGGCGTTTCCGCTTCTCGTCTTTTGTTAACATTAAGAAGTTCTTTTTCTAAGTTAAAATAAGGCCCAAAAACAGAAAAAAAAGTAGTGTCGAATAAAATATAATTGAAAAAAAATATATAAACTACATGTTTCGGTCCTGATATGGAGACTCTTCAGGTTGAACTGAATTACAAAGCCCCTAAATTATAACATTCTAAAGATATATAGCAGTAAAGACAAAGAATACAGTAAATTAAAAAACCAAAGACGGAAATATTTTAAAAAGCAAAGATAATTATACATTTAAAAAATTACATTTCATAAGCAAATTCTCTGTCTTGAGCACTAAACTTTCTTCAGGAAAGGGAAAACGTTAAAAAAAAGGCCAAAATAATAAAGATTGAAAGCTCAACGGTGTAAAAAAATTTAGCAAACGTCACGTGAAAGGTGAGTCAATAGGATTGAGAGTTAAACTGTCTGGAGAAAGAGGATCATTCCAAGTCTTGAAGTTGACAGTGAGTTGAAACTATGTAAAAATTTAGAGCTGGACTGAGAAGGTCGCTATAGAAAAGTCTAATGTTAAACAATCTCGAGGATACAGGAAATTGAAAGAAAAAAAAGGCAGAAAATATGGTAAAAGGAGAGTTATATGGAGAAATAGAAAAGTCTAATGTTAAACAATCTCGAGGATACAGGAAATTGAAAGAAAAAAAAGGCAGAAAATATGGTAAAAGGAGAGTTATATGGAGAAAGTTACATGGAGCTATGGAAAAGTCTAATGTTAAACAATCTATCTCGAGGATACAGGAAATTGAAAGAAAAAAAAGGCAGAAAATATGGTAAAAGGAGAGTTATATGGAGAAATAGAAAAGTCTAATGTTAAACAATCTCGAGGATACAGGAAATTGAAAAAAAAGGCAGAAAATATGGTAAAAGGAGAGTTATATGGAGAAATAGAAAAGTCTAATGTTAAACAATCTATCTCGAGGATACAGGAAATTGAAATAAAAAAAGTCAAAAAATATGGTAAAAGGAGAGTTATATGGAGAAATAGAAAAGTCTAAAGTTAAACAATCTAGAGGATACAGGAAATTGAAAGAAAAAAAGGCAGAAAATATGGTAAAAGGAGAGTTATATGGAGAAATAGAAAAGTCTAATGTTAAACAATGTCGAGGATACAGGAAATTGAAAGAAAAAAAAGGCAGAAAATATGGTAAAAGGAGAGTAAATATGGAGAAAGGGGATAATTCATAGGGCAGAAGGTGATAGAACAAAAATTTAACGACAGCTGAAACTATGTAACAATTTATAAACCGACTGAGGAAAGTCACTGTAGAAAAAAAAATCCGATGTTAAACAATCTCAAGGAAAAGGAGGAAAAGGCAGAACGTTGTCAGCTTTTTTTTTCTTCTTGGAGAATTCAGACAACGTGAACCAAATGTTTCCAATAAATAAATCTTACCGCGTGAACAGGGTAAATTTTCTTAATTATTCGCGGTTGGTTCTGGGTAAGACCACACACAACCAATAAACCATTCTGTCTTCCTCATTCTGTAGGTAATTAAAACGTGAAGGAAGTGGAATGTAGTTACGCTCATGGAAAAACTATGTAAACGAAGCATTATCGTTTCTTAATCAGTTTTTGTTATTACCTTCATTAAGTCTGGAAAACAGGCGCGCGCGCACGCGGTACTTATCCACTCTTGTCTTAATACCTCCTCCTTCCTTCCTTGATGGAAATATGTTTATTAAACCTCTCCTGCAGTCTCCCTCCTCCTTTCAATACTAAATTATACTGTTCACAAAGAAGTAGCTCGGGGAAACAAGCCTTTACGTAAACAACAACAACATTCGTTAGCAAAACCTAACTAACTACCTACTGACTCGTATAATTGTTGTTATTTACGAGTCTAATAAAAATAAAATGGGGTGGGGGTGGGAGGGAGGCGGGGGCGGGTCGCGAAGTGTGTGGGGGGGAGGGGGGGGAATTCTTTATCACAACTGGCATTTACTTAAATCAGCAGCCACCAGCCATCACCAAGACTGTAATAATTGTTAATTTTTATTTATTTTTTGGGGTCTATTTTTCCCCTTCCTTTCTTTCTGGCCCACACAATGATAGCAGACGATCAAATTAACTTCCCCCGACAAGTACTTTGTAGTAGCGCAGTAGTAGAACCCGCATTCCAATTTTTTATTATTATTATTATTTATTACGGGAACTTAAATATACCAAATATTCCGGCATCATGAGCAAGTCGCTTGTCCAGGAAGGAAGAAGGGGGGTTGGGTTTTTTTTCCGCGCGCCGTCTTGGCGGCTCGGAATAATAATAACAAAAGGGGACTGCGGCTGACACCCACCTGGACCATAAAGCTGCTCGGACATCACCTCCTCGTCATCGTCGCCGCCGCCGTTTCCGGAATGTCTTAATCTGCCTGGGAATTTGGTGACCGGGTGGCGTGTGTTCCCCAAATGAAACAAGGGATATGATTGGAGGATAACCTCCATCCCCCCTGCCACCTTAGTGATAGGTGTCGGATAAGTGGGGGGGGGGACAAGGCTTTATTAAAGAGGCTGGCGGACCTATTTTAGGAGGTATATGTACCGGGGTCAAAGACCTTGGGCATGCATATGGCAAGAGCTGTCCGCTGATCCCCCCATTGGATCAGTCGGGGGCCAACTGCCTCCTGAAACTGGTGGAGACACGGAGAAGGGAATGCTGCGACCCTCCACAGCAGCAGACTCGTCTCCCGTCATTCATGGGGAAGGGCGTGAGAATAGTAGCCAATGCCCCCCCGACCTACCTGATGCAGGTTTTCTAGGGTTTTCCCTGCATCTCTTTAGGTGAAACACCACGAGGGTAGGATCCTTAAACCATAGCCCGGGGGCCTCACTAGTTAACCCTTCCTTGGGTTGTCGAATCCTACATTTTGCAAGATATGAATTAAGCTAATTTTTCGCGTATGGACGTAAATATTTATCGGTGGGAAAGTAAATGAAATGAAAAGCAGAAGGAAAAATTAAAGAAGTTTAAAAATATTAAATTATAATTATCAATGTGAAAAGGGTCAAGATTTCACTTACTGTCTGGCGCCTCTGTATTTGTCCTGGTAATCCTCGAAGTTATCCCACAGCTCCTGGCCGAAGAGAGGACCTGGCAAGGAAACACGAAAAACATTATATATATAGACACTTTTTTTAAAATTAAAAAAGAAAAATAGGTCGAAGATGATTCTGATAAATAATTAATATCCGATATATTAAAAAAAACACACACATCATCATCATTCCGTTAAAACGGGAATATGGGGGAAAGGAATCAATCATACTTCAAGGTGAAGAAATAAAACCCCCCCGACGATATTGTAGTATTAGGGGAGTCAGAAGAAGACTGGGAAAACCATAATAAATGGCAACAACATTACTCTGAAGGAAGAGTAGAACGTGAGGATTAATAATGTTAGAGGGGAAAATCAAGGTTATGGAGAGTAGAAAGGGGAAACGGTGGAATAACAAAGACTTTTAGATTTTGGGGGAAAGGGGAAAAATTTCGAAGGAAGTGTAAGAAATGCTGTTACCTGAGAAGCGTAGGATAGCACAAGGTATAAGGACGAATTTTAAAGAAATGTTGGTATGGAGTTTTACGGCGTTATACGGTGTGCGAAACGTGGACAATAAATAGGAGCTGCGGAAAAGGGAAAAGAATAGAAGCCTTAAAAATTGTGAGTGCAATACGAGAATGAGATGATGGGGGTGGATAGGGGTAACTAAACCAGAAAGTTCTAAGCAGAATACAGGACAATATAATAATTTGTAGAACTTTAAAAGGATAGGATTAATAGGCCACGAGATGGGTCGATAGGGGTAACTAACCAGAATGTTCTGAGCAGAATAGGGGAAAGGAAAAAGTTTGGAGAACTTTGAAGGAATAGATTATTAATAATAAGCCACCTCTTGAGACATGATGATGCTTTTGTAAAATCAGCACTAGACGGGAAAGTAAACAGAATAGGGAGGCCAAGGAAGGGGAATGTGCTAAGCGGAATAGGGAAAATGAGAGATGTGGTAGCTATGTGGAAATGAAAAGAGTTGCGCAGGTTATTTTGGTATGGGAGGGTAATAAGAGAAACCTTAAGAAAAAAAAGGCTATGGGAAACATAATAAGAAACCCACCACTCACTCAACCATTGCGACTCTAGAAAAATTTTGACAAATCTGATTGATATCCGCTTTAGAACTGACAAAATACAGGGACTAAAAATATAGAATCTTAAATATTACATCATAAGACTTAACAATATACTCATCATCATCATCGGAGGACTTTCGGGGGACTTTCAAATCCAGGAACCGGATCAGTGGAGTATAAGGACCAAAAAAATATATGGACATCATAACATAAAATAGAATATAAATTATAGTAATAGTAAGATTATTCAAGTAATTATCTTAAACAACAAATTACATAACTCTGCTAATACAAATACACAGTCATAAATAATTAGAGTATAAAATTAGTAAAAAAAAAGTTTGAACCTACAACAACAACTACTCGACCCAACGCGTCATCATGGAGGAGGAGATCCGGAAACACACGTGGTGTGTGTGTGTGTGGGTCGTAACCCGGGGGAAAACCGTTTCACAAACAAAATGTATAAAGGTGGAAAGGATGATGAGGAGGAGGAGACAAAGAAATTAAGAATTCTCTCCTTCTTCAGTCTCTCAACCACCACGAAAATAATATAATAATAAAACTAGTGTAACAGATGATGAAAGGAAAGCGCTGCGGAATTTTCTCGCAGACGCTTCAGCCCAAGTGACTGCGGGGCTTACCTGATCATGTCGGGGATGCCTCCTGCACTCTCTCTCTGGGTACTTTTTATCAAAGTTCTCATATGCCGAGACACCTTCACCTATTTTAGGAGGTATATGTACTGGGGTCAAAGACCTTGGGCATATGGCAAGAGTTGTCCGCTAATCCCATTGGATCAGTCGGGGGCCAACTGCCTCCTGAAACTGGTGGAGACACGGAGAAGGGAATGCTGCGACCCCACCACAGCAAACTCGTCTCCCGTCATTCATAGGGAAGGGCGTGAGAATAGTAGCCAATGCCCCCCGACCTACCTGATGCAGGTTTTCTAGGGTTTTTTCCCCTGCATCTCTTTAGGTGAAACACCGCGAGGGTAGGATCCTTAAACCATAGCCCGGGGGCCCTAGTTAACCCTTGCTTGGCTACCTTGCTCTACCTTCCGCATCCCCCCCTTTTCAATTCCCTTCCTATGCTATTAAAGGGGAGTTGCCTGTTTCAGGATCACCCTCGTGTAGGCTTTCCAGTCAGTGTTGCGAGTGACGAGTAGAGCCAACGACTCCTTGGCTCGGAAAGAACCAGAATTACAAAAGCATTTAGCTATTACCGTGACTAATCCTCGTCATCAGCACCAGCCAGGATCGTCGTCGAGGAAATCTCTCGCGAGGCTTGATTAATTGAAGAAGCACCGACGTTTAGACCCTCACGAGAGAACAGGCCCAAGAAATTGCACGCTGGCTAATTAGGGAAGGGGTGGGGGGGGGCCTCGGCTGCTTCTTCTCTGGGTCAATTACAAGGAAAAGGGGAACATTTGTCCCTCATCCATCCATCAATCAGTCAGCGTGACCGGAAAGGTGGCAATTACCCGACAGCCGCAAGTAACCATGTTGTTGTCTGACAAGTACTTGATGGACTTGATGGAAGGATTACAACAAGTTGGAAATGAAAATACAAATTTATCGGACGGGTCCTTTGATCCTACCAATGAGGAGCAGCCGAAATCATGAGTAAGGAGGCAAATCCATGAAGGGGGGGAACGAACCCTTCTGAAGATGGAGGGAGAGAGAGAGAGAGAGAATCCTGTGATGGAGTGCGTCACGGTTTTAATGTGGAGGAGTGGTGGGAAGGGGGGGGGGTGAGGAACCACCACCGCAAGTACCTCTCACGTCGTGACACTCTATCTAAAAGCGTTTATGCATCTGACACTCTCGGGTAATTTACGTCGATGGGCCCCTGAAGCCTCCTCCGGTAACGAGTAAACGCATTCGCCTTCGATACAAACTGTCTTGTATTTTACTTTGGTGTTGCTGTTGTTCTCCTTCTCCTCCTTTTTTTTTAAGTACTGGAAACTCATAAATTAATAAACTTGAATCCTTCGTCCTTAAGCGACGCTCTCAATATTCTGCTTTCGAAAAATCCGCGTGGTATTTTTCAGGTCATTCGGCAATACTCTTGAGATTGTATTGTATTTATTATTACTAGATGATTTTACCCCAGTGGCAGTTTGTTGATAAAAATTAAAAGTTCAAGGATAAATTGTTGAACAGAGATGAATAACATGAATAAAATTGAAAAAAAAAACACAATTTAAAAAAAATGTTTCACGTCCTTTATTACAAAATAAACCCACTGTAATTAACTTTTTTTTTTCAAATTATTTGTATTCCTAGGGGAAAAGTCTCTCGTAGGCAAAGCATTCCAGTCCCCCTATTGTCCTGTTCACAAGGGAATATTTTTCCCACATCCGTCCCTCGGTCCTTCGGTCCTTTTCCCCTTATTTTATAATTAATGGTCGTTTTATGGAGAAAAATTTTTTTATGTATTTGTCCAGACAGATTTTCCCCTTCGCTCTGTGTAAGTTTTGGAGAGTTTCCCCCCCAAGTCTAGGCCTTTTTCACAAGGAATATTTTCCCACGTCCGTCCTTTCGTCCTTTTCCCTTTATTTTATAATTAATGGTCGTTTTATGGAGGAAAAAAATTTTATGTATTTGTCCAGACAGATTTTCCCCGCGCTCTGTGTAAGTTTTGGAGAGTTTTCCCCCCCAAGTCTAGGCCTTTTTCCTCCTGTACACACCAAAGAATGGTTCCCATTTATTTTTCCACCGTAAAATATCTTTATATATATTCTTTTTCTTATTATTTTTTCTGACCTAACCCTGTTCATATTTTGTGCAAGGAAGACATTGTGAGAAACAGTTCAAAATTAGGGGAACAGATATTTTCGAGGCCCGCCCCTAGAAGATTTGTGTAAGGTTCTCCAAGGTCCGGAGTTCCACAAGGAGCAGTGAAATGTAGCTTAAATATTCTGGAAATTACTGAAAATGAAAAAAGGACATAAACGAACGAACGAGATTGATTGATTTACATTATAAAATAAAAATTGAAGTTTTATGTAAAGAAACTCGACTTCGATTTTTTTTTGTGAAAATTAAATAAGGACTGTATAAATGTTTTTTTTCAGAATGAAATTCCAGATCTCTTTTTTTGTATGATTACTGGGAATAAAATAAGGGCTGTGAAAGCATTATTTCGTAACCAAATTCTCTTTTCGATATCTGAGGCTTAAATAAGATTTTTTTTAAAAAATCTTGAGTTTCTTCAGGAAATATTTTTTTACAGCCCTTTAAAATCACAAAAAAATAATAAATCTGGTAACAACCTGGAACTTTCTTGGGAAAAAAATATTTTACAATCCTTCTTTTTTAAGTTCTGTGACTTTAATAAGGACGGTAAAAATGATTTCCCTATCATCAATCGTCAGAAATTTTTTTTCCTGTTGTATTTTACATACAGTAAATAATCTATAATTCCTTTGAGGAATAATTTTTTTACAACCCCGTATTTTAATTTTAATTTCTGTTGTATTTTACATACAGTAAATAATCTATAATTCCTTTGAGGAATAATTTTTTTACAACCCCGTATTTTAATTTTTTGGTGACTTTAATAATGTTGGTTGGTAAAAAAAATCATTTCCTTATCATTGTTCAGAATTTTCTTTTCTGCTCAATTTGACATACGGTAAATAATCTCGAATTTCTTTGAGGAATAATTTTTTGACTTTAATAAGGTTGGTAAAAGTTTGTGGTGATTCATGACCCTTACATTCATCGGGTAAAGCAAAAATAATTTAGTTTTTTGTTATTTGCGTACAGCAGCAGGAGGACGGAAAACGAGAATGGTTTGGTGAGTGAGGCCCGAGTAGGCGGGAAACGTCACCGTCTACAACATTGTTGATTGCCTGGAGTGCATTGTTGGTTCTGGGAGCTCTCCTGAGAAGGTCGCGGGGCGAGAGAGAGAGAGAGAGAGAGAGAGAGAGAGAGAGAGAGAGCAGTGGCTGAGGAAACAATATGCAGAAAAGTTAATTTCGCCATTGTTTCGAGAAAGAAGATTTTGTTTTGTAGTAAGGAAAACAAAAAAAGAGGACATTTTGATAGAGATTTAAGCTGAAGAAGAAGAAGAGGCGCTGCTAGAGGATCTAGACGTCGTGTTTCAAGGGAAGGAACATCCTGCGGCACGGCAAACCAGGAACAACGATGACGTCACCACCAGGCCATTGTTATAACATCTGGTAACGGCGCCATTTTTTTAACCCGGTTTTCCACTTAAACAAATTCTCGTTTAATTCGCGATATTTTTAATACAATTATATCGTTGTTCGTCACCCGCGTTGTCCCCCGGGATCAGCAGCCGCCATTATTTAGAAGAAGCTGCGTAGATTATTCTTTTTTTTTTTGCTTTACCGACCGACTGAGCCAATTTTTGATTATAAATTTTACTCGTAAATTTTTCCACTAAAATTTTAATTTGAGTTAGATTTTTCTTCTATTTAATTTGATAACGTAATATTATAATTAAATGGAAATTTATTCAAATTAAATACATTTTTATTATTATTATTTAACAAATTTGATTGTACAAAAATATTTTTGTTGGTGTAAGCAAAGGAACACCACAAGTTATTTCTTTATCTGTTCAATCTGTACATATTTAAGATCGCGATGTAAATGATTCGTTCCTTATCAAACCTCATGTTTCTCTCCTCTTTGATTTATTTACGCGACTGAAAAAAAAAGATTTTTCCTAATCGATGTGTGTCTCCAGAATATTCTCTTCCGCAAGCTTAAATAAATAAGAAGGACTTTTTAGTTATTTCCTCCGCCTTAAAAGGTGTGACTCTCCCCTCCCCCCCTCCTTCCCCCCCCTCCCCCCCCCCCTTGAGGTCCGTCGCGGGCCAGCGACGACGCATCGTTGTCCTCAACCTTGAAATACCGACCGCCTTCATGACTTCATCGGGCGGGCAAATATCTCTTAACACGGACCAAATATTTGGCGTCAAGCTGAGACTCGTACAAGAAGGACTCCTGAACGCGCCCCCTCTCGTCGCCATTTTTTCTTTCTCCCCCCCCCCTCCCCTCCCCTCCCTCCACTCCCTCCTCCTTATCTCAGGTATTACAACAATTTAATATGTGGAAATAGGAACGAAGGAAGGAAGGTCGACACCGGGTGCTGCGGCTTCTGCCATTCGTCTTCCGTCGCTCCTAATTTCAAGCTGATTAAGCATTAATAAGGAATCCTCTGGGGGGGTTGGGGGGGGAGAGAGGAGGGTTTTTACTGCTCCTGTGTGTGTTAAGGCGCCCCCTTGAACCCCCGCTGCCATGAAGATGGAGTGTGTGGGGGGAGGGGGGAGAAAAGGAGCGGAGCGGGAGAAAAACACAACCAGAAGCCTCAACAAAGGACTCATTGTACACACTAAGGACCAAAAGGGAGGGAGAGAGAGAGAAAAAGAGAGAGAGAAGACGGGGCAAACTCGTAATAAAAAAGGAAAACTCGATACGTCAATAAATAGATATAGAATAACACTCAGGGGGGTACATAAAGTGTTTAGTCGAGTGTGAAATATCCAATATTCAAAGAAATGTGCAAGAAACGAGGAGAACTCTTTGCTTGCTCTTCCGAGAAGGCTTAATAACTCCTCCCATTTTTTAATACATACACACTATTAACCATCCGCCGCTCCTACGCACAACAAAAAAAAACACGGTAAAGTAACGCCATTTTGTGATGACGTCATAATTCTTATTAATACAGACCTGAATAATTATAAACATGTAAATCTCTCAGAATAATAATTATTTTTGTAACATTCACCTCACGCTTTTCTGCGTGTCGCATCCCTTAAATATATATACACACATGTTATTTATAGGGGTTACAGCCAAAATAGTAACTACAAAAAGCTTCGTCGTGGTGAAGCAGCAGAAGAGTAAAAACTATTCTTTTTTAAAAAATGGCGGCGCTGCTGCTGCTGCTGCTGTTTTACTCTGTGGTACAGGATTTTCTATTAATTGTCCTTTCCTAGTTATTTAAAATCAAGGTGGTTCCTGCTGCTGCTGCTGCAAGTGTTGAATGAGCTGCTGCTGCCAACCTTATAAAATAGCACACATCACAACATATCTTTAAAAATTTCTATTCAGTTTTTTTTTCTGCTCTTTTCTTTGTTTGTTTCATGTATATAGCTGCTGCTGCTGCTGGAGCAAGGACAGTTTCCTTCCTGGTCCAAGTAGTTCAAAACTCCTCCATTGCGTGTTCCTTCCTCAGTGTGTGTGTGTGTGTGCTTGCTTTCTGTGTTTCCCCTTTGTGTGTGTGTGTGTCCCTGTGTTGTTGTGTTTATATTGACTTTTGTCTATATACACACACTACTTTCTTTTACTAATTTATTATTTTAAAGTTTATTATTTGTCTTTAATTATTTACTTTATTGTTATTTTGTTCATTTTTAATTTTTAATGTATTATGACGTCGTATCCATCCTATTTCCTCAATCGAGGATTAATGGAAACAACAATAAATCTAAATCTAAAAGAAATACAGAAACACAATTCTGATCACTTACCAACTTGTGTCGTTTCAGGATCCCACTTCTCCACCACTTCTCCGATCTGCAAAAAAAGAAGAAGAAAAATAAAAAATAGGCAAATTGAAAAGAGATTACCGAAAGAAAAAAAATTTTTTTTTCAGGACAATAAATGTTTAATTAAAGGTGGTAATTCTCTAATTTTTCAGTAGAAGACGGGGACAACGCGGCTTGAATATTATGGATGTTACGTCAAAAAAAAATTTTTTGGGGGAGGGGAACGTAAGAGGTTGAATAAACCCATTTAAGAGAAGGAGAGAAGGAAAGAAGATAAGACGGAAAGATGCAGAGAAAGAAAAAAGGGAAAGGAGCAGAGAAATAAAGAAGGAGACAAGAAAGAAGAGAAGATGAAAGAATGGAAGAAGGAAAGGAAATGATTTAAAATTAAAATTTACAATGTTTAATTTTTTATGGAGCAAAGAGACGACAGAAAAGATTATAGGGAGGAATATTGAGGGATCGTTTAGAAAAGATTAGGGCAATTTCGCGAGGAGCTGTTTCCAGAAAAGGACCCCTGAGTGGACGGACAGAAACCATTCCTCAAGATTAAGTGATTATCTGAAGACGAAGAAGAAGAAGATAATAATGTTGAAACCCGTATCCTTTGCGTCTAGTGTGTAAGTCAGAGAGAGAGAGAGAGAGAGAGAGAGAGAGAGAGAGAGAGAGAGAGAGAGAGAGAGACTCGTGGGCAAAGTTCCAGTACATTCCCTTCCAGATCGTTCAACTGGCAACGCCGAGGAGAGAAACACGATTTCTATTGTCCTCAACAGCTTAAACCCACGAGTTATAAAATAGAATCGCATATAGAAACTTACAATTCCAGTTTCGTCTTAAGCTAACAGAGTCGGAAAAGTCGTTGGTCCAAACTCCGAAGTAACCTATTTAATTTAAACGCGACTAAATTGGAGACTGTACTACAAATTAAAAAGCTGAGGTGTGTGTGAATAAGGATTAGAAAATTCGCATGGCTTGAGTAAAATTCAATTACACACGTTACTCATCTTGTTCAGGTAGGTAACCTGTAAATTTTAGAAGACGCAAAATTCGAACCTTGTGGAACACCAAACCGCTATTTGTTCCAAACCCGCGTCACTAACGTAAAGAGTGCGTCATTTGTGGAAACCGAGACAATCAATTAAGACTTGCACTTCCCTAGTCGTTACAGGATAATTTATTCCTCTCGAGTCCTCCGTTTCCACGTTTTATAGTCCTCCGACTTCCTTTTGTACAAATTACAAGCTGAGGTGTGTGAATAAGGATTAGAAAATCCGCATGGCTTAAGTAAAATTTAATTAAACACGTTACTCATCTTGTTCAGATAGGTAACCTGTAAAATTTTAGAAGGCGCAAAAACCGAACCTTGTGGAACACCAAACCGCTATTCGTTCCAAACCCCGTCACTAACGTAAAGAGTGCGTCATCTGCGGAAATCGAGACAATCAATTAAGACTTGCACTTCGCTAGTCGTTACAGGATAATTTATTCCTCTCGAGTCCTCCGTTTCCACGTTTTATAGTCCTCCTCCTCCTCCTCCTTCCTTTTGTACAAATTACAAGCTGAGGTGTGTGTGAATAAGGATTAGAAAATTCCGCATGGCTTGAGTAGAATTTTATTAAACACGTTACTCATCTCGTTCAGATTGGTAACCTGTAAAATTTTAGAAGACGCAAAAATCGAACCTTGTGGAACACCAAACCGCTATTCGTTCCAAACCCCGTCACTAACGTAAAGAGTGCGTCATCTGTGGAAATCGAGACAATCAATTAAGACTTGCACTTCGCTAGTCGTTACAGGATAATTTATTCCTCTCGAGTCCTCCGTTTCCACGTTTTATAGTCCTCCTCCCTCCTTCCTTCCTTCCTTCCTTCCTTTTGTACAAATTACAAGCTGAGGTGTGTGTGAATAAGGATTAGAAAATCCACATGGCTTAAGTAAAGTTTAATGAAACACGTTACTCATCTTGTTCAGATAGGTAACCTGTAAATTTTAAAAGACGCAAAAACCGAACCTTGTGGAACACCAAACCGCTATTCGTTCAAAAAACTTCTGTTGCCCCGTCACTAACGTAAAGAGTGCGTCATCTGTGGAAATCGAGACAATCAATTAAGACTTGCATTTCGCTAGTCGTTACAGGATAATTTATTCTCCTCTCCACGTTTTATAGTCCTCCTCCTTCATTCCTTACTTTTGTACAAATTACAAGCAGAGGTGTGTGTGAATAAGGATTAGAAAATCCACATTGCTTGAGTAAAATTCAATTAAACACGTTACTCATATCGTTCAGATAGGTAACCTGTAAAATTTTAGAAGACGCAAAAACCGAACCTTGTGGAACACCAAACCGCTATTCGTTCCAAAACCCCCTGTTGCCCCGTCACTAACGTAAAGAGTGCGTCATCTGTGGAAATCGAGACAATCAATTAAGACTTCGCTAGTCGTTACAGGATAATTTATTCCTCTCCACGTTTTATAGTCCTCCTCCTCCTTCCTTTTGTACAAATTACAAGCTGAGGTGTGTGTGAATAAGGATTAGAAAAACCCACATGGCTTAAGTAAAATTTAATTAAACACGTTACTCATCTTGTTCAGATAGGTAACCTGTAAAATTTTAGAAGACGCAAAAACCGAACCTTGTGGAACACCAAACCGCTATTCGTTCCAAAACCCTTGTTGCCCCGTCACTAACGTAAAGAGTGCGTCATCTGCGGAAATCGAGACAATCAATTAAGACTTCGCTAGTCGTTACAGGATAATTTATTCCTCTCCACGTTTTATAGTCCTCCTCCTTCCTTTTGTACAAATTACAAGCTGAGGTGTGTGTGAATAAGGATTAGAAAAACCCACATGGCTTGAGTAAAATTTAATTAAACACGTTACTCATCTTGTTCAGATAGGTAACCTGTAAAATTTTAGAAGACGCAAAAACCGAACCTTGTGGAACACCAAACCGCTATTCGTTCCAAACCCAGTCACTAACGTAAAGAGTGCGTCATCTGCGGAAATCGAGACAATCAATTAAGACTTCGCTAGTCGTTACAGGATAATTTATTCCTCTCGAGTCCTCCGTTTCCACGTTTTATAGTCCTCCTCCTCCTTCCTTTTGTACAAATTACAAGCTGAGGTGTGTGTGAATAAGGATTAGAAAATCCGCATGGCTTGAGTAAAATTTAATTAAACACGTTACTCATCTCGTTCAGATAGGTAACCTGTAAAATTTTAGAAGACGCAAAAACCGAACCTTGTGGAACACCAAACCGCTATTCGTTCCAAACCCGCGTCACTAACGTAAAGAGTGCGTCATCTGTGGAAATCGAGACAATCAATTAAGACTTCGCTAGTCGTTACAGGATAATTTATTCCTCTGGACTCCTCAGTTTCCACGTTTTATAGTCCTCCTCCTCCTTCCTTTTGTACAAATTACAAGCTGAGGTGTGTGTGAATAAGGATTAGAAAATCCACATGGCTTAAGTAAAATTCAATTAAACACGTTACTCATCTTGTTCAGATAGGTAACCTGTAAAATTTTAGAAGGCGCAAAAACCGAACCTTGTGGAACACCAAACCGCTATTCGTTCCAAACCCCGTCACTAACGTAAAGAGTGCGTCATCTGTGGAAATCGAGACAATCAATTAAGACTTCGCTAGTCGTTACAGGATAATTTATTCCTCTCGAGTCCTCCGTTTCCACGTTTTATAGTCCTCCTCCTTCCTCCTCCTCCTTCCTTTTGTTCAGTTATTTATCTCCGCACACCCGCCCGGGTCAATCATCCAACCTTCTCGCCCACCAAAGCAAAACCAATAAACAGGGAAGAAAGGAAGGAGGAAGGGAAGGGGAGGGGGAAGGTGGGGAAATAAAATTTTTCCGCGACTTTAAAGCTCGTTAGAACGGTTAAAAGCGCAACAACGTTACTGTCTAAAATTTTATTGTACTGCCGTATACTTTATAGCCCGTGACTTGTACTTCGGATACAGTAAAAAAAATTTATTATTAACGTTACCAGTTGAAGCGTAGATTATGGGACACAGGTGTGTGTGTGTGTGTGAGAATTTCCATATTTACTGTTCTCGAACAATGGGGGCTCCTTAGATGATTTTTTTTCTTTTTCAGTCCAGGGGGAGAAAAAAAAGCAATGTGAAGATTAGTACTGGGAAGGAAGAAGAAAAAAATTTTCATTATGGCTTTAAAATCGTCCACGTGATATTTATTGACCGTTTCGCAAGAAGCCAAGAAATAAATTTATGAGCCGTTGTTGACCAACGAACGCCATTATCATCATCATCATTCCGTCGAGCTTTAAAAAAAAGGAGAGGGGGGACCGTAATTCCTAAATGGCGACTGAATGTATCCCCCCTCCTTTTTTTAACTGATTTCCGGTTAGTTTCTATTTCACCCACTCAGCACTAAAGATGGTGGCAAAAATTACGACAACGGCTGGGACTAGACTTCGATTCTAGGATACGTTGTTAAGTGTAAGACAGAATATAGAATAGGTGAGTGGGGGAACTAATTCCAAGGGTAACGAGCTGCAAATATCTGGGGGATATATTTCAACAACAGACTTTGGGGGGTGGGAGGAACAAGTGAAATTTCACGGCCCCGAAAAGCGTGGAATTCCTTACATTTCATTATGAGGAACCTTAAAAAAAAGGGAAGTTCAAAAACAAAGGAGGAGGTGGCATACTTATCTCTAGTTAGACCAATTTTAGGAATATGGGGCACAGGCTTGTTGGGATCCTTATAGAATTAATCAAATAGAATCATTAGAGAAAGTTCAGAAAAGGAGGGGGGCTGCTGCTAATTTTGTGGCAAGTAGGGCCACAGGGGGTCATAGGAAGGAAAAAGGTAAAACAGCTAGGTTGGGAGGAGGTATTGTCAGAAAGGAGAGGGGGAGAAAGCAAGACTCTGCATTAAAAGCTTATATGGGGGCAAAAACCATGGATTGGGGAATTAGCTCCAGTTATATAGGTAGATGATGGGAGGATCACCAATTAAAAAAGTGAAAAATATAGAAAACAAAAAAACAAACAGATGTTGGCAAATTCTCATTCCTAAATAGGAACTATCAACGACGACTGTGGAATAATTTACCCTGTGGCAGGAGGAGGAGTGTTTGGAGGAGGAAGGAAATCCTCTTCAAGAAAATAAATTTAGGTCAAATCTGAAAAAAAAAACGTGTGAAGTGAAGTGGATATTTTTTTTAATATAAATAAATGTGTTTCCGAATATAAAAAAAACTAAAGTGAAGTGAAGTGAAGTGTTTCTCTCTCTTTTCTCTTTCAGGGCATCCACAGAACATGTTTATCTCTTTCTTTTTAGTTTATAATTATGTATATTTTTTAATTATGTATCTGCCACCACCAGGGGGGGGGCTTGCACCCAAATTGTAGATTATTAGCAAATACAATACAATACAATTATTACTAATAAAAGACTATACAACGACCCAAAAGTCATAAATAGAAAAAAAAAATTTTTCGATTCAAAATCAATGACCTTCCATTCCCTAATATCGGAAACTCTTCATTTCTCACAACAACAACATCAAAAAAATTAATATAATTACATATAGATAATGGGTGGGATAAAAAAAATATATCGTGAAAGGAGGAGACTTACACGTAACCTGTACAGAAGACACGCAGAAGTAATTAGAATTGAAGGACAAGCCGTAATCAAGAAAGGAGTGAGAGAGAGAGTCTGTGGCATGTGACGTTTAACTTAAATATAGAAAAAAAAGCGATGGAGAAGGTTAAAACGGAATATGGAAAAGGAATCATACTGCAAAAGGAAGAAATAGAAACCCTACTACTCGACCAACGCGTCATCATGGAGGAGGAGATCCGGGAAAACACGTGGCGTGTGTGTGTGTGGGTCGTAACCCGGGAGAAAACCGTTTCACAAACAAAATGTATATAAAGGTGGAAAGGATGATGAGGAGGAGGAGACAAAGAAATTAAGAATTCTCTCCTTGAGTCTCTCAACCACCACGAAAATAATATAATAATAAAACTAGTGTAACAGATGATGATGGATGATGATCTTACACATGCTAAAACAAATTTAAAAAATATATACGTGCATATACTTTATTATTATTGTTGTATTCATACATATTTATATCTATGTGTAAAAAAAATGTACCAACAAAAGAAAAATATTGTTAAACAGACCTGTTGTTATTGAATCTAGAAAACAGGTCAAGTAAATTATTATCAATAAAAAAAATAATAAAATAAAATAAAATAAAAACCCTACGCTTTTCCGATGATATCGTAGTATTAGGGGAGTCTGAAGAAGAAGACTTGGAAACCATAATAAATGGCATGATCGGAGTTCGGAAAAAGAAAGGGTTCAATATGAGGATTAATAGAGGGAAATCCAAGCTAATGGAGTATAGTTTGGGAAAAAGTGGAATAACAAAGGCTGTTAGACTGTTAGATATTTTGACGGAATTTAAGGAATTCTGCTACTTTGAACTTTCCTATTTTGAACCATACATTTTTCGTCACAGGAGATTTTATATTGACATTTTTTATTAGCTCCGTGTAGAAATCAGGAAAAATATATTCCGCCCCGTGTAAGGATTTAGTTCTCGGTGTTTCGATTTTAACTGCATATTGATGTGAATTTCGTAGCTCAAATCGACAAAGGTAAAAAAAATTCATTATTATTACGAAAATACCGTAATGATTATATATATAAATAAAGTAATTAAAAATATATAATCTGACTTCGTAGTTTGGTAATGAATCTCTGGAGAGTGAAAGTGTCAGCCAGAGCCACCTGTCGACGCAGCGCGGAACTACCTAAGTAGATAGTTCGAAGTTTCTCCGTGACGGCGCCAACGTCTAGAAGCGTTATTTCGTCTTCTTCCACAGCGGGGAGAAAAAAATAATTTGAACTGATTAGAATTTAGTTTGTAGCTTGAATTTACTTAGGGGGACTTGTTTTACCACAAAATTTGGTATCTCAGAAATATTAAATAAAAAGACGGTCAAATAAATCTGCATATATATAAATATATTTATCAATATTTATCCAAAAACGACGTTTCGTCTCTTTATTTTTTTTTGAAAATTCCTCAGGCGTTATTGAATAAATAGTGAGTGATAAACGTATATATATATATATATATTCTGACTTATTGCCAGTCTTTTTATTATTTATTGTAAATCTTGAAGTCAGAAAACTGTGTTATCTAAGGAACTTTCATCACAAGCCTTGTGACATACGTTCGCGTTTATCCTCGACAGAAATTAATATACTTATTACTTAAGCAAACATGCCTTTTTTTCCTCATTTACAATTTTTTTTATTATTATTATTTAAGGGCAACCATGTTTAATCGTGTCACATAGCCATTTAACAAAAGAATATATATATAACAGACCGGAAAAAAAAGAAATGAAACAAAGTAATGAGGTAGAGACTTGGCAAATGATTATTAAAATTTAATAATTATCTTATGTTCTTTAAAAATATAATTATTAAAGACCACCTAAGTCATAAAAATAATGAATGCTGAAAAGTTACAAATTCTTTCAGCGAAGATTCCCTTACAAAAAGAATTTTTAAACAAGTGCTCATCTGTATTACAAAGAAGCTTTTTTCTTGATATGTTGTATTTTATATTTTGTTTGGCTTTGCTTTGTTTTTATTTTTATTTACCATTGTATACATAGTTTTCTTTACTCATATGTTGTATCCATATTTTGTTTCTTATATTTGTATTCTTAGTATGTGTGATATGTAACATATTATTCTTCTTTGACTTGTCCTATTTCCTCAATAGAGGACTAATGGATCCCCAATAAATCTTATCTTATCTAAACTCGGCCGCGTCAGTTTTGATCGACCGCTCAGGACGAGGTAACTCGTACGAGGGATTACGTAATCACGAGACAATATTCTTCCTATGCTATCGCCTTTTCCAGGATCATTCTTATGTAGTCTGTTACTCTCTCCCTTCTCCTCCTCCTCCTCCTCACAAAAAAAAGTAATTATGTAAAACGTAAATGTAAAAAAATTAAAGTAAATGTTTTGACAATATATTCATTCTATTTATTTGACTTCCCCTTTTACTAATATTCTTTCTTTCTTTCTTTCTTTCTTTCTTTCTTTCTTTCTTTCTTTCTTTCTTTCTTTCTTTCTTTCTTTCTTTCTTTCTTTCTTTCTTTCTTTCTTTCTTTCTTTCTTTCTTTCTTTCTTTCTTTCTTTCTTTCTTCTTCCTTCTTTTCTTATCTTTTCTTTCTTTCTCTTTCTTCTTTCTTTCTTTCTTTCTTCTTTCTTTCTTTCTTTCTTTCTTTCTCTTTCTTTCTTTCTTTCTGTCTTTCTTTCTTTCTTTCTTTCTTTCTTTCTTTCTTTCTTTCTTTCTTTCTTTCTTTCTTTCTTTCTTTTTCTTTCTTTCTTTCTTTCTTTCTTTCTTTCTTTCTTTCTTTCTTTCTTTCTTTCTTTCTTTCTTTCTTTCTTTCTTTCTTTCTTTCTTTCTTTCTTTCTTTCTTTCTTTCTTCCGCTTCCCTCTCTTTCCCTATCCATTTTCTACCTTCCTGCGACTGACCTGAGTGGCGAAGAGCTGCGCTCCCCTGGCCAGGGCTGCCAACCCTCCGAAGACCGCGGCGTGCTGGTCGTCCTGGAGACACGAGAGCTTCCTGAGAGGACCGCCCCACAGCTCGGAGGCGGATCCCAGCTCCGTGGCGAAGTCCTTCTCGCCGTGCCACAGACGCTCCGTCACGCGCAGACTCGCGTCCGCCTCTAAATAACAACAACAACCACAATTCATTTATATGTGAAATAAATTCCCAAACAGATACAATATTTATTTTTTTACTTTCCTATTAGTGCTACTAAAAATAACAATATTATTTTGATTATTACTATTTTTAACCTCTGGAGGAAGGAAGGAAGGAAGGAAGGCTGTTGTATAAAATTATCCCCAGGGGTATTGTGAATACTTTTCTGGTGTAGAGAGAGAGAAGAAGGGCGATGCTTGTCCGACCTTAGAGCTGAACCTCTGATTTCTAGTCCCGCGCGTATTCATGAAACAAATTAGTGTTTCGCTTTACAAACTTTAATATTTCATAAATATATATACACAGGCTTGGTAAAGTAAGTATTTGCAAACTTTTGAAGAAAGGTTTTGCAGCAACTCCGTGATCTAGAATTCGTGCTAGAAAGTATTTATTCTAATTGCACGCTTTTTTGCAACTTAAAAATATTTCCTTACTCCTGGAGCAGTTAGAAGACGCCATAGGCTCATAATTGAATGAAAATTCGCGAAATAAACCATTTTGACGTCAGATACGAAAAATAAAATAGATAGATAAATGATACCGCACTTTTTTATACGTTCACTGAATTTAACAGTTGTTTCGTTGTCCAATTGACTGTATGTGTTCATTGAAGGTACCAGCAACGGCCTTATGGTGGTTATGACGTGAAAAGGAAGATTTTTGGGGAAAGTGTGACTCTCTCGCTGATGGTTTGGTTTTGCACCGCCCCCGCAGCTAGTGTTGCGTCACTGACCTGCTCTGTCGCTGTCGGTCCACGGGTGGTCGACGAGGAGAACGTCGCCCTCGAGCAACGAGACGTCGACGCGCGGGTCGACGCTGGCCTGGGACCCGGCCAGACGCAGGCGGCGTCGCGACGCCGTCAGCTCGAACTCTGCCGCCAGAGGCGCGATCAGATCCTCCACGGACAGCGGACATGTCGCGGACAACTGAAACACACCAATCACGACATTAATCATCACAAATATATATATATTCTTTTAGTACAACTTCAAGATCAATTTTTTTTATCTTTGTGACGCCCAATTTCACAAAATCTTGGCATATCAGTGTTAAAATTCCGGTCCAATGGGTAAAATATAAAAACCAAAATAAAGTCTACATCTCCATATAAAAGTTAGGAAAATGTGATTCTTTTCTCATCTAGTCATAAAGTGACCCTTTTAATTACACGCAAATATATTCGAAAGAGTCTACAAAAATATGAGACTTTTTAAACTGTTTTTCAAGATTTATAATTAATTTTTTGGCATTATCAGCATATTTATATAAATATATATTTTTTACACCATATATTTTGATAACTATGATGTAATGTCTTAAAATCTTTTTAAATATGGAAATTCGTGTTGACCTAAAAATGCTTTTTTATTATTAATGATATAATATAAATATTTGATATTCATTACAGACGATTGCGGTAATATTACATCAAGATCGAAATACTCAAAATTAAATATAGGATTAATATTTTAAATAGCGAATCAGGAGAGAATACAAAACCCATTTTTTTTTAATCAGCACAGGAACAAATTTATCACTTCCTCCCACCAGGTTTAAAGAATAAATTAACTAATTCTGTACACACACACACACACATGCATAATTCACCCCCGGAACTTTTGTTACTTGAACTTTTATAAATTTTACCCTATTTTATGAACTGAAACTTAATATTTAAAACCAAAATTCATAAAACATGGAAGGAGAATAAATACCAAAGATTTTCTTAATTCCCTTAAATATCTCTCACGTTTCAAGGAGCCTGGGGGCTAATGTAAAAAAATACTCCTTTTGCCTGAGACAGACTTATGAAAAGCAAAACTGAGGTTTTTTTAATCAATATAATTTAGTAGAATTTTTGGTCAATTCCATAAGTGATAATTTTCGATGAAGTTATGTTTGATATACTTGCGTGTTTTTGTCTTCATAATAAAAAATTGCAGAGTTGTTTAAAACACGTATTTGAAGGAAGCGGTTATCTTTTTTCAGGGGTTGGCTGCGCGTCATGTAAACAAACGGCTAGAGATTTTTAGGGGGAGTGAGTGAGTGGTGACGACGTCACAGTCAGATCTCTCCTCTGTAATTACGGGTATTGGAACCACGGTGAGTATCTACAAATGGCAAATGGAGAAGGGAGTCTCTCTCTCTCTCTCTGTTAATTAGAGGGACGCCTGACATATTAAGTGCTGCATGGGGCACGCAGATAGTTGCAAATAGTACGTCAGGATGACGTCGACTCCATCTCAAGTGTCTTTTAACAGCTGATGGGCCGAGTGTCGGGCAAAAAACCAGGAGCCAGCCGCACGACGTCGACCGGCACTCGCCTTCATCGTGAGGAAAGAAAAGCGAAAGTATTCTTCCGTGGAGGAGGAGGAAGGAGGAGGAAGGAGGAAGGAGGAGGAAGGAAGGAAGGTAGAAGAATGCGCCCTCTGTGAGAGAGGAAGCGCAGACAGAGATGAGTATCTGGCGGAGGCAAGGTGCACATGGCATTCGCATTCCCTTGCCGACCTACCGTAACCCTC
Source organism: Eucriotettix oculatus (assembly GCA_034510155.1). Classification (NCBI taxonomy): domain Eukaryota; kingdom Metazoa; phylum Arthropoda; class Insecta; order Orthoptera; family Tetrigidae; genus Eucriotettix; species Eucriotettix oculatus. Next base: position 8,029,959 of record CM067379.1, read on the forward strand.
TTCCTAATGCAATATACATGGCGCGCGGCACTCGGCCATGAAACACACCACACACTCGTCCCTCTAATATCACACAAAAGTAGATCCCGTTGATTTTCTACCGCATGAATGAGCTGATTTGTTACAAAAAAAAATTTCCCCCGAAATATCAATTTTTTTTAATTACTTCTTGACGATTTGTTCTCCTCTCAATTCTTACTGTCCTTACTGTAGTCCGTCGTTCCAGCCTCCTCTCTTCCATTCTTCAAGACAACAACATACATGGTATGAGATCAAATAAACTACCAACTATTACGAGTAAGAATTGGAATCACGAAGAGTATCTACAAGCGGCAAAGAAGAAAAAGATTCTCGCAGTTCTGTAACTTCAGGAGAAACAATAAACGTCCTCGTCTCCCGTACCCAATGCAGGATTGATCGGCGCTGCGGGAGTTTTCTCGCAGACGCTTCAGCCCAGACTGACTGCGGGGCTTACCTGATAATGTCGGGGATGCCTCGCACTCTCTCTGGGTACTTTTTATCAAAGTTCTCACATGCCGAGACACCTTCACCTATTTTAGGAGGTATATGTACCGGGGTCAAAGACCTTGGGCATATGGCAAGAGCTGTCCGCTGATCCCATTGGATCAGTCGGCCAACTGCCTCCTGAAACTGGTGGAGACACGGAGAAGGGAATGCTGCGTCCCCACAGCAAACTCGTCTCCCGTCATTCGGAAGGGCGTGAGAATAGTACCCAATGCCCGACCTACCTGATGCAGGTTTTCTAGGGTTTTCCCTGCATCTCTTTAGGTGAAACACCGGGTAGGATCCTTAAACCATAGCCCGGGGGCCCTAGTTAACCCTTCCTTGGCTACCTTGCTCTACCTTCCGCATCCCCCCTTTTCAATTCCCTTCCTATGCCTGTTTCAGGATCACCCTCATGTAGCCTGTTAACACCAAAAAAAGACAAGATTTCAGAAACTCGAGTTTCTGATTTCCTTTAAAATGGAATTATTTCCTTTCCACCCCCTCATCTAGAGCAAAATCGGGAAAACTTAAGTTTTTTTTCCCGTGACGTCACAACTAAATAGTTAGGTCGTCGACACGTCATCGTCTTCCTGTACAAAATTATAATTTAGTTATGAAAAATCAATCGCATTAATACTTGTAGAAATATTAAAATGAAATACATAAACGTTTAATTAAATTACTAGAGTAATTTTTTTTATTTTCTGTCTTGGTCCTGTTAATCGTTTCATAATAATCTAAAAATAATTACTATAATTTACATAAATTAGATTCCGTCACGGACTACGTAACTTTTGTCTGACGGAACCGTTTATATATTTTTTATAGGCGAATAAATCGTCAGTCGGTACAAGTTTTTTTTACTCAATTCGTTACACTTGCGCTCCTGCTCCTGAGCACGTCTCGAGAAAGGGAAAGAAACGTTGTGTTATTTCTTCTTATTATTATATTAGCTTCTTTTTTCCTTTTTTGGCTGTTTTATTTCATTATTATTGACCAAAGAATTATAAATAAAGTAATAATCCCAAATAAAATATAAGGAACTGCTATAAAAAAACAAACAGAAATACAACAATTTAATTTGAATATGCTCACCGTTGTTTACTTATCATTACGATCTTTGTCTTTAAATTTGAATGGTATATCTGTAGGAAGTTGTGTGGTCCTTGACGAAAGTAAACTGAAGTTTTGGTGAATTATTGTAAAGGTCGTTATTATTATTATTTGTTCAGAAGGGAGAATTTGACGCCTCGTCAGTTTAAATATTAGTTTCGTTTCCTCTTGAGAAAATGTTACATGTTATTTTTTCACCAAAGTGCTTTTCTTTTTTTTTTCTCTCTCTCTCTCTGTCTCTCTCTCTCTCTGTCTGAAGTGTTTTTATTTGAATATGTCATCCTTCGAAGAAAAGAGAAATGGGCGTGTGTTTGATCTTCACTCACTCACTCACGTCCTTTAACAATGTTGACTTGATGTCAAGGTTAGTTGTGCATATTTTCCGTTTGTTTGTCAAGCAAACTCTTACTTCGTATTCCAAGGAAAAGAAACGAGGCACGTCACGATCTGAGCTGTTGATGACGTCAATTTATTCAGAGATGGTCTTGATTTTTATTAACTCCTTTGGACGTCTCTGTATATCTCTGTCTGTGTCTGTCTCTGTCTCATCCCCAAAACCAAATTGACAAGTAACTACCATTCCTCCTTTTCTGCAAGTATTAAAATAAAGACTGAAGTTGACTGACGATGCTTAAATTACCCTTTTGAAGTATTTGGTAACTCCTGAGCCATTGGTAAGAATTTCCAAGCCTTCTTTTCCACGTCAGAAACATAAATGCATAGGGGGGAAAAAAAATTAGGAGTACAGGGAAATAGGAAATAAAAAGGAGTAAGAGTAAGGTTGGGTTTGGTTTCACCTCGAGTTGCGTAGGAATGCGGCGGACAACAGATGTTTGGTCTCTTGACCCGGGGAAGGCCTCATTCACCTTACGCAATGGGATTTCACTTGCTAAACCTTCTTATCCAGCGAGCACGTGGATCCTCCGTTCTCTTTTCCTCTCCTCATCATCCTCTTCCCCCACAGAGTTATCGTCTTACCTTTCATTATATTCCTAAAGCGGCGGCTCTTACATACATTTGTAAACAAAAATAAGGGTCTTTACTGTTAATTTATATATTTTAAACTGATTTTAAAACTATGAGGCAACGACGGAGGTCGGCCCAGTTTCTGTTAAAGTCTATTAGAATTTTATGGTTTACAGAGAAACAGTAAGCGTGGACACTGTAAGGATGGTTTAAACCAAAATTTTACCTGAGGTCTGTTGGAAATATGTTTGTTGGGGTAATCAGACCTAAGACCTGCGAAAACCTTCACATTTCCACCACATCTTATCAACGCCGCTGGAATGATATCGATTCCTGGCACTGCTCATGTCTGCCAGTGCCCTGTCCCAACTCCGACCTTCACCATCCTATTACTAACTGATCTAGATTTCCACCCTGATACAGCTCTTGTAAGATATTCCTTCCCTTCTTTACCAACTTTCCCTGCTTCTTTATCTATAATTTGCTTCCTATCCGCTTTCACGATGTTCTTGCTAGTATTTTTTCAACTCACCGAATGTTTATTTGATTTTCCTATAAGCTGCGTCTATTTTCCATTTCCCGCCTCCCCCCCTATAAAATCTTCAACCGCTTTGTATTTCTGTTGGATCTAAGCTTTGCACTTCCTACCTATTTCATTCTTCAAGTGTGTGTACTGCTCTTTAGCATTTCATCTCTTGACTTTATATATATATATATATATACACCCTTTTTTTTCTTGTGTTATATCCATGCTTTCCTATTGGTCTGAGCTACTCTTTCTATTTTTTCGTCGGCTGCTCTATTCATTTATTATTCCGTCAAGTGTGCCTATTTCTCTTCATTATTGTTTCTTTCTCCTTTCTCCGTTAATCTATTCCGGATTTCTTCTTTGAAACCTAGAAGCACTTCCTGTTGTTTCAGTTTTTTTCTAATTCCCATCTCTTTGTTTTAATTCCTTTCTTGACTTTCTTTATTTTCCACACTGAATTTCATAATAAACAGTTCATGGTCGGAGTTTACATCTTCTCCTGGGTAGGTTCAGCCTCACCATTGTATAGTCCAATTGGTGCCTGCCCTCTATCCACCGGCTTCTTCCATGTGTGTAGAGAGTTTTCTTTCACGATTCCTGAAACCCAGGTATTCGTCTCTACTAATTTGTGATTAATGGAAAATTTTACTTGCCTTTCTCCCAGTTGATTTTCTTTCACCAAGTCCAGAGTCCGTCTCTTTCTTTTAATTTTTTTTCTTGAGTGTATTCCTTTCCCCACTGCATTTCATAATCAACAATTATGACCTCCTCTCACATATGATACCCTTGTTAATAAATTCAACGAAGAATAAAGGATGAAATGATACGATTAGGAGCGAGCGCTTTTTTTGGGAGAGAGAGGCGAACAAAGTTGTTTCTTAATTAAACAACTGATGACCTTTTACAGACCTCTATTATAAAATTTACTTGTAACAACGTTTCTGCATGTTTTTATTCCTTCTTCAGGGGTTTTTTTCCTCCTCCCTGTAGGAGGAAAATGTATAGAAAATTAACCCTTGGTCGATGAAAATTGAAACAGATTTTTTTAGAAACGTAATTTTTAATCAAGTTGTTTCTTAATTAAACAATTGATGACCTTTTTACAGACATTTATTATAAAGTTTACTTGTAACAACGTTTCTGCATGTTTTTATTCCTTCTTTAGGTTTTTTCCTCCTCCCTGTAGAGGAAAATGTATAGAAAATTAACCCTTGGGCGATGAAAATTGAAACAGATTTTTTTTAGAAACATAAGTTGTTTGTTATCTTGTCATCAAAGGAGGGAGGGAGAGAGTCTCGTGATTTGTCGACTGGACCGTGACGTGTAACATGGCGATGACGTCATCAAGGTACGTGCGCGCCAGATCGCGATCAAGTGATTTATCAAGCGGGAGTGTGGAAGGAAGGTCGGGCTGAAGGCTGGACTCGGCCAGGAATAAGGGGAAGAAGTCACGACTCTCACGGGATTTATCAGCTGATGTGAGGATCTTATCAGCACTTGTCGTGGTGGCCAGGTGCCAAGGTGAACATGGCCGCTTGGTCTTACGGTCCGTCGTCAGATTATTTCCCCTCCTCCTATCCTGATCCTTTAACTAACTCCTTGAGTTGTTGAGATATTTCGCTGAAAGGTTGACAGGACATGGATCTGAGCTGACTACTACTTTGTGGTCATTTCATATTTTATGAAACATACAAAGACGGGTATAGCCGGTCCCTATTATTTCTCTTTTTATTAGTAACTTTTTTCTACATAATTGGGTGATCATTATATTAGCTATCTAGTAAATTATTAGTTGCCATTTTTTTTTCAGGTTCCCGTGAACGGTTCGAAGGTAGTCCACATCCTCGTCAATAAAACGTGGAAAAACGACGACGGTAATAACAGAAAAGGGAGGGAGGGAGGGAGGGAGGGGGAAGGGGGGAAGGGGAAGCGGTCGTAGTTTTGTATCCCGATACAATTTTTGGGAGGAACCAGTCTGCCCTTTTATATGGTAGAAATAAACATTTACTGCAGACTATTTGCTAAATTTCGTTAAGGACCATTAAAAGCCATCAAGGTCGCTGCGGTCGTTACAATAATCCCCCCAATCCCCCTTTAACGTGGAGTCGACGGGCGTCTAATTAGATTAGCCCAAATGCTCTGATCGGCGCGAATTTACGACCGACCCACGTCCAGGGAGTTTAGTTGAGGAGGAGGAGAAGGAGAAGAAGAAGGTAGCTGAGACGACGCAGGTCAACCTGCAAGGACTTCCTCAAGGATCCTTACGTAGTGACAACCTGATAAAAAAAACGGTCGGGGGAGAGAGATTTATTAGTTCGCGTGAAGGTCTGCAACGTTGGATGACGTCACAAGCCTGGATGTCAATAACAACGTAAGTGACCAACGCCTTTTAACAATTCTGGAAATTTAAGTGTGAACGTGTTTACTTGAGAGTCTTGAGAGTCAACCTGGCTGTCAGTGAGGTCGAGAAGTGTGCTGCTGTATGTTTGGAAGGAGAAGGAGAGAGAGAGAGAGGGGGGAGAGAGGACGGAAGCCGCTAGGGGGTCGTCCGTCTTGCCTTGGTTGGTTTTTCCTCACCACGCCTTTGGGAAATTAAGGATCCGCCTTTCCTACCTGAAGGCTCTCTCAGCCATGCATGGGAGAAACGATTCATTTCATCTGGAACTGAGATCGTCAGTCAGTCAGTCTAAAAAGGTCATGTGGAGAGAGAGAGAGATAGGAACACGCCATACTGGAATGCCCCAATTATGAAGGTAGACAAGACAATAAGAGAGAGAGAAACCTTAAGAAAAGAAAGACTATGGGGAAATAATAATAAGAAACCCACCACTCACTCACTCACCCATCGCGGCTCTAGAAAATTTGACAAGCCTGATTGATATCCGCTTTAGAACTAACAAAATACAGGGGACTAAAAATATAGAATCTTAAATAATATTACATCATAAGACTTAACAATATACTCATCATCATCATCGGAGGACTTTCGGGGGACTTTCAAATCCAGGAACCGGATCAGTGGAGTATAAGGACCAAAAAATATATATGGACATCATAACATAATAAAATAGAATATAAATTATAGTAATAGTAAGATTATTCAAGTAATTATCTTAAACAACAAAATTACATAACTCTGCTAATACAAATACAGTCAGTCATAAATAATTAGAGTATAAAATTAGTAAAAAAGTTGTGAACCTACAACAACTACTCGACCCAACGCGTCATCATGGAGGAGGAGATCCGGAAACACGTGGTGGTGTGTGTGAGGGTCGTAACCCGGGGGAAAACCGTTTCACAAACAAAATGTATAAAGATGGAAAGGATGAGGAGGAGACAAAAAAATTAAGAATCAGCCTGTTAACCGAAAAACAAACTCTCTCTGGGTACTTTTTATCAAATTTCTCATATGCCGAGACACCTTCACCTATTTAAGGAGGTATATGTACTGGGGTCAAAACTCTTTCTGTCCCATTAACGTGTTGCTGTTTCTGATCTTTCTCTCAGCTTCTTCTTTTCACCGTAACTGGCAACTACTGGGATTTTGCTACTCTGTATTCCTTTGTGATTCCTATTCGTCTCTCGACCTCTTAACACCACCTCCTAGTTTGTCCGTCTTGTAGCGAATCATTCTGCACAATTTCTAAATATATTTTCCTCCATTTTTTATTTTAATTTCAGGTCATTGTAATTCAAGTTTAGTTTCTCACAATGTAATATATAGTAACTGAAGTTGCGACATCAAGAGGTGGAATGAGGATAATTGTTTTTGGCCTGTTTGAGGGACGAAGCAGTGATCCACATATGGTTATAAAGATTGACGGAGAGAAATAAGAGGCATAGTTCACCTTGGATGAGTTACAAGTAGTTAGTTACCTCACTCACGGGTAGGGGGAGGGGGAAAGGAAGGAAAGGAGGTGTGATCACCTTTTGCGGGGCGTTTCTATTAAGGTTATGTGGGTCGAATGTCCCTGGCATCTGTCAAGGACGGGAAGGAAAAACTACTTGTCAGTCAGTCAACGACGGTCAGGTTGGAGGATCGCCTGCAGGAATGTTAAGTTATGGCGTGTAAAGGAGGGCAGGCTGCTTGTATGGTCCTCCTTTCTCCTCTCGTCTTCATCCTTAATTCCTTTCGCATTCAACCCCGTTTCTCAAGACGTAATTTCTGATATTTATTCCCTACACAAATGCATTTCCTCCTTCTAAGTATATTCTTACTCACCCACCCCTCATCACTCTGTCTTCACTTTTCTTATTAAGTATTCTATTAGTTATTTGTTGTTGTAGTATTATTGTCCTAAGGTTGGTCTGATGCAACCCTATCTAGCGCTAACCTTTCTACATAGCTACCACATCCAACATCCCTCCCTCTAATACTCATTTTGCAAGACCCTCACGTCTCAAAACGTGCTCTATTAATTCTATCCCTTCGTAGTCCTCCATATTGTGTGAATAAAACCACAGAAAAGTTGTCTCAATGTATTTATTCTCAGAACACGTTTCGGCCATCCATAGCCATTATCAACTGGATTTTTCCTCTTAGCGTCTTCTTTGCTTATACAACTTTTCTGTGGTTTTATTCACACTATATTAATTATATAGAGTTGTTGTACATTTAATATTAGTCCTCCATATTTTTCTTCGCTCTTCCACTATTCTGATTAAAACTTCTTCCTGAGTGATCCTATCCACTACCCATCATCTCCTCCTTCTCCTACAGCACCACATTTCAAAGGCTTCCATTCTTTTCCTTTTTTCGCAATGTCCCATCACCCCACGTTTCTGCATATCTAGCAGATTCCCAACATCCTCCCATATCTTATTAGCGTATTCCCTCCTTGGCCTCGCCTCTTCTGTTCTTACCCCACCCACACATACTTTCCTTTAATGCTAATTTTTTACAAAAACCCTCGTACCTTAAAACGTTACCTATTAATTTATCCCTTCTCTTGGTCAACGTCCTCCTCCATATTGTTCGCTTTTCCCCCAATTTTGTTTCGAGCTTCCTGGTTCCTATCCACCAATTCTGATTTTCAGCATTCGTCTATAGCAAACACATTTCAATGGATTATATTATTTTGCCTTTCAGCAACTCCTATCGTCTACGTTTCGCACCCCCATATATAACGCCTCGGCTCCATACCAACATTTTTAGCAACCATTTCCTAATATTCACACTTATATTAACCATATGAAAATTCCTCTTCTTTGCTATCCTGTTCCTATCCTACTCTAGTTATTACGCTGCCCAAGTAGAAGAATTCCTTCACAATATCCCCCTTCCCAATCTAACAGCCTTTGTTATTCCACTGTTTCCCATACTACACTCCATCACCTTTTTTTTTCTCTCTCCATTAATCCTCATGTTGTACTCTTTCTCCATGTAATTTATTACGTCAGCAAAACTTAGGTTTTTTTTTATTACTTCTCGTTGCAGCTTGGTTCCCTTTCCATATTCCGTTTCAACTGCCTCCATCGCCTGTTCTTCTACACATAAGTTAAAGAGCGTGGACATTCTTGACTTGCTACTTCCTTGATTTCTACTTTCCCTTCCCTTGCCCCTTCAATTCTAATTACCGCTGCCTGCTTTTCTGTAGAGGTTATGTATAATCCTCCTTTCTCGATATTTATTCCTGCGCTCTTCAAAATCATTTAATAGTGTGTTGCAGTTCACATTATCAAAGTATTTTTTTTTTCTTTCTAAATTTACAAATGCCATAAACGTAGGCCTGTTTTTCCTTCATCCTGTCTTCTAAAAAATTAGACGCAGAGTCACCTTGGTTTTTCCCTGCGTTAATCCTCATGTTGTATTCTTTTCTCCAGGACCGCATTCATGCCATTTATTGTAGTTTTATTTGATTATTATTTATTTATTTATTTATGTTCATAAATTTTTACTGTCTATTTATATTTAATTTTCTTAGTTTTATTTATTTACTATTCTGGACGTTCCCGTAATTTACTCATAGTAGTACATAACGTATAGGTGCAATGGAGGAAAATTCACAGAGATGGGAGAGATTAGGATTCTAGGTCGGACCTAGTTGGTAAAAGGAAGAAGACTTGAAAAGGACGAAGGATTCGGCAGAGAAGAAGGAGATGTGCGTAATTAAGGGCAGTTGACAAGTAGACTTGAAAGGAAGACGAAGTTGGAAAGTTGTTAAAGAGATGTACTAAGATCGTGCTGATATTGGGATTCAGAAGAAGAAGGAAAAGTTTACGACCGAACCGTTGTGATTTTTTTTTGGGTGGTTAACAGGCTACATGAGGGTGATCCTGAAACAGGCAACTCCCCTTTAATAGCATAGGAAGGGAATTGAAAAGGGGGAATGCTGGAAGGTAGAGCAAGGTAGCCAAGGAAGGGTTAACTAGGGCCAACCCCCGGGCTATGGTTTAAGGATCCTACCCTAGGGGTGTTTCACCTAAAGAGATGCAGGGAGGGAAAACACCCTAGAAAACCTGCATCAGGTAGGTCGGGGGGCATTGGCTACTATTCTCACGCCCTTCCCTATGAATGACGGGAGACGAGTCTGCTGTGGGGTCGCAGCATTCCCTTCTCCGTGTCTCCACCAGTTTCAGGAGGCAGTTGGCCCCCGACTGATCCAATGGGATCAGCGGAGGACAACTCTTGCCATATGCATGCCCAAGGTCTTTGACCCCGGAACATATACCTCCTAAAATAGCTGAAGGTGTCTCGGCATGTGAGAACTTTGATAAAAAAAAATACCCAGAGAGAGAGAGAGAGAGTGCAGGAGGCATCCCCGACAAATATCCTCTGTGCATCACGTAGTGTCCTTCTTCTCGTCATTTGCAAACAAAGCCTTCTCTGTGGTACTTTAAATGATTGATTACACGTAACTTTCTGGTTGTTGTTGTTGTTGGTTGTTGCTGTTACTAATTTGTAGTCTTCCCCCTTTTTTTAACATAACAGTTTTACTACGATCCGTCGTTGGTTGCGATTGTATCTGCAGGGAAGCTGCAGGCAGGATCGAGTGAGTACGGTAACAACAACACCCTAGCTTCTAGGTGGTCGTCCATCGTGAGGGCGAGACCTTCCTTCCTCCAGGAGCACACACACATTCGCAGTCGATCGTGGCTGGGCGGAACCTAACCTAACTTCCTGCCATTAGTCACGCTTCTCCGAACCGAAAAAGGCAAATAACATTAGCACACGCCGGTATTTGTAATATATATGTGAAGAATTAGATAGTAAAAAAATTAATAATACATAGGGATTAGTAAAAAGAATAATAATAATTAATAATACATAAAAAGAACAGACCTTGAGAATTAATATAATAATAATAATAATTAAAATTTATGATTATAAAAAAATTCACTTTTCCTGGTCCCTGGTGTGACGTGGTTTTTATTTATTTATAAATATATTAAATATTAGCTATGCTTAGATGCATGGGTGGTGGGCTTTGAAATTTTAACAATTTTTATTCTTAACAAAACTAAAAAAAAAGCAAGATTACAAATATTTAAATTTAATGAATTTAATTTTCCTAGCTGCTCAACCCTTAATTAGAAATTATATTGCAAGAGACTTGGTAAATAGAATCTACTTTCCCTCAGGGTTGTATCACGTGCTTATTGCCTCCTTGGTTGGTTCCTTACTGTACAAGTTTCTTTGTTGTCCTGGGTTCAGCTTCAGGGTCAGCCATAGAGACAGGCAATCAGCAAGCCTCGAATTTTTGGTGTAGTTAGTTTCCCTGTTGTCCCTTGCAGCTTCTCCCCTTAGCTCTGAATCGAAGTCACCTCCGACTCTACTTTTTTTTTTTGAATCCCCCTTGGCGAGGTCCTTTCTACCTCAAAAACTAACCTCTCCTCAAACGTGGTTCGTCTCCCTGCTTGCTCTTTCTATTTTTCCCCAGGTCCTCCTCCAATGGGGTTGGTTGGCGGCGTTCCTCCTACCACCCTCCTTCCTTCCTCTCCAAAAAAATTCAAATTTTGGGAGGAGGGGGGGAGGGAGGGCGTGAGAATAGTACCATTATACTAAATAATAAATTATACTAATAAATAATAGAGAGAGAGAAAAGAGGAGAGAGAAAAAAGAGGATACAGAAAGAGGAAGAGAGAGAAAAAAGAGGATAGAGAAAGAAGAAGAGAAAAATTTTTTCTCTCTCTTCCTCTTTCTGTATCCTCTTCTTTCTCTCTCCTCTTCTTTCTCTCTCTTCTTCTTTCTCTATCCTCTTTTTCTCTCTCCTCTTTTTTCTCTCTCTTCCTCTTTCTGTATCCTCTTTTTCTCTCTCCTCTTTTTTCTCTCTCTTCCTCTTTCTGTATCCTCTTTTTTCTCTCTCCTCTTCTTTCTCTCTCTTCCTCTTTCTCTATCCTCTTTTTCTCTCTCCTCTTTTTTCTCTCTCTTCCTCTTTCTGTATCCTCTTTTTTCTCTCTCCTCTTCTTTCTCCCTCCTCCTCTTTCTCTCTCTTCTTCTTTCTCTATCCTCTTTTTTCTCTCTCTTCTTCTTTCTCTATCCTCTTTTTTCTCTCTCCTCTTTTTCTCTCTCCTCTTCTTTCTCTCTCCTCTTTTTTCTCTCAACTCTTCTTTCTCTCTCCTCTTTTTTCTCTCTCTTCCTCTTTCTGTATCCTCTTTTTTCTCTCTCCTCTTTTTTCTCTCTCCTCTTTTTTCTCTCTCTTCCTCTTTCTGTATCCTCTTTTTTCTCTCTCCTCTTCTTTCTCTCTCCTCTTCTTTCTCTCTCCTCTTCTTTCTCTCTCTTCTTCTTTCTCTATCCTCTTTTTTCTCTCTCCTCTTTTTTCTCTCTCCTCTTTTTTCTCTCTCCTCTTCTTTCTCTCTCCTCTTCTTTCTCTGTAGAGAATAGTAGTAGCTCGACCTACATGATGCAGGTTTTCTAGGGTTTTCCCTCCCTGCATCTCTTTAGGTGAAACACCGCGGCGAGGGTAGGATCCTTAAACCATAGCCCGGGGGCCAGCCCTAGTTAACCCTTCCTTGGCTACCTTGCTCTACCTTCCGCATGCACCCCCTCCTTTTCAATTCCCTTCCTATGCTATTAAAGGGGAGTTGCCTGTTTCAGGATCACCCTCATGTAGCCTGTTATCCAAAAAGAAAAGAAAGATGGTCCTGGGCCTGTGGATCAACGTGGTGATTCCTGTAGCCTTCTGAGCGGGATGATGGAAACTGGTCGGTGTGCGTCGACTTTCATCACACCGCGTGTCCAAGCGGCACATCAGGTTTTCCCTTTTGACCAGCAAGTCAAAATTCAACATCCCTTGGAAGAACCATCCCACGAGAGTCGCAACAACTTCATTGAACTTCAACACGACGACCATTGAGACACGACAGAGAGTCCGTGACGTCATGCGGACGACTTGTGGTTTGGTCGGAAAGAGTTAGCCACTGGCGTCCTTTCTGAGAGAGAAAGAAAAAATTAGATGATTCATCATCATCATTCTTTCACACGATATAAAAGAGCCGAGGGTTTGAAGGCCGTTGTACTCAAATTGACGACGACGACGATTGTCCGTGGGGATTCGTCTCCAGCTGTTGTTAATAGATTGCACGATTGCTGTTGTGTGGTGGTCAAGGAGGCAAAGTGGGATGGATTGATGGACGGACCATGGCTCTTAATGGACGCGTGATTGGCGCTGGTCATCCAGCCTGTAGACGCTGGAGAGTTGCCAACATCGGAGAGGATTCCTTCCTCTAACCTCACCACGGATGTATAAGATGGCCCTGGTGCGGAGGCCAGGTAACCAGATGGTGGTGAGGAACGTCCTTGGAGAAGCTCTGATTTACAGGCGCTATCGGATCCGGGCCGCTAACGAATCTCGCTATTATAAAGTGAACTTTATGGGCCACATTAAGAGAGGCCTTGCCAAAGATGCTTGTCTGCCAAATTCCCCGCCAAGGGCACGAGGGTGCGTTCCCACGCCTGATTACAGTCGTAGCTGGTAATAATTTAATAAAGTTTCTTAAAATGGCCGATAGTTCTCCTTTTCTCATAGACTACACCCAGCGACATTAGCGACCTCTGTGTTAGTTACATTATATAATATTATTTGGGGTTTACATTATATGAAGGTTGGTACTGCCTACTTTCTGTTCATTAACAAAGAATAATTTTTTTTTCTATTTTTAAATTGCATTTGATATCGAAGGTTAGGTCACAGGATACATTACACCTAAATTTTCTATAAATGCTTAACGGAATTTATAGATTCCAAATTTTTACCTGTATGTACTTTTTAGGCTGTATTGGTGGTATTTGGGGGCAATGACTTGAAATAATCCTTCATATCGTTTAAAATACTAATAAGCAATCATTTAATGCAGTTAATCGGAAAGGGCGCTGGTGGCTTATCTTTTCCGATCAAGTCACAAGTCGCCGACATTAGGTCACGATGACGTCACGGGCCTGTCTCTTCTGTCTCTCTCTCTCTCCCCCTCCTCTCTCCTCTGTTTCCACTCTCTCCCTTCTCTCTCTTTCTTCTTCGCGTTTTTTCTCTCCCTTCTATCTCATCTCTCTCCTCTTTTTTCTCATCTCTCTCCTCTTCTTTCTCTCTCTACTTCTTTCGCTCTTTTCTTCTTTCTCTATCCTCTTTTCTCTCTCTTCTCTTCTTTCTCTCTCTTTTCTTCTTTCTCTATCCTCTTTTTTCCCTCCTCTTCTTTCTCTCTCTTCTTCTTTCTCTATCCTCTTTTTTCTCTCTCCTCTTCTTTCTCTCTCCTCTTTTTTCTCTCAACTCTTCTTTCTCTCTCCTCTTCTTTCTCTCTCCTCTTCTTTCTATCATCTTCTTTCTCTCCTCTTCTTTCTCTCTCTTCTTCTTTCTCTATCCTCTTTTTTCTCTCTCCTCTTTTTTCTCTCTTCCCTTCTTTCTCTCTCTTCTTCTTTCTCTCTCTTCTTCTTTCTCTCTTCTTCTTTCTCTCTCCTCTTCTTTCTCTATCCTCTTTTTTCTCGCTCCTCTTTTTTCTCTCTTCCCTTTTTTCTCTCTCTTCTTGTTTCTCTGTCCTCTTCTTTCTCTCTCCTCTTCTTTCTCCTCCCCGAAAGAAAAAAAAATATATTCCCTCCCCCAAAACTTAATACATTTAGTAGGGATGATGGTCACGGCTGCGCCCAAGGTTGGTCGGGTCGTTGGCATTCCATTGTGTGTGTGGCCTGGAAGCAAGATCTGATCCTAAATTAGAGCATTACGTGGCGACCTTGTTGCGCAAACATCGCGGGGCCTTACCACACCTGCCGCAGACTTTCACCCAGAGGCTCTGCCTAACCAGAGACTCTGTCTGCTGTATGTCGCCTATCTTCTCTGACTGCGGATGATGATCTTTCTTTTAATCCCCCGCGCGTATGTTTTCCCTTTCCGCGGAGGAGTCGTGGCGCTTTCACTGCAGCGAATCCGTCGACTACAATCTCTGGACGAGATCTCGACCATCACCATCACCACGTCCTTGAGCCTCCTGGTGGATGGACAGTGCGGTGGGTAATTAACATCTAGAGGAAAGACCAGCCTTGCTGTGTTCTCGGAAAAACAATGTATTTTACGTTTTCTGTCTTGTATTTTATGTAAATTGATATTATTTTTCTTAGTGATTTTTGAAAAAATATTTTGGAAGCTGAATTTTAGTTTTATTGTTCTTATAATTTTACCTCAAAATGGTATCTAATTAGTCTCCTCCAGTTATTAATACCAAAAATACTTTTTAAATAATAATAATAATAATAAAACGTATATAGTTGGAAAAATTTCATTTTACACATTCCTGAGACTTTCATTTAAGTGATAATTATTTTCAGTGTTGTTATTTTAACCAATCTTTACGTTCGTTTGAATGGACAGATCCGCCATCTTGGTATATTTGATATGGGGGGGGATGTGAGTAATGCTTGTGCTGTGTATATATATATATATATATATATTGAGAGTGATCGGGCAAGGAAACTGGAGACTGACTCGCGTGTCCACAGGTTGGTTCCCGGGTTCTGAACCGGTTCCTCTTCTGAGGACTGTTTCGCGGGGCTTGTCCTTGACCTTATCCTGGCGAATGTCACCAGCCTTCTGACCCAGGTCCTCAAAGGTCCCCCTTTTCGGTCGGTCTCTCTCCCTCTCTCCTTCACGACGCACTCTCTGAACGAGGACGACGTGACGTCATGTCAACGGGGGGAACGCAAAGTGTAGAGATCCACTCTCCTTATAAACAACGTACACACTGAATATTAAACTGTATAGAGAAACCCAACCAACCAACCAAATTCTCCAGTTTAAAGAGACTAAAGAAACGCCTATGATCCTTTCCGCGGAGGGGAAGGGGGGAGAGAGGGAGAGAAATTGGTACAAGAATAGAATCCATTTGTTACAGTGACCAAGGCTTCACTTTAAGATACCAGTGTGTGTAGCGCAGTAGAGAACCCGCGTCCAATTTATTATTATTATTATTTATTACGGAAACTTAATAAAGAAATATTCCGGCATGAGAAAGTTGCTTGTCCAGGAAGAAGGAAGGGGTTGGTTTTTCCCTGCGCCGTCTTGTCGGCTCGGAATAATAACAAAGGGGACTGCGGCTGACACTGGACCATAAAGAAGCTCGGACACCTCGTCGCCGTTTCGGAATGTCTTAATCTGCCTGGGAATCTGGTGACCGGGTGGCGTGTGTTCCCCAAATGAAACAAGGGATGTGATTGGAGGATGGATATCCATCATCCCCCCTGCCGCCTTAGTGATAGGTGTCGGATAAGTGGGTGCGGGGGACGGTCAAGGCTTTATTAAAGACGCTGGCGGAGACAATTTGAGGAGAGATTGGACAGATTTTGCAAAGTGATGGTGAGAGGATATTGAAGGAGGAGAGTGGTGGAGAAAGAGATTGCTGGCTGGTGATACAAGGTGGTGGTGGTGGTGAAAGGAGATGGCAGCCAGCAGAGGAGTGGTGGAGAGAGGAGATTGGTGGTGAGGTGAGACCATGCTTTGATCAGTCCAGGAAGCAAGAGGGAAGAAAGAGGAAAAAAGCGGAGTTTCCTTACTTTGGCAGCACGACTTGGTGTTATTGTCGACCTGCCGCTTCAAGTTCCACAACACGGAAATTACAGCGAGGAGACGCATCCTATGAAGACAACTCAGGTTCGTCAACGAATAACAGTAGATCATCTGCTACACACGTGTGGGTCAACACCCAAACCATTAATACCCCTGAGATCTTTAATATAAAATCCCATTTTTTTAAATAATTATTTTGAACTTAAAATATATCTACGCACTACCCATGTTAAAAATTATTATGTTTGCAATGTATATATTTAACCTCAATTATTAAATTCATTAATTAATATCCCCATCTCCCCAATGATTTGGAACAAGTGGAATCCTTACCCCCAGCAAGTGTTACTGCTTTGCAAAGTAATCTCACTGAAGAGGCGGATGATGACTGTGGTGATTCATGACCCTTACATTCATCGGGTAAAGCAAAAATAATTTAGTTTTTGTTATTTGCGTACAGCAGCAGCAGGAGGACGGAAAACGAGAATGGTTTGGTGAGTGAGGCCCGAGTAGGCGGGAAACGTCACCGTCTGCAACATTGTTGATTGCCTGGAGTGCATTGTTGGTTCGGGGAGCTCTCCTGAGAAGGTCGGGGCGAGAGAGAGAGAGAGAGAGAGAGAGAGAGAGAGAGCAGTGGCTGAGGAAACAATATGCAGAAAAGTTAATTTCGCCATTGTTCGAGAAAGAAGATTTTGTTTTGTAGTAAGGAAAACACAAAAAGAGGACATTTTGATGGAGATTTAAGCTGAAGAAGAAGAGGCGCTGCTAGAGGATCTAGACGTCGTGTTTCAGCGAAGGAACATCCTGCGGCACGGCAAACCAGGAACAACGATGACGTCACCACCAGGCCATTGTTAACATCTGGTAACGGCGCCATTTTTTTACCCATTTTTTCCACTTAAACCATTCTCGTTTAATTCGCGATATATTTTTAATACAATTATATCGTTGTTCGTCACCCGCGGCGTTCCCCCTGGGATCAGCAGCCGCCATTATTTAGAAGAAGCTGCGTAGATTATTCTTTTTTTTTGCTTTACCGACCGACTGAGCCAATTTTTGATTATAAATTTTACTCGTAAAATTTATATTTTCACACTAAAATTTAATTTGAGTTAGATTTCTTCTGGAAATTTGATAACGTAATATTATAATTAAATGGAATATATTCAAATTAAATACATTTATTATTATTATTATTTAACAATTTGATTGTACAATAAAAATATTTTTGTTGGTGTAAGCAAAAGCCGAACACCACACATGACTGACGTATTAATAAGGAAGAACAGGGAGCAACCTTACACTTCCAACCTTTATGATGGATTTTTATAAGACTTTGTGGTATTCAGTCTGATGCAACATCCCATGCTAACTTATCATGCGCAAGCCTTTTTCATTTCCGCATAACTACCAAATTCCACCACATCCTCCTCTCCCACTCTGCTTAGCGTATTCCATCCTTTTGAATAACCCCCCGCACACCTGCCTCTGGTGCCAATTTGCCAAGACCCTCTTGAAACGTGTTAATCTGTTAATCTATTTCTCTTTTCTTGGTCAACGTCAGTCTTTACTGTCCGTTCTTCCCCCTATTCATGTTTAGAACTTTCCTCGGTGGATTTTCTCCGTCACGCCGAGTAACTATAAGGATGATGAGACGACTGGAGCAGCGAGTGTTGAGGCAGGTTGGTACGTTGCTTGCTTGCTGATGAAAGTAGGACGAGAGGCAACGGGATCAGCTCCTACTCCTGATCCTCCTCCTCCTCCTTCTCCTCTCCTCTTCTACTCCATTTCCATTACCCGTATAGTAAATATCGATTAACGAAAACGTTTACCCTTCACGAGCTCCGAGTGTCTGTTACATATATAACGATTTAAAAATAAAAAGTAATCAAATTGATCTCACTTAATATAATGAATAAAATACAAAAAAAAGAACGGCCGGCCAGAATCAACAAAAAAGGAATAGTTTAATTCTGAAGATGTTTCGGCAGCAGCAACGTGCATTTTTATAATAATTTAAAATACAAAACTGAAAGATGTCCGAAAGTTGGAAAGGGTGGGGAGTCGAAACGATTTCAAATTAAATTATAATATTCCAAACTTTTGCCCATTCTCTGTAAGCCCATCATTTATAACAATTAAAAATTACTTATCATGACAAAATACAAGACATTTCTACAAAAATTTTTTGTTCCGATACTGTATTAATATTTGAAAAATAAAGTAGAGACAGAAAATTAAATCCATGGACCAGAAGATGAAGAAGAAAAAATTATTATATTTCAATTGGGCCCTCATTAAAATGATGTAAAATTTCAATTATCAGAGCCCAAACATACTAACATTTTTTTTAAAAAAAAAAGAAGTGGTATGGTGCAACCCTCCAGGCAAATCTGTACTTCGCAAGCCCTTTCTTTCTTTTTTTTCCAGATATATACCACATCCTCCCTAATCTCCTTATAGTATTTCCTCCTCCTTTTTTTCTCTCTCCGTCTTCTCTTCACTTCCCTCTAATCCTAATTTTCCAAGACTTGTCATGTCTCAAAACGTGGTCAAAGTACTCTAAATTGGTTCTTTCTTCTTGTCCTACTATTATTCTGCCTTGAACTTCCTGGTTATTAATGCATCCATAACATCATTAGTAAGGGTTTTTTTTTCTCACACTAGTCCTAAACATGTAATTTATTTCTTTTTTGTTATCTTTACAATAAACAATTTTTTAAATTTTTGTAGCGGAAATAATATATTTATGAATAACTACTTGGCGAATTTCAGTGCCACGTCCTGCCTGTTTATTATTAGGCAGGTAGAATAATGTTATAAAGACAAGAGAGGAAAAGAGACCGGGCAGGATAGATTGGGAAAGAGACAGGAGGGTAGGGGAAGAAAGAAATAGAGACGATGAAGGGAAGGGGGGAGGGAAAGATGGAGACGTGGAGAGAGAGAGAGATGCGTGCACACACACACACACAGAGAGAGAGAGAGAGAGAGAGAGAGAGAGAGCAATGAAGGAGATTTTAAGAACGGCAAATGAGGAGATTAGAAAATGAGGCGACTCTACGAAGAATAAGTAATAGTAAAATTAAAAAAAAAAGTTGTTGTTGTTGTAGTAGTAGTAGTAGTATTGAATCCTTATACTTGCTTAATTCAACTATCCACATACTCCCTAATCTGCTCAGCTTATTCCATCCTTGACCTCCCTCTTCCGTTTCACTTCCCTCTAATGCTAAGACCCTCAAATCTCAAAACGTGGCCTATTAATTATCCCTTCCCTTCAAAGTCCTCGCCTTAGGCTAGGTTTTGCACGGGCAGTGATGTCAGTGGCGTGTCAACATACGTCAGTGCTGCACTGCCAACTGCCTTATACATCGCTGACACGACTAGAGCACTGCCTCACTTTTCTTGGAGCGTGTGGACAGCATGTCAGTCATGACTGACGTCAGGCCAGTTAGTGGCAGTTACGGTTGTCAATTATCGATTGTGAACGGTTTAGGCAGGGCTGACTATCGATTGCGCGATGGTAAACAATTTGTATTTTGCATTTTCAATACCAGCGTGCAGTTTGGTATAGTGTACGATTGGAGTAAGTGAATATTTGTTGTAACAGCGACCAGAATTTTGGTTCAGAAATAATTTAGGGATAGAGTTCGTTTGTTGCACCTATGAACCTATATAAATTTTTAGGTTAACTTTCCAAAAATATTTATTGTCCAGCCTCCAACGGCACAAACTTTAACTGAAAAAAAATACCCTAAAAGAATTATGTATAGCTATAAACATACTACTTACTGTCACACGTGATGAAAAATAATTTCATTTCGTTCTGTTCAGTAATTGACATCTTTAAGGGGAATAAAACAACAAGTAATAGAAACCCGTGGCAATTAAACACTGAAAACCAGCTTCAAAGAACAGGTGCTGGCTGTTTTTTTTATTATTGCTTGATTTCTGTAGTAATAATATAAAGCAATATTACTAAACAACTGTTTTCATTTTTATGTATCTATATAGTACAGTAGCGTGATACTGAATTTGACTTTTTTTTTTCAGGAAGCCTTTCCTCCCCTCGTTACGTCTATTCTATCACAAATACATACAAAGTGATTAGTTCCTGTTTATGGACATTATGCGTGGGGCGCGAAAACACAAAGGGGGAAAAAATATTTTCAACTTGATATAAAACAATATATTGACACACTATGCAGCATCATCAACAACATTCCAACCTGACGTAGTTGCCAAGAAATGGCAGAGAAGTGTAAACATGCGTCAGAGTTCTCTGCCCGTTCTGTAGTGAGGAAAGCAGCAACAGAGTTGTCAGTGAGGAAGTGGGGCAGTTATCTGCCCAATATGTAAACGGTAGGCAGTGCACAGTCAACCCAACTTCGACGAAGATCACTGCCCGTGTAAACGTAGTTTTAGAACTTCACCCAACTCACACACACATTGTTTAGAAAAATTTGTTTGTTCCCTTTCCCCCCCTCCCCCCCCCCCCGCTCAGCTGACGTCATCCGACCTCTGCGCTATTAGGAGTGTCGATGGTTGACGCGATGCATGCGAGGGATTTAGGTGAGGTGAGGTGAAGTGATTTATCCCACGCAGGTCTCGATGGGAAATGAGCACACACAGCAGTCTCGCCTCATGGGTGTGACTTCATACCCACGTCGCCCTCTCTCTCTCTCTCTCTCTCTCTCTCTCTCTCTCTCTCTCTCTCTCTCTCTCTCTCTCTCTCTCTCTCACTCCTCATCAAGATAAAATTTATTATCATCATCATCCTGGAGGTGAGTGGGGAGAAAAGATATATACTTTTGCCGTTTTAAAGTAACCGCGTCCACTAATTTAAAGCCATTATTAACTGTTACTGTGGATGATTCACACTTAAAAGAGCCTGGAGACGAAGGCTGTTAGATTGGTAAGGGATATTTTGGCCGAAATTAAGGAATTCTGCTGCATGGGAAGCAGAGTAATAACTAGAGTAAGCAAGTATAAGTATAAGCATAAAATCATATTCCAGAGATCCTCCTATAGAGAAGCAAGCACAAGCTTCAAGGATGATGTTGTGTAGGAACACGAGTCAGAGATTTTACATACATAGTTAGGAGGTTGCTTTATTAATATTAGAATATACTGTAACTATTCATTAATTTTTAACTTATAATAAGATTTTCTTTAAGTTCTATACAGAAGACATGCAATTTGTACCTTATATATATAAAATTGATAAATATTTTTACATCCTATACTAAAAAATTAGTGTTCTAATAATGTTCTTTCATAATTATAAATATCTACCCCTATGATGATACATTCAGCTTCATAAATTCTTCAACACAGAGTAGAAGGAGTGGCCTTAGTAAGAACTTAGTTAGTTAGTTCATATTTGAACTTGTTTGGATTTATTTTTAATTGTTTAATGGAGGTGGGAAGTTTATTAAATATGCTAATAGATGGCATTGTAATGTACAACACCCTTTTTAGTATTACGGTTTTAGAGAGACTTCCCTTCCTTCCTTTCTCGAAAAAAAAAGAGAAAAATTTTAGTTACGGGTAATGTAAGTGCCTAATATTAGGAAATAGTTGCTGAAAAAAATATATAAATTATTCGTATTGGCGAGCGGCGTTATATTGGGTGCCAAAAACGTAGACGATAGGGAACGATTCGGATGAGGAAGTGTAAGAAAAGGCTTTTCGCTTAGATAGGTTAGCGCATCAGACCAGTCTTAGGACTGAAAAACCGACGACGACGACAACAACAACAACAACAACATGGTTTACTTGTTTTGAGTTCACAAAGATGCACACCCGGCGAATCAGTATCAATCCCACCAAATCAATAACCATCCCTCTCATTCACTCTAACAAAAAAAAAACCCTCCTCCCCAAATTCATCTCTATCTAAACAATTCATTAATCCCTACAAAAACGACGGAAACCACCCACGTACCTCCTTCGGAATCATGTTTGACTCAAAACTATCCCCTGGAAAACCTCACATTAATTTTTTCTCCTCTCCAAAATAAACCCAAAAATTTAGAACTCTATATATGTCCCCCACTCCTCCTCCTAAACAGAAAATCCATCCCCTGTCTCCACCAGCAGCAGCACAAAACGCCTCATATTATACCTCTCCTCCATTATACAACCCACCTGGTCCTATGCCAAAACCCATTCAAACCAAAATTCAAAACACAATACTACTACGCACCATCACAAACTCTCCCTGGCTGGTACCTAAGAAATTCCGTCATCCGTAAAAACATCAAAATTCCCAATGTAAACTCAGTAGTAATCTCCAAATCCATAACAAAACCTAATCAAAAGCGCGCACTCAACCACCCAAATCCATGACAATCCTCCTCCACATACCTCCTCCACACGCTTTCCCCTAGCCTCAAAAGAAAACTTCCGATTGACCTCATCCTTCCTTCCTTCCCCCTGATCATCACCCTAACCCACTACTCTACCATCATCATGTCACATCCTCATTAATCCTCCTGTCAATCCTCACCCACCTAAGTAAGTCGTATGCCGCTCCTCAGGTACTCGCAAAAAATAAATAAATAAACATAACCAATTCTCCTAAAGTAGGTTAATTAAATGAATTAACCTATCTTCACGTTATCATGCTAATTATATACCCTTTTTAATATTGTATATACTGTATCGTTATCGTCCTAACTGATGATATTCTGTACGATAAAAGTTTTTTAAATAATAAATTTTTTTAAAAAAAAGATGCACCCTCAAGGTCAACTTGCCACGAATTGATCCCGGGACTTTTGTGGTACGAGGCAGCAGTGACGCTAGCCACTACACCACAGAGGTCGGCAATTGTGATGTCTCATGAAAGCTTTGAGGACTTTGAGCTTTGTTGTGGCAAAATTCAACGGTTTTTAAGTGACAATTCATTTTAATTTGACTCTCAATCTCTCCATTTAGGTTCAGGATAATGGTCGTGATGAGCAAAAGTACTGACAAGAGGAATTTAGATGGAGGGTTTGGAGCGTTAGCCATCAAGGTCACCTGAAAGACCTCCCCATTGAGGTAGGAACCTTGTATATGGATCTGACGTCATGTCACGTCACCGTGAGGTCGACCTCGCGTGGCTGCTTGCTGATGGTTTTCCCGTGTCGTATCGTGTTGAGAGTGGCATTGATGAGTTACTCAACAGCCACGGATGGATGATGACGAAAGCTTTTCTTTCTTGATCATCCTCGGCCGAGTTAACGGTAACGACACGTGATGATGGTGAGGAGGACGGACGGATGATCGTCAGGCGTGGCGGAGATGCACTTCCGGTTCACTTCCGGTCGTTTGGTCGGTCGGTCGGTGCCTGTGTCCTTTGTTTGGGCGGAGTCGTCCTCTCGTGGTTGGTGATTCACTGCGGCCTCAGTCCTCACTGACTGACTGACCGACCGACCACTTCGAAGAAAGTCTCCACTCTCTCTCTCTCTCTCTCTCTCTCTCTCTCTCTCTCTCTCTCTCTCTCTCTCTCTC
The DNA here is from genome assembly GCA_034510155.1 of Eucriotettix oculatus. NCBI lineage: Eukaryota > Metazoa > Arthropoda > Insecta > Orthoptera > Tetrigidae > Eucriotettix > Eucriotettix oculatus. Next base: position 8,053,560 of record CM067379.1, read on the forward strand.
TCTCTCTCTGATATCTGTACGCTATTATAAGGGAAAACAACGAAGACACATTCACCTATTTTAGGAGGTACATGTACCGGGGTCAAAGACCTTGGGCATATGGCAAGAGTTGGTGGATCAGTCGGCCAACTGCCTCCTGAATGAAACTGGTGGAGACACGGAGAAGGGAATGCTGCGTCCCCTCCCACAGCAGACTCGTCTCCCGTCATTCATAGGGAAGGGCATGGGAATAGTACCCAATACCTGATGGAGGTTTTCTAGGGTTTTCCTCTTTAGGTGAAACACCCCTAGGGTAGGATCCTTAAACCATAGCCCGGGGGCCCTAGTTAACCCTTCCTTGGCTACCTTGCTCTACCTTCCGCATCCCCCCCTTTTCAATTCCTTTCCTATGCTATTAAAGGGGAGTTGCCTGTTTCAGGATCACCCTCATGTACCTTGTTAACCCAAAAGAAAATTGAATGTGATGGGAAGATAGGGTAACTAACCAGGAAGGTCGAAGGAAAATAGGGGAAGGGGGGGAACCACATGGAAGGCTTTAAAAGGATAGATTAATAGGTTCCGTTTTGAGGAATGAGGGTCTTAGGGAAATAAACCGAATACGGAGGCCAAGGATGGTATACGCTGAGCAGACTACGGAGGATGTGGTGCGTGGTAGTTACATGGAATTGAAAAGACTTGCTCAAGACCAGTCTTAAGACCGCGAGGGTAGGATCCTCAAACCATAGCCCAGGGGGCCCTAGTTAACCCTTGCTAGGATACCTTGCTCTACCTTCCGCATCCCCCCTCACTTTTTCAATTCCCTTCCTATGCTATTAAAGGGGATTTGCCTGTTTCAGGATCACCCTCATGTAGCCTGTTAACCAAAAAAAAAATTGTTGGGTTGCTTCCTTGTCGCGACCCCCGTGGAATCCTTGAGAGTGGAAAAATTGGTTGACCACGGTGACAAGATTTGTATCGCTTCGCCCCCCTCCTCTCCTCCCCCCCCCTCCCAAAAAAAAGAAAAAAAGAACATAAAAAAATATTAGAGTTAAAATGTTGTGGCAGCAGGTGTAATGGTATGGATGGATTTACAATTCACTGCTGTCCATATTCTGCTTTCAATATGGCGACATAATTGAATAGGACGGTTAACGGGACCGTGGTTACTGTTTTAAATTAAGGCTCCGTGAAGCGGCAGAGTCACGGGTTCATGGGCAGAGAAGGCCGCCGCATCGCTCGCTCACTCCTCAACATGGCTCAGTGTACACAGTTAGACACTTCCATTTCGTACGATGGTGTTCCGACCAAACCGTCTACCCTCACGGTCGTCACAAATTTATAATTCCCTATCCTGAGACAAACGTCTTAACGTACCGATTTCCTCACGTGTTACACCCATCAAGTTTCCGGTAAACATAGCAGCGACATAACATGACGTTAAAATTATAGCTTCTCGTTTAAAATACAAGATTATTGACACAGATTCCTTTTGAAATAAGTCACAATGAAATACATCATTCTAAGCATGGAACTGGGCCTTTGTCCCCAATTTACAGGCGTCTAAGGGCTGGGCTGTACCTGCCACTCCTCTAGTGGTACTGATTCTCTTTCAGGCTATAGATATCATTAATTAGACATTAATTTTTACAACATTAAGCAATCGCGAAATCATCATTTGCTTGCCGTTGACCTGGCAAAAAAACCTAGCCCACTTCCTAATTATTATTATCCTCTATTATCTACATTGTGGTGGTGATTCATGACCCTTACATTCATCGGGTAAAGCAAAAAATAATTTGGTTTTTTGTTATTTGCGTACAGCAGCAGGACTACGGAAAACGAGAATGGTTTGGTGAGTGAGGCCCGAGTAGGCGGGAAACGTCACCGTCTACAACAACATTGTTGATTGCCTGGAGTGCATTGTTGGTTCGGGGAGTTCTCCTGAGAAGGTCGGGGCGAGAGAGAGAGAGAGAGAGAGCAGTGGCTCAGGAAACTATATGCAGAAAAGTTAATTTCGCCATTGTTTCGAGAAAGAAGATTTTGTTTTGTAGTAAGGAAAAGAAAAAAAGAGGACATTTTGATAGAGATTTAAGCTGAAGAAGAAGAGGCGCTGCTAGAGGATCTAGACGTCGTGATCCAGCAAAGGAACATCCTGTGGCAACGGCAAACCAGGAACAACGACGAAGTCACCACCAGGCCATTGTTAACATCTGGTAACGGCGCCATTTTAACCCGGTTTTCCCCTTAAACCATTCTCGTTTAATTCGCGATTTTTTTTAATACAATTATATCGTTGTTCGTCACCCGCGTTGTCCCCCGGGATCATCAGCCGCCATTTTTTAGAAGAAGCTGCGTAGATTATTCTTTTCTTTTTGCTTTACCGACCGACTGAGCCAATTTTTGATTAAAAATTTTACTCGTAAAATTTATATTTTTTCACTAAAATTTGAATTTGAGTTAGATTTCTTCCGGAAATTTGATAACGTAATATTATAATTAAATGGAATATATTTAAATTAAATACATTTTTTATTATTATTATTTAACAATTTGATTGTACAAAAATATTTTTGTTGGTGTAAGCAAAAGCGGAACGCCACAACATATGTGCAAAATTAATAGACGGTTTGAAAAAATGTTTTTTCATATAAATATATATATATATTTATTTATTTATATATTGCGTACTGGAGCAGGAGGAAGGAAAACGAGAATGGTTTGGTGGTGAGGCCCGAGTAGGCGGGAAACGTCACCGTCTGCAACATTGTTGATTGCCTGTGTGGGGTGGAAACGCACACCATAGTAAGGAAACATGGAAATGAAGTATAGGTTAGGCAGTAAGGGAAGTAATGACATATTGAAATTATTTTTAGAAAATACTAATGTGATGACATGACTCCGTGAAATTTATTCCAAAATTAACAATGATTAACAATTTAAGATCTTTTCGCATTTTATAATCTCTATCGCCTACGGAGTCCCCAAAAAAAATAAAAGGGGGCGGAACGTTAAAATTCGTCTAATAAGTATGGCGGCGAGAGAAAAGAAGAAAAAAAGAGTAAGTAGTTGAATAAGTACTTTCTGAGTTCCAGAGATTTTTATAATCTCTATCGCCTACGGAGTCCCCAAAAAAAATAAAAGGGGCGAAACGTTAAAATTCGTATATAAGTATGGCGAGGAGAGAAAGAAGAAAAAAAAGAGTAAGCAGTTGAATAAGTACTTTCTGAGTTCCAGAGATTTTTATAATCTCTATCGCCTACGGAATCCCCAAAAAAAATAATAAAAAGGGGCGGAACGTTAAAATTCGTCTAATAAGTATGGCGGCGAGAGAAAAGAAGAAAAAAAAGAGTAAGTAGTTGAATAAGTACTTTCTGAGTTCCAGAGATAATAGCTTAACTCTTTTAACAGAGGGGGAAAAATTATTCTCTTCGTCTGGTGCAAATAAAATCAGAGTCTTTGGAGCGTCTGAGTGCCGAGTAACTCTGATTGAATGCATACATTAATTTGTCATCCAAGTGACGTTTCTACGCGGTGGTTGTGTTTCTTCAGCTTCAAAGTAACTCGATTGTTGATACGCGTGTCGTAGACATAGAGATTTGTGAAGAGCAAAACGTCCATCTTGGTCGATAAGCTGCATTTATGGCTTCTTCTACAACAATCTCCGTATCGTTTCTATGAAGAGAAAAAAATGGCGGCAGTGCTGCTGATGGTGATGACGTCATCATCGCCGCCTTCCCAATCAACCTTCCTTTACAGTACTTTGCAATCCGATAATGGCCGGCCTTGGTTCGCGAGTTCTTTTTTTTTACCTTGTTATTAATCCCGCGACAATTATTATCTACCGGTTGTTGCGTCAATGACGTTCCCGAAACCTCGTTACCAAGTCGCTACGGTCCCCCTGTAGGACCAAGGACCAGGGGTATTTCACTGTCTGCACTTGCGTCTTATTTATGCACTTTCAAACGATATTGAACTGGTTTTTTTACCTTCACGGTGCTTTTACTTGCACTTTCCCCTCTTTAAGAGAGACGCTTTGACTCGTAACAAGGCATTTTCCTTTCTCCATCTAAATAAAATATCAACCGGGAATAGTTTATTTTAAGAAAAATCGTTACATTGTAAAAAAAAATTCGGAATCATTTTTTGTAATAAATAAAAACATTTATTGGGCCAACATTTCAGTCTCAATAGACCTAACCACGTCGTTATGATAAAAGATTTTTTTTGGGGTGGCAGGGGGGAAAGGGACCGGTCGATATCTGCATCTCGTTATGACGTAAGCGTCATGTTAAAAATTTAATTATAACCATTTATTGGTAATAAACTCAACTCTGGACCAAGTTATGACGTAACCGTCATGTTTATAAGCTTAATTACAACCATTTATGGGCAATAAATTTCAGTCTAGACTAGGTTATGTTGTCACCGTCATGTTAATTAATTAAATCACAACCATTTATGAGTAATAAATTCCACTCTGGACCAAGTTATGACGTCATCGTCATGTTATAAACACAATTCCAACAATTTATCGGTAATACATTTTAGTTTGGACCAAGCTATGACTTCATCGTCATGTTAAAAACGTAATTAAAACCATTTACGGGCATTAAATTTTAGTTTTGACCAAGTTATGACGTCATCGTCATGTTATAAACGTAATTACAACCATTTATGGGCAATAAATTTTAGTTTGGACCAAGTTATGACGTCATCGTCATGTTATAAACGTAATTACAACCATTTATGGGCAATAAATTTTAGTTTGGACCAAGTTATGACGTCATCGTCATGTTATAAACGTAATTACAACAATTTATGGGCAAAAATTTTAGTTTGGACCAAGTTATGACGTCATGGTCATGTTATGAACGTAATTACAACCATTTATTGGCAATAATGTTTGTTTCGACCAAGTTATGACGTCATCGTCATGTTATAAACGTAATTACAACCATTTATGGGCAATACATTTTAGTTTGGACCAAGCTATGACTTCATCGTCATGTTAAAAACGTAATTAAAACCATTTACGGGCATTAAATTTTAGTTTTGACCAAGTTATGACGTCATCGTCATGTTATAAACGTAATTACAACCATTTATGGGCAATAAATTTTAGTTTGAACCAAGTTATGACGTCATCGTCATGTTATAAACCTAATTGCAACAATTTATGGGCAATAAAGTTTAGTTTGGACCAAGTTATGACGTCATGGTCATGTTATGAACGTAATTACAACCATTTATTGGCAATAATGTTTGTTTCGACCAAGTTATGACGTCATCGTCATGTTATAAACGTAATTACAACCATTTATGGGCAATAAATTTTAGTTTGGACCAAGTTATGACGTCATCGTCATGTTATAAATGTAATTACAACCATTTATGGGCAATAAATTTTAGTTTGGACCAAGTTATGACGTCATCATCATGTTATAAACATAATTACAACCATTTATGGGCAATAAATTTTAGTTTGGACCAAGTTATGACGTCATCGTCATGTTATAAACGTAATTACAACAATTTATGGGCAAAAATTTTTAGTTTGGACCAAGTTATGACATCATCACGTTATAAACATAATTACAACCATTTATGGGCAAAAATTTTTAGTTTGGACCAAGTTATGACGTCATCGTCATGTTACAACCATTTACGGGCATTAAATTTTAGTTTGGACCAAATAATGACGTCATCGTCGTCGTCGATGTGTTAAAGTTATAAAGTCGACAAAATTTCCGAGATAACATTTCAGCCTCAATGTAATGACGTCAATTTCACTTAAATATTAAATTGTCCCAATTTTAGAAGTCCAAAATTCAGTCCAGCATCAATTATTACGTCATCGTCAAATTAAAATATTTAAATTCAACAATTTTCTGGCCATAATTTTAGCATTTATGACGTCAACGTGGGGGTTAAAAATTAAATTACAATCCTTTTTTCTGAGGAATCAATTTCAGTCTGGATCCAGTTGTAACGCCACCGTCATTTCAAAGATTTAAGTCGAACATTTAATTTTTTTTAAAATATTTGTCATGATTGAAACCAAGATCCGGGCAACGCCGGAGCCTCGCCTGGATATTCGCCTCCTCCTCCCGTTACAGTCTCCGGTGAGTCAGTCACTTGACGTCCCATTGATGCGACTCGTTACCGTTTTCCCTCCGCGTTTCGTATGCGCGGCGACGATCGCGGCCTTTTTTCTCTTCAGAATGGAGTAACGGTAACAGACGACGTCGCCGCCGCCGCCGCGTTCAACCAAACAGGAAACCGATCAGACCTACCTGCATGACCATAAGCGCAAATCCCCCCCATGCAACGGCAATATATCTGCAGCTCTCTTCTTCGTATCACAAACTCCCCGAGTTCAAACTGCGTCCAGGTAAACGACTCCGTCAGTCAAAATATGCGTCGCGCTCCCTGCTTGTTTTTTTTATTATTATTATTTTAAAAACTTTTATCGTACAGATTATCATCAGTTAGGACGATAACGATACAGTATATATACAATATTAAAAAGGGTATATAATTAACATGATAACGTGAAGATAGGTTAATTCATTTAATTAACCTACTTTAGGAGAATTGGTTGTGTTTATTTTTATTTTTTTGCGAGTACCTGAGGAGGGGCATACGACTTACTTAGGTGGGTGAGGATTGACAGGAGGATTAATGAGGATGTGACATGATGATGGTAGAGTAGTGGGTTAGGGTGATGATCATCAGGGGGAAGGAAGGAAGGATGAGGTCAATCGGAAGTTTTCTTTTGAGGCTAGAGGAGGAGCGTGTGGAGGAGGTATGTGGAGGAGGATTGTCATGGATTTGGGTGGTGGTTGAGTGCGCGCTTTTGATTAGGTTTGTTATGGATTTGGAGATTACTACTGAGTTTACATTGGGGAATTTTGATGTTTTTATGGATGACGGAATTTCTTAGGTACCAGCCAGGGAGAGTTTGTGATGGTGCGTAGTAGTATTGTGTTTTGAATTTTGGTTTGAATGGGTTTTGGCATAGGACCAGGTGGGTTGTATAATGGAGGAGAGGTATAATATGAGGCGTTTTGTGCTGCTGCTGGTGGAGACAGGGGATGGATTTTCTGTTTAGGAGGAGGAGGAGTGGGGGACATATATATAGAGTTCTGAATTTTTGTGGTTTATTTTGGAGAGGAGAAAATTAATGTGAGGAGGTTTCCAGGGGATAGTTTTGAGTCAAACATGATTCCGAGGGTTGTACGTGGGTGGTTTCCGTCGTTTTTGGTAGGGATTAATGAATTGTTTAGATAGAGATGAATTTGGGGAGGAGGTTTTTTTTTGTTAGAGTGAATGATTTAAATTTATTGTTGTTTCCATTAATCCTCGATTGAGGAAATAGGATACGTCATAATTAATAATTAATATGAACAAAAAAGGATACATTTAAAGACAAATAAAGTTAAAATAAATTAGTAAAAGAAAGTAGTGTATATAGACAGAAGTCAATATAAACACAAACACAACACAGGGACACACACACACTACGAAACACAAACAAGCACACACACAAACACACTGAGGAATAAATAACTCGCAAGTTGTTTATGAGACAAAGATTAGTGCTGATTCTTTTATCGTTTAAAGGTTATTGTAACGTTTAATGCGGTTGGGTTCTGCTTTAAATTGCAAGGATAATAAATGACAAGAAAGTTTACACTTTAAAAATAATATTTTAAGATTAATTACAACAAATAAATTAAAATAAAACTCATATCCCTACTCTTTTAAAAAGGAATTATAAATTGAAACAGAAAGCAAAACTGATCCGTCTCCCGGGGGGGATGGTGGGGTCTTTACTTATTGATTTTGACAATTGTTTCTTTGCCTTGAGTGATTTATGGTACTTTACCAAACGCCGGAATCCGTAAGCAGTTTGGCTGCAACCTTTGGAATCCTTGAATAGGTAACTTCTGGAATTAGCTGCTACTGCTGGCCTTTGAAGTCTGCTGTTGAAATCATCATACCTGTTGACCCCCTTTGGTTTTTGAATCCCATCAACAGCGCCTCCCGCGCCATCTCCACGAAAAAACCTCAACTGTTACCATCTCAAACACCAATCTTTCACTAAACTACTAAATCTACCATTTTCCCTTTCACAAGTCAATTTTTGTACAATAAGAAAAATATTCTTAAATGTTCTAGTAAGCGAATCCGGGGTTGCACACAACTTCCCGAAAAATCGCAAAATGACACAAGCACCGGAGGTTACTGAACCTTCTGTGCGTTTGTCTCTGAAAGTGACAAAATATTGAAACCTCAGATTATTACTATCTGGCAGCAACATATTTATGATTTGTTGTTAGTCGGCCTCTTAATCCTTCAAAGGACCACTCGTTCCATAAATGCTTTTAAAGACAGCCAAGCCTCCCTGTTACCTGAGAAGCAATTAACCCTCAACTTTCGCCTTCAGTCCTAACACTGGTCTGGTTTTAAGATAGGAAAGGCAAAAGGACGAGAAGTTTGTAAAAAAAAATTATAATCGCAAATCGCCCAGCCCCTCCCCCTCTCCACCACTGCCCCAGAAACTACTCACAATTCCAAAATGACGCTGAGTGAGATTCTTGTACTTGATAACAAGAACGTGGCGAATCCGCGAGACATTTTACAAGTGTCGACGGTGCGCCACAAGGACGCAGGAGACAATGCAAAAGAAGAAGAAGAAAAAAAAGGAAGAAGTGTAGAATCATTTCCCCCTCCTGCAGGATGGAGGATGTACGGACAATGAGCATTCTCACAGAAAGACCACCACAACAAGAAGAAGAAAAAGTCTGCGTAGAACCGGACGACTTAACAAGGAAACCTCGACAAAGGGGTCCTTGGGGTAGGTTAAACATGATGTAATAATAACACAAATAAATTACACCCGGTAAAATAATAAGAAAGTCAAAAAAGTCAGATGAATGAGAAAGCCTTCAGTGATGGAGAGGGGAGAGCCAAAAAAAAAGGTGTAGAATGAAACAGTACAGGAGTACCTTAGCAGAGTCGGGTGAAACGTAGGAAGAAAAGAGTGACGTTGGTTTTGATATTAATGAAGGAACATATTTTTCCCCTCCTGTGAGGTAAACAGCAAGCATGTAGGTCGCAGCATCCGGTTGTCTTTCTCCTGGAGGATTTACAGGACAAGCCTTACTTTGCCCACCAAAACTGGAATCGCACATCCCATCCACCACCATGAATAAAGTTTCCTGGGAGTGTTGTAGGAAAACATGGTGGCAATTTCGAGGGGGCGTCGATTCTGCAAGCATTACGGAAAGAAGCCGTGGCCATCATCATCATCGTCTTCGTCCTTCGCCTCTGGCCAACGACCAAGTCAACCGCTGAATATTTCATTCTGGAAGAGGAGGGAGGCTTCGTTACCACGTATGTGGAAAGAAAAGTTATACTGGGTCAAAGGTCACGTTATTGTCGATGCTGTTTGGCCCCAGCGGGTTGTAATTCGTACCATCAAGGTCACACACACCGCCACCCCCTCGTCACCCCAAGTCACCATCATCGCTTCTCCTCTTCTTCTTCTTCTTTAAAAAACATGATAATGGAGCAGGCGATAAAAAAAGCTTAAAATTAAACATGGAAAAGGAATCATACTGCAAGGAGAAGAAATAAAAACATTACGCTTTGTCCGTGTAGTATTAGGGGGAGTCAGAAGAAGACTTGGAAACCATAATATATATATGGCACGAACGTGGTCCAGCAGAAAGAGTTTTAATATGAAATTAATAGAGCGGAAACCAAGGTAATGGAGTGTATGTCGTAAGGGAAAAAACAATAGAATAGCAAGTGGAGTTACGATTGGGAAGGGATATTTTTGACGGAAATCAGATGAGTGGATAGAATCACCACCAATGAGGAAGTTCTCAACAGAATAGGAGAAGAGCAAACCAATATGGAGGATGTTGACCAAGAGAAGGGATGGATTTTTTTTTGAGACACGGCGGGGGGATCTTGTAAAATTAACATTAAAGGGAAGAGTGTGGGGGTAAAAAACAGAAGAGGAAGGCCAAGGACGGAATACGTTAATCGGATTAGGGAGGATGAAGGATGTGGGATGTGCTAGTTATGATGAAATGAAAAGGCTTGCGCAAATAAGTTAGTATGACGGTTGTATGGTGATTCATGGACCCTTACATTCATCGGGTAAAGCAAAAATAATTTAGTTTTTGTTATTTGCGTACAGCAGCAGCAGGAGGACGGAAAACGAGAATGGTTTGGTGAGTGAGGCCGAGTAGGCGGGAAACGTCACCGTGTTTAACATTGATGACTGCCTGGAGTGCATTGTTGGTTCGGGGAGCTCTCCTGAGAAGGTCAGGGTGAGAGAGAGAGAGAGAGAGAGCAGTGGCTGAGGAAACAATATGCAGAAAAGTTAATTTCGCCATTGTTCGAGAAAGAAGATTTTGTTTTGTAGTAAGGAAAACAAAAAGAGGACATTTTGATAGAGATTTAAGCTGAAGAAGAAGAAGAGGCGCTGCTAGAGGATCTAGACGTCGTGTTTCAGCGAAGGAACATCCTGTGGCACGGCAAACCAGGAACAACGACGACGTCACCACCAGGCCATTGTTAACATCTGGTAACGGCGCCATTTTAACCCGGTTTTCCACTTAAACCATTCTCGTTTAATTCGCGATATTTTTTAATACAATTATATATCGTTGTTCGTCACCCGCGTTGTCCCCCCGGGGATCATCAGCCGCCATTATTTAGAAGCTGCGTAGATTATTCTTTCATTTTTTGCTTTACCGACCGACTGAGCCAAATTTGATTATAAATTTTACTCGTAAAATTTATATTTTTTTCACACTAAAATTTAATTTGAGTTAGATTTCTTCTGGAAAATTTGATAACGTAATATTATAATTAAATGGAATATTTTCAAATTAAATACATTATTATTATTATTTAACAATTTGATTGTACAAAAAAATATTTTGTTGTTGGTGTAAGCAAACGCCGAACACCACAGTTGTATCAGACTTGACAACAACAACAACAACTGGTGAATTTAATTCTCTTTGAATGAAGCAATGGGTATTGGATGTGACGTTGGAGGATATGAAGCAGCAGCAGCGCCGCCGTGGTGTAGATGTTTTCTGCCCAGTCTCCATTAAGAGCAACCTAACCTGACCTACTTATCCTCCAGAGCCTCTCAGGCCCACGTGGTAAAGTTTCACGGCCCACCAACCAGCGATTGAGTGATTTGTCAATCCCCGTTCCCCCCGGGGGGGGAAGAGTCTTGCTGACGTCACCAGGACGAGGAGGAGGAGATGCAGCTAGCTGTGTCCGTCCGTCGAGGTCATGGGTCGGCGTAGCGGTGACCAGTGGGTCACCGAGGAGCCTGTTGCTTGTCTTCCGGGTTGGACCGCCACACAGCTGATGGCCTCCGGCTGCCTTGCTCGCTCGCATGGCCCATTTACCTCAGGGGCCGCTTCACGGATGCCGCCGACCAGACAGATTCAACCGAGAACGACTTCCACATCATCATCATCATCACCTGTTTCTCTCAACAGCAACAACCACCAGCAGCCAAACTATCCTTTCAGACGCTGTTGATTCCCTTCAGACAAAATACTTAACTGGCCATAACCCCAAAAACGAAGTCTGTTAGGTTAACAAATTAGAAACATCGTGATGGTAACAGTTACAAACTTGCAAAGTTTGTAACGAGGGAATCTCAGCGGCCAATAAGGGATGGAGAAGGACATTGCACTTCGTAACTCAGGATTGTAAAAGATCGAAATATATATATCGATTATACTGCACTAACCACTCACTAATAAACTAGCCGAAAAAAAATGTTTTTTCAAATATTTATTTAATTATACAAGTCAGTGATAAGCTATATGGACTTTATGGGGGGAATGTGTAGCCAACCCACATTAATAATTAAGCAACAAGTACAATCGAAGATCAAATCCTCCCTGGTATGTATCCAACTTTAATAAGCTTACACACTGAACCGAACATTCCATTCCATTCCATATGTTGAAGACTTCGTCAAAGATACAAAATGTTGGCAACGTTTTAGAAACTTCTAGAACATTTTTGTTTTCGTTGCCAACATTTGCGGCTAAAAAAAACGTTTGACAACTCTGAACAAAGCTCCAGAGCATTTGTTTGTACAAATAAAACGCCTTAAAAAATTACGCAAAATGTATATATTGATTTATATCCAACTGTTCATCTGTAAATGTACATAATATATCTGAGTAACGCTCGGTCCACATGGGGTACGCTCGGCTTTAGCTTCATCGAGGAAAACCACGATACAGAGAGACGTTTTAGAAACTTCTAGAACATTTGTTTTCGTTGCCAACATTTGCGGCTAAAAAAACGTTGACAACTCTGGACAAAGCTCCAGAGCATTTGTTTGTACAAATAAAACCTCTTTTTCATAGAACAAAAAGAAACAGCAGCAAAACGTCGCGCGGCAACCAACCAGCGATGATTAAAGATTTTCCAAAGATACGCATACAACTCCTTTTACTGTCAATCAGTCCCTCCCTTAAATGTAATAAATTTTATTACATTGCATTTTCTTGGCTCATGTGCGATCGTCATGTTTTAAAACATCTTAAAAAATTACGCAAAATGTATATTTATTTATTTATTTACATCCAACTGTTCATCTGTAAATGTACATAATATATCTGAGTAACGCTCGGTCCAGCATGGGGTACGCTCGGCTTTAGCTTCATCGAGGGAAACCCACGATACAGAGAGACGTTTTAGAAACTTCTAGAACATTTGTTTTCGTTGCCAAACATTTTGTTGCAAGCGTTTCTTCCTCAACACTGCGGCTAACAGAACGTCGACAACTCTGGACAAAGCTCCAGAGCATTTGTTTGTACAAATAAAACCTCTTTTTAAAGAAGAAAAAGAAACAGCAGCAAAACGTCGCGCGGCAACCAACCAGCGATGATTAAAGATTTTCCAAAGATACGCATACAACTCCTTTTACTGTCAATCAGTCCCTCCCTTAAATGTAATAAATTTTATTACATTGCATTTTCTTGGCTCATGTGCGATCGTCATGTTTTAAAACGTCTTAAAAAATTACGCAAAATGTATATATTTATTTACATCCAACTGTTCATCTGTAAATGTACATAATATATCTGAGTAACGCTCGGTCCAGCATGGGGTACGCTCGGCTTTAGCTTCATCGAGGGAAAAACCCCACGATACAGAGAGACTACACTTGAGTTCAAAGTAGTTACTTAGTGTCACTTTTATCTTGATAAATAATTTACTTCTATATATAAATTAAACCTATTTTCTAAACTGCAACTTAATATGATCTTTTTTTATATTTTTATTACGATAACTTATATCAGAGAGAACACATTACAGTTGCTTCTATAAGGTATATAGTATTTATTCGGCAAATTAACATGACTACATGGATGTAATTGAACGTCCAGTGAGCAACACTTTTATAGCGAGAGAAATGGTTGAGCTGTGAATATAATATTGCGGTTATTTTCATTATTATTATTTGTTTAGCTTATTATTGGCGGTGAATATTATCAGAATAGAGGGTAGTAAGGGGTAACACATAACAGAGAATTAGAGGAAGAGGTTGGAGAAAAAGGTACCAGCTAACTGGGGGGAGAAATTGTTAGTTTATACCCCTTAATGAGAGAGTGGAAGAATGCAGCCGAGTAGTAGTAGTTGTTTTCGTTTGAGGTCTGCGGATGTGTGAAAGAGGAGTGTGGATGTGAGGACTGTGACCAGTGTCATTGGAGTGATTGATGGAGCTTTGGATTAAGGAGGATATGCATGATTTTTCTGTGGCGGATATCATGGAAAAATAAATATCAAATATAAAAGTTTGCTTCCATTAAACCTAGTGGTGTTAATTCAATAGATCCTTACCCTATTTTATGAACTGAAACTTAATATTTGAAACAAAAAAAAAATACCGAACACACATGGCAGGATAACGATTATGAATAGCAAAGGTTTTCTTAAAAAAAATTTTCCCCCACATTTTTTTAAAGGAGCCATAGCAGATTTTAAACCACATCCACACTAGACAAACTTATAAAACCAAAGATAATATTTTTCTAATCATTATAATTTAATAGAATCCTTGTCAAATGCAAGAGTGAGATTTTTCGATAAACTTGGTTTTTTAAATTTTTATATTTTCCTTTAAAATTGTATGCTTTTTACGTGATACTAAACTTGCAGGATCCTTCTTGACTGGACTGGTCAAGCGCAAGAGTCCCTTGGATAGGACAAGCAAAGTACCAGGAAGTCACTCGCGGAGTACCGAAACTTATTTTGCAAACCTCAGTCACGACGACGACGACGACGACGAAGGAAAGAGGAGAAGAGGAGAGGAGAGGAGAGGAGAGGAGAGGAGAGGAGAGAGAGTGACAATGTGTCACTAACGAGCGCGCGCGTGTGTTATTTTATGCAACCGACAACGGTTCCGTGTGGATGAACAGAAATAAAACAGTCAAACACAGACATACAGACACACAACACAAAAAACAAAATGGACGTTCTGTACAGCCAACAGCAAAACTCGTCACCTCCCTCCCAAAAATTATGCTAAGTAAGAGAAGTCAACGAACGAACTCGAGGAAAGTAGAAATAACACCGACCTAGGCTGATGACGATGGACACATTCCAAAGTACATAAGGAAAGACCTACGTCATGTGGTGTTCCTTTGCTTACACCAACACAAAAATATTTTTTTTGTACAATCAAATTGTTAAATAATAATAATAATAAATGTATTTAATTTGAATATTCCATTTAATTATAATATTACGTTATCAAAATTTCCAGAAGAAATCTAACTCAAATTAAATTTTAGTGAAAAAAATATAAATTTACGAGTAAAATTTATAATCAAAAATTGGCTCAGTCGGTCGTTAAAGCAAAAAAAAAGAATAACCTACGCAGCTTCTAAAAAATGGCGGCTGCTCCCCTGGGGGACAACGCGGGTGACGAACAACGTTATAATTGTATTAAAAATATCGCGAATTAAACGAGAATGGTTTAAGTGGAAAAGCCGGGTTAAAATGGCGCCGTTACCAGATGTTAACAATGGCCTGGTGGTGACGTCGTCGTTGTTCCTGGTTTGCCGTGCCGCAGGATGTTCCTTCGCTGAAGAAACACGACGTCTAGATCCTCTAGCAGCGCCTCTTCTTCTTCTTCAGCTTAAATCTCTATCAAAATGTCCTCTTTTTGTGTTTTCCTTACTACAAAACAAAATCTTCTTTCTCGAAACAATGGCGAAATTAACTTTTCTGCATATTGTTTCCTCAGCCACTGCTCTCTCTCTCTCTCTCTCTCTCTCTCTCTCTCTCTCTCTCGCCCCGACCTTCTCAGGAGAGCTCCCAGAACCAACAATGCACTCCAGGCAATCAATAATGTTTTGCAGACGGTGACGTTTCCCGCCTACTCGGCCTCACTCACCAAACCATTCTCGTTTTCCGTCCTCCTGCTGCTGCTGTACGCAAATAACAAAAACTAAATTATTATTTTTTGCTTTACCCGATGAATGTAAGGGTCACACACACACTGGGGAAGGGTAACCGTAGTCGCGTTGGCTGGCAGACAGACGGAGAGACAGAGAGAGACAGCTGCTGACCGCTTGACCTGCATCCTCCAGGACGGGTTCCTTGCTCTTAGTCACCGCAGCTTCGCTTCAGAGCTTCTCAGTTCCTCTTAACTCAACCCCACGTCTCCTTCCTGACCAATATCTGCTGGAGAACTTGGAACGTGGGGATCTGGTCTCGGAAACGATATCGATCGACGACGTTGCGACCCTCAATTCACTGATGATGATGACGTCGCTGCAGCAGTGATTGTATTCTAGAAAAAAAGCACTGAGTGGCTCCCAATTGTGCAATCCTCTCGGGAAAAACTCTCGTGACGTGCCGCTGGTGCAGGTAATTATTGTACGTGGGAAGAAATTCCGGCCTTGACACCGGAGAACCTTCCCCAAGAAGGAGAAGAAAAGTTACACAACAAACAACAACAGCAGCGGCGGCTGTTAAATAACCTCAAATTGAGACACGTGAACCCCCGGGAAAGACAATGAATGCCCAGTCACGAAATGTTAAACACACACATATGAGATTAAAGGCGGGGAAAAGGCCTGTTGTCGTCGTCGATCATAATTTAACAAGGAAGAAACGTGGCCGCGCTGTTTTCTTTGACCTTATCTCTCTGTCAGAATAATTGAGAATACTAATAACAACGACGAAAATGTATAGAGAAAGTTTTAGGAAGGATGGAGGGCGCTGCGGGAGTTTTCTCGCAGGCGCTTCAGCCTCAGAGTGACTGCGGGGCTTACCACCTGATCATGTCGGGGATGCCTCCTGCACTCTCTCTGGGTATTTTTTTATCAAAGTTCTCATATGCCGAGACACCTTCACCTATTTTAGGAGGTATATGTACCGGGGTCAAAGACCTTGGGCATGCATATGGCAAGAGTTGTCCGCTGATCCCATTGGATCAGTCGGGGGCCAACTGCCTCCTGAAACTGGTAGGAGACACGGAGAAGAAGGGAATGCTGCGACCCCACCACAGCAGACTCGTCTCCCGTCATTCACAGGGAAGGGCGTGAGAATAGTAGCAGCCAATGCCCCCCGACCTACCTGATGCAGGTTTTCTAGGGTTTTCCTTCCCTGCATCATCTCTTTAGGTGAAACACCCCTAGGGTAGGATCCTTAAACCATAGCCCGGGGGCCTCACTAGTTAACCCTTGCTGTGCTACCTTGCTCTACCTTCCGCATCCCCCCCTTTTCAATTCCCTTCCTATGCTATTAAAGGGGAGTTGCCTGTTTCAGGATCACCCTCATGTAGCCTGTTAACCAAAAAAAATAAAACGTTACCATTTTTATCTATTTTTCTCTGCACGATGGCTTTGCATACAATTTTATTTCCTGAAAATTAAGATCGTTTTCCCCAGTTTTCATAATTTCTTTGGTGCTTGTTAGGTTACGAGTTCTACGGATTGCAGCTCTTGTGTGGGAGGGAAAATGAGGAAGAGTGGGGTGGGAGAGAGGAAAGCCGCCCACGACGACAAGTGTGGAACATGTGTTGTTGAGGAGTGACGAAATAGGGAAGAAGAAAAAAGCGGTGGCGTGGGAGGAGGAGGAAGAGGGGAAGGGAGGAGGGTAGAGTAGGGTAGACCCCCCTCAGTGTGTGGATTAGTGAAGGAGGAGGAGGAAGAGACAGGCAGGTGTTACGTAAAAGAGACTCGCTCGTCAGGGGACATGGAATCACGGTCCTTGGTCATTGCGACGCTGACAACCGACCACAACCAACAACCACGACCACGACGACGTCCGCATTATCCCATCGCAAGGAACTTCCCTCTCAAGGCGGAGACACGTTACCAACGTCCTTGGTCATGTCAAGTAATAACTACAAATGAAACGAATTACATGAATACATGGGTTCTGGCACTGATCCTCGAGAAAAGGCCAGCAGCAGCCATTGTAGAAACAAAGCGGCAGAAATTTTTATTCTGCAAATGGGAAGATAGAAGCCTCTTATTAGTTATCTCTAGTTAGACCAATTTTGGAATATGGGGCGCACAGGCGGCTTGTTGGGATCCTTATAGAATTAATCAAATAGAATCATTAGAGAAAGTTCAGAAAAAGGGTGGGCTGCTGCTAATTTTGTGGCAAGTAGGGCCACAGGGAGGGTCATAGGAAGGGAAAAGGTAAAACAGCTAGGTTGGGAGGAGGTATTGTCAGAAAGGAGAGGGGGAGAAAGCAGCAAGACTGCATTAAAAGCTTATATGGGGCAAAAACCATGGATTGGAATAAGCTCCAGTTATATAGGTAGATGATGGGAGGATCACCAATTCAATCAAAGTGAAAAATATAGAAAACAAAAAAAAACAGATGTTGGCAAATTCTCATTCCTAAATAGGAACTATCAACGACGACGACTGTGGAATAATTTACCCTGTGGCAGGAGGAGGAGTGTTTGGAGGGGGGAAGGAAATCCTCTTCAAGAAAATAAATTTAGGTCAAATCTGAAAAAAAAAAGACCGTGTGAAGTGAAGTGAGGCCAGATATCAAGGATTAACCTGCTCCATCTTCTCCTTTCCGGCTGAAGTTGACAATCGTCATTGCAATCCCAGGAACCGCAGAGAAAAAAATATAGACACATTGACCATGTAACAGACAAGAACCAAAAAATTTTCACATCAAACTGTCGGTATGAGTAGAAAAAAAATACAATACCGGAATTCCGGAGTTGGAAGTACAACAACTTGTGCTAGAGAAGTGGAGACGCAGGAAGAAGGGAGGAGGAAGAAAAAAACATTGAAAGGCTGTCTCCTGTTTACCAAACCAAAGGGAAACCCACCATATTTAATAAACTTCCCAACTCCATTAAACAATTAAAAATAAATCCAAACAAGTTCAAATATGAACTAACTAACTAAGTTCTTACTAAGGCCACTCCTTCTACTCTGTGTTGAAGAATTTAAGAAGCTGAATGTATCATCATGATAGGGGTGGATATTAATAATTATGAAAGAACATTATTAGAACACTAATTTTTTAGTATAGGATGTAAAAATATTTATCAATTATATATATAAGGTACAAATTGTATGTCTTCTGTATAGAACTTAAGTTAAGTTAAAAATTAATGAATAGTTACAGTATATTCTAATATTAATAAAGCAACCTCCTACGTGTGTAATATCTCTGACTCGTGTTGCACATCATCCTTGAAGCTTGTGCTTGCTTCTCTACAGCGTTCTGCATAATACACAGACTCCCTGCAGGCAAGTGTTTCCAAATTTGACGTTAAAAATAAATAAATAAATAAAAATAGCTGAACGAAAAAAAAATAAAAAAAATTAGTTTTCAAGAAACCCTATTTAATGCATAAAAAAAGGATGGCAGTAGCTTCTACTTAGCATAGTTTTTCCTCTATCTCTCTTTTCATATTAGAGTTCCCGCTCTTTCTTCCGTTCCATATTCATCCAGCTAGGATCTAACAGCATTTTCACTTCTTCATCCTCCTAACCCCCCCCCCAACCCACTCTCCCCCTCCTTCACTCTATACCCCTCTAGTTTTTAGTTAATTAGTTAGAATTACTTTATAAAAAAAATAAGAATGAAAGAATTTTCTGTAGCACAATTTTTTTTTTGTATGTGTTTGTGAAGAAGATAAGATCTGTTATAGATGTACCAAAAATTCAGGCTAATTATGTTATAAATAATTAATAGTAATTAATAAAAATCTAGAAATATCTACACGTTTTCTCTCTTCCTCATCCCTCTGAGAGGCTTTTCTCAAACCCTACATGGAGACTGAGATTCTAGGCAAGACTCAGGAGGTAGAGAGAGAGAGAGACCATGCATTACAATCTCCATGTTTGCTGTTAATATTGAGGTTTTTCCCTCTCCTGAGGGGCGCGTCAATAATCCGTGTTGAGCCAGACGGGAATCATATTCTTCCTCTGAGGTTGTAGCTAATCCTTAAAGAGAAAGAGAGAGAGAGACAGGATCTGGTTTCTGCAAAGAAAGGGGGCGTGGTCGTCGCGGCGGCTTCGGCCTTTGCCTTTGGTGTCCGTAACGAGAACGAAACAGGAGGTAAATGCCACCGGCTGACACAGATTCACGCCTCTTGGGTAGGTTCGTCGTCGCCTTCCCTCAATAACTTCTCTCTAATCATTCCTTCAGGCTCGTGAAACTAGCTTTCCTCGTCCTCCAACTGCCTCAAAACAGAAAGACGAGTAAATCATAGAAGCTGATACAAACAAGATCCACTACGGAGTTCTAACACACCCTAACACTGTGGAAACGTAACCTCCGTTTCACCATTTCCTTACATTTATTATTATTAACATTAATTCTCTAATTCCACCCATTTAAGAATTTATCTGAAAACACTGCTTCAATTTCTACCAACCAGGTATTGGAAACTTGAAAATTAAAAAGTAAACACGTCGATATTTTTATATAAAATTGGTAAGTAAAATTATCTCTTGACGTTAAGTCAAGAAAGTTGCCAACCCCTTGAATAGCAGCAGTGACGTCATCATCCAAGTCAGGGGGATATTGTGAGTAAACATAATTTAGTTGGTTGGTATCACTTACATCCCACCGGTATCTATCTTAAGTATATAATATTATCTCTGATTTACTTTCTTAGACTCAGTTGATTGAAAGATTTGATAACAGAAATCCTCCGTGTATTCTTCCTTTAATAAATAGTTTCATGATTCTACGCTTCAGGCGTAGCAAAATTATCCGAAATATAACATTCTTAATAAATTACATATTTTTCTTTTTTTTTACAGAAAGATGGAGAATCGTCTTTACCGCACATGTACGTCATGGCAAATGTCAGAGATACTAATTCCTCCTATTACTACTACTACCACGCCAAAGATAATTCCCCGCCATCTCTTCTTCTTCCATAATCGTTGACTCAAAAAAAAAATCTATTGTTGCACGTTTTAAAGTTTCCAAATATGTACTTGAATATTTTTATAATAAATAATTAAGGCAGCCGGATAATGAAATAGTACAAGAAAGTAACTGTAAGTATTTGGGTGTATATATACTTGAGCAGTAATATGGGTTGGGAATATCAAATAGACCATGTGACTAGGAAAGCATGGAAGAAGAAGGCGGCGCTGCTTCATTTCGTCATGCGGATTTTTTTTTTAAAAAAAGCAAACTGTGAAAGACGGGAACTTGCATAGTCCAGGACTAGAATACGGCTGTATTTGTTGGGATCCGTTCCGAAAATATCAGGTCGAGGCAGGCACTGGAAAGGGTACAGAGGCGATGTCCTGGTCACGGAAACGAGAAGGTTCCTCAATTAGGGTGGGATATGTTAGAAAAACGACGACAAAAATTTACGTCTCGGGGCTGTTTCTTTTTAAAGCGTACGTACGCAGGCTTGCCAACAATCCTGGGAAGATATTGCATCATCAAAGTTTTTAGAAGTAAATTATTTCAGTAGAGGAGGAGGAGGATCATCATCATCATTGTAAAATTGGGCGGGGGCAGTGTAGTAGCTTTAAAACTAACTGACGTTGGGAAATTTTCATTTTTTTAAAATCGGACTGTAAAGGGATTGGAACAATTTACCCTGCAGAAGTTTTCGAAACATTCCCAATTGCCAATAGCAACGTGTTTCAGGGAAGAATTAGGGAAGTGTAGTGAAGTGAAGTGCGACGAAACAATATATATGAATAATGGGTACTTTTTTTATTATCTTTTTTTTTGTTAGAATTTAATTTAATTGATATATTATATTAGTGTAATTATTATTATCTATAACATATTTTATTTTTTTGAAGTTTATTTTTCGTAACTGCCACCGCATAGTGCTTGCTACTCAATTGCAGTATTAATAAATTCAAATTCAAATACACGTAAACTGATCTCAGGAAGGAAAAAAAACTTGAATGGAATCCTCTGAGCGAAGGAGAAATTTTGGAACGTGACGACGTCACGGAAGGACAAAAAAAAATTTTTTTCTGAATATGGAAAAAGAAGGGCGAAGTGAGAATAGCGAAAGGTGGTGAAGGTAAAACATGAAGAAGAAGAAAAAAAATTGAAATAAGACAGGAAAATATATCACTTGGTATGTATCCAGTGTAAAGGTCACGAGGTGGAAGAGGGGAAGAGTCCACCTGGCTGAGGATGGCCCGAGAAGAAGAAGAACAGTAGTGGTAGTAGCAGTGGTAGTGGTCTTCTTGCTCTTGTTTTACCTCGCAAGAGCGTCGGATCGTAAAAGGTGCGATTGTCTATAGAGACGTTGCAAAAAAAATTCTCTGTAGCTTCTGTAGACAATAGGTCGTATTTCCTTTTCCCCCTTTTAGCTCGAGGCCCATATTTAACACGCTTTGCTGATAGTCAACGCACACACTCACACACAAATAGCTAGGCTATAATCCTCTCAGAATAATAATAATATTATCTCCGTCGTTGCAGCCTTATCTCTGTTTTTTGTAATGCAGGTCATCAGCAGCTTCATGACGGCTATTCAGAGCATTTTTTTTAACGATTACCTTCCCCCCCTTTTTTTTTTAACTTTCAGCGAATTGCCACTTGGGAGGAGGAGATAACGAGGTCGGATGACGTCATCTTGAACCCGTTGCCATGACGACGCACACCGCTGGCCAACGATAATACAGCTACTGCTGCCGCCGCCAGAGATCAAAAACTTGTATTTAACGGTATTAGCATTTAGATTATGTACAAAAATAATAAAGACAATATCTTAATATTTGTTACGCATAAAGGGTTTTTTGGTAGCAGAAATCATGAAGCTGAGAGAAAAAACACATGTTTTTGAAGAAAGTAATAATTTATTTATTTAGAATCAAATCCCTTTTAAATTGCTCCCTGATCCTTTAAAAATGACGAAATGGAATTAAAAGTTTTCCTATATATGATTTGTAAGGCTTAAAAGATTATTAATATGAAAAATATGTATAAATTCCTCTCGAGTTTCCAAACCGGGTCAAAGATTTAAACAGTGACGTTTCGATGGCTTGCTCTCTGCCATCATCTTCAGACTGAAGAATATAAATAAGTACATAAAAAAATTTATTGTGGAAAGACGAACAACGGGAGAAAATAATCGCAGTAAATTTAAATTTGAAATGAAGATTGAAAAATGTTTCAATGTAAGTAAATGAAAATTTCTTTAGTAACTTTATAGAAAAATTTTTCAAACAGTTGAGAAAAATCGACTTGGTAGTTTTTTTATAAATTGAATTTTTTCCGCCTTAATTTGTATTGATTTATTAATATTTCCCCGTAAGATAACATTATGAATCTTGAAGGGGGGAAAATTGATTAACTTGTAAAAAGTTAAGGCTAAATCACCTTTAAGAAAAATTATAATTATTAAACACTTTTAAATAAGTAAAAAACAAAGGATTATACTTGAGGAAATTTTAAAAGTGCGGAGGAGAAAATTAACAAACGACGCAAGAGAATAAAAGTCATATAAATAAACATGAAAAAAAATATTTATTGTGGAAAGACGAACAACGATGGGGGGAAAAAATAATCGCACTAAATTTGGATAAAGATAGAATGTAATCAAAATATAACGTCACTGTTTAAATCTTTGACCACCCGGGTTGGAAAACTCGAGAGGAATTTATAACATGCCATTCACCGGGGAAAGACCCTCGTACTTTAATATGAAAAATATATTGAAAACCTATTTTTTTCCAGGGATTTTTTGCCGATATTTCAGTCTCCAGTGTCCCTGAAATAAATGTTACAATTTAAGGTGTTTGTGGCCTGTTGTTCGTGTAGAGAAGTTGATCTTGACGTAAAATTATAAAGGTCTACGGAAATAACAGCTCGTTGCTATGGGATACGAATAACGGGAGAAATTAAAATACCTAGTTTAGTTAAATATATATGTGCTCGATTAATATCGACTTTTGTCCCCTTCAAAGATATCCAAGGCGTATTCGACGTTGAGGGTAAGGAGTAACTGATGACGTAATCACTGCAGTGGTATTAAAACCATCTCACAATTGGACGAGGAATGATGACAGCATGGCCGCTGCTGGAGGTTAAGAAGAGTTTGGTGAACACTAGTCTGACCTAATATCCTCCCTCTTCCAACGAGACTCCGTGTGAGGAGGAAACGGATCTGAAGGCATGTGATGCGAATGTAAATTGACGTCGTGATAATTGTTTCAGGCCATAAGAAGAAACTGGATGGGAGGGAGAGGGGGGGAGGAAGGGGAGAGAAGAAGAGACTAGAAGTAGACTTTCCCCCCTCTCCCCGTAAATAGGAGAGCTTCGGCACAGTTTCCTTACGTGCCAAGTGAGACAAACTCGTCTGAGAGCTAGCTGCGAATTGTCGATATTCAGGTTACGGACTCTGCACACCGTGTGGGGTGGAAGGGAAAGGGGGGGAAGAAGGCACAGACATCTGCTAACCACCTCAGAACAGCAGAGAGAGAGAGACAGAGAAAGAAATAGAGAGAGAGAGACAGAGCTAACACAACGACAGTGGAAGAATAATCTTGACCCAAGTACACACACACACAAGAGAGAGAGAGAGAGAGAGAGAAAGAGAGAGGGAGAGAGAGATAACACAACGAAAATGGAAGAATAATCTTGAACCAACTATAGAGAGAGAAAGAGAGAGGGGGGGAAGAGAGAGAGAGTAACACAACGACAGTGGAAGAATAAACTTGACCCAACTAGAGAGAAAGAGAAAGACAGAGGGGAGAGAGAGAGAGAGAGAGAGAGGAGAGAGAGGAGAGAGAGAGCTAACACAACGACAGTGGAAGAATAATCTTCACCCAAGTACACACAGAGAGAGAGAGAGAGAGAGAGAGAGAGAGAGAGAGCTAACACAACGACAGTGGAAGAATAATCTTGACCCAAGTAGAGAGAGAGAAAGAGAGAGAGGGGGAGAGAGAGAGTGTCGTGTTCGTTTGATTACACCAACAAAAATATTTTTGTACAATCAAATGGTTAAAAAATAATAATAATGTATTTAATTTGAATAGAAATCTAACTCAAATTAAGTTATAGTGGAAAAAATATAAATTTACGAATATCAATTTAATCAAATTGGCTCAGTAAAGCAAAAAAAAAGAATAATCTACGCAGCTTCGTCGTTGTTCCTGGTGCAGGATGTTCCTTCCCTTGAAACACGACGTCTAGATCCTCTAGCAGCGCCTCTTCTTCTTCAGCTTAAATCTCTACCAAAAATGTCCTCTTTTTGTTTTCCTTACTACAAAACAAAATCTTCTTTCTCGAAACAATGGCGAAATTAACTTTTCTGCATATAGTTTCCTCAGCCACTGCTCTCTCTCTCACTCCAGCCAATCAACAATGTTGTAGACGGTGACGTTTCCCACCTATTCGGGCCTCACCAAACCAAACCATTCTCGTTTTCCGTCCTGCTGTACGCTAATAACAAAAACTAAATTATTTTTGCTTTACCCGATGAATGTAAGGGTCATGAATCACCACAAGAGAGAGCTAACACAACGACAGTGGGAGAAAAATAATCTTGACCCAACGAGTTTGCCACAGTTATCTCCGGAGGAATGCATCCTTTACACGAAGAAGGTTCAAATAACGAAACGCATAAACCACCATTCCCAATTCTTTCGACAGGAGGAAACTTAATAACAATTGGCGGGCTGTGAAGTAGAAAATAAAATAAAAAACAGAAATCCTGGAGCGAAACGTCTGCAGTAGATTACTCCAGCCTCGGAAATCTAATGCTCCAGAAAGCATAAATTTACCCGAGGAAGTCTCTACTTTTCGAGTAAAGGAAATTGCCACAACGAGTTTGGTGGTTGTTGGTGACCAACCCTAGAAGAGGAAAGCCTCGAGGAGACTGTCTGGCTGCTGGTCACCGACCGACGCAAACCAATTACATGGAACTGGTTCCCAAAGCTTCGGTCTCGCGAAAGCTGCAAATACCCCACCAAACTTCCTCACACACTACGCACACCACACCACCAAGAAATTTCTTCTGTCCTTCGGTCTTCTTATTTTCTCTTCTCAAACGAGACTGTTGATGAACTCCTAAAAAAAGGATTGAAATTACTCCAAATTTTAAATTTTCAGTATTCTGTAAAATTTGTCCTGTTAAAGAGGAGGACGGAAGACGGATATCGCTGGAAAACACACATTGTTCTGCAGACTGGAGTCATTCATTTACCCTGTGGGAGCTGTTGGGGGGGAAAATCCTCTTGTGGAAAATAAATTTAGGACAAATCTCAGAAAACGTGAAAAGTGACGTAGTTATTCACAATAACATATTTTTTAAGCCGAATTTAAATGTTAAAGCCAAAGCGAAGTGAAGTTTTAAGTTGATATAATGCTTGTAGTGTTTCACTCTTCATCTTTCTTTCTTTCCCTTTCTTTCTTTCTTCTTTCTCTTACATTCTTTCTTTCTTTCTTTCTTTCTTTCTTTCTTTCTTCTCTTTCTTTCTTATTTCTTTCTTTTCTTTCGTTTTCTTTATTTCTTTCTTTATCTTCTTTCTTTCTTTCTTTCTTTCTTTCTTTCTTTCTTTCTTTCTTTCTTTCTTTCTTTCTTTCTTTCTTTCTTTCTTTCTTTCTTTCTTTCTTTCTTTCTTTCTTTCTTTCTTTCTTTCTCTTCTTTTTCTTTTCTTCTTTCTTTCTTTCTCTTTCTTTCTTTCTTTTCTTTCTTTCTTTCTTTCTTTCTTTCTTTCTTTCTTTCTTTCTTTCTTTCTTTCTTTCTTTCTTTCTTTCTTTCTTTCTTTCTTTCTTTCTTTCTTTCTTTCTTTCTTTCTTTCTAAGGACAATGGTTAATATAGATTATGAGTATTTTATTACGTACATCCTACCGGTCTTGCGGCCCAATTGTAAACTAACAATAAATCCGAATGAATAAAAGATAACACGCAATAAACATGAGTAACTCTTCCTGGTACCTTAAAGATTCCGTCATCAAACTTCCCAAAGTAACCTCAGTAATCACCAAATCCATAAACGATTT
>CM067379.1:8080144-8271303 GCA_034510155.1 Eucriotettix oculatus
GGCTTCATCGAGGGAAAAACCCCACGATACAGAGAGACTGACACTTGAGTTCAAAGTAGTTTTACTATAGTTGTCACTTTAATCTTGATAAATGTAATTTACTTCTAAATATAAGGATCAATAATCCTATTTTCTAAACTTGGCAACTTAAAATGAATCTCCGTTTTTATATTTTTGTTTATATCGATAACTAATATCAGAGATGGAACAAAACAGTTTGCTTCCTAGTAGAGGGTATGATTGTATATGTATACGGCAAATTAACATTGACTAACATGGATTAATTGAACGTCCAATGATCAACACTTTTAATAGGCGAGAGGAAATGCTGATGCTGTGAATATAAATTGGCGGTTATATTGTCATTTATTGAATAATTTGTTTAGCTTATTATTGTGGCGTGAATATTAATCATAATTGAGGGTAGTAAAGTGGTAACAGCATAACATATGAATTAGAGGAAGTAGGTTTGGAGAAAAAGGTACCTAGATCTAACAGGGGGAAGACATTTTTAGTTTAATAACCCCCATAATGATGAGAGTGGAAGAATGCAGACGCAGAGTAGTAGTAGTTATTTTCTTTGAGATCTGCGGAAATGTGTGAGAAGTGAGAGTGGTGGATGTGAGGCTGTGACCAGTGATCATTGGAGTGAGTTGATGGAGCTTATGGATAAGGAGTAAATGCATGATTTTTCTGTTGGCGGATATCATGAAAAATAAATATCAAAAATAAAAGTTTTGACTTTCCCATTAAACCTATAGGTTTAGATAATTCAATAGATTACTTTACCGGCATATTAATGAACTGAAACTTAATATTTGAAACAAAAAAAAAATACGAACACACAATCAATGCGATGATAACGTATTATGGATGAGCAAAAAGGTTTTCTTACGAAAAAAATATCCCACCACATTTTTAAAGGAGCCAAAGCAGATTTAAAACCACATCGGACACTAGGACAAACATATGAAAACCAAAGATAATATTTTTCCTGACATTATAATTTTTAAGTAGAATCCTTGTCAAATCAAAAGTGATTGATTGTTTCGATAAACTTGATATTTTTATAATTTTTATTTTTTTCCTTTTAAATTGTATCTTTTAGAGGTGATAAACTGAAATCTTGCAGGATCCGTTCTTGACATGGGACTATGCCAAGCGCAAGAGGTATCCCCTTGGATTGGACAAGCGAAATTACCAAGGAATCACTCGCGGAGCGTACCGGAAACAAGTTTTGCAAACCTCAAGTCCACGACTACACGACCTACGACGAAGGGATAGGAGATGAGAGGGAGATGGAGAGGATTATAGGATTAGGATAGGAGGAGGAGGAGGGAGAGAAGATGACAATGTGTCACACTAATAAACTAGCGCGTCTGTTGTGTGTTGTTATTTTAATGCAACCTACAACGTTGCCGTGTGGTATGAACAGATTAAAACAAGTCCCAAATCACAGACACACACACACAGACACAGCCTGAACAAGAGGAAAAAGAAAGACAACTATGACGTTCTGTACAGCCAACAGCAAAACTCGTCACCGGAGAACTCGCTCCCAAAAATATGCTAATTAAGAGAAGCTTCAACGAACGAACTCGAGAAAGTAGGAAACCAACACCGACCTAGGCTGATGAAGATGGACACATTCCAAAGTACATAAGGAAAGACAGATCTCACCTACGGCATGTGTGGTTGTATCCTTTGCTATACAACCAACACAAAAATATTTTTTTGTACATCAAAAGATTTTAGAATAATAATATTAATGTATTTAACTTGAATATTCCCGAGTTAATTATAATATTACGTTATCAAGTTTTCCAGAAGAAATTGTAACTCAAATGGTAGAATTTAGTAAAAAATATAAATTTTAACGAGAAAACTGTAATCTCAAATTTGGTCTCAGTCGGAGTCTGGTAAAGCAAAAAAAAAGAATAATCTACGCAGCTTCATCTTCTAAATAACTGCGGGGCTGCTCATAGTGGTAACAAACAGCGTGCGGAACCTGGTGACGAACCACGATATAATTGTATTAAAAAATATCGTCGAATTCCCACCGAGGGAATTTCTTGTTTAAGTGGAGAAACCGGTTTAAAATGTGCGCCCGAGGCCCGTACCAGAATGTTTAATAACAATGTCCTGGTGGTGACCGTCAAACGTTCTTGTTCCTCGCTAGGGTTGGCCTAAGTGCCGCAGTGATTTCCCTAGTTCGGCTAAGAAGGAAAACACGACGTTCCTATATCCTCTAGCAGCGCCTCCTTCCTTCTTCAGCTTAAATCTACCATCAAAAGTGGTCCTCCATTTTTGTTTTTCCCTTACTACAAAAACAAAATCTTCTTATCTCGAATAACAATGGCGAAAATTAACTTTTCTGGCATATTTGTTTCCTCAGCCACTACTCTCTCTCTCGTCGCCTCTCTCTCACGATCTCGCCCCTTAACCTTCTCAGGAGACGCTGCCCCGAACCAACTGTTTGAATCTACAAGTGAATCCACTCAGGCAATCAACAATGTTTTAGACTGTTGATCGTTTCCTACGGCCTACTCTGGTGCCTCACTCGACCAAACCATTCTCGTTTTCATCCTCCTGCTGGCTGTACGCAAAATAACAAAAACTAAAATTTTTTTTTTTTGCTTTATCCGATGAAAGTAAGCGTGGTCCACACACACACTGTGGAAGGGGTAACCGGTAGTCGCGTTATGGCAGACATACAGACAGAGAGAGAGACAGTACAGCTGCTGAAACCGCGTTGACCAGCATGCCTCCAGGACGGTTGCGCTTTCTCTTAGTCACCGCAGCTTGCATTATCAGAGGCTTTACTCTTAGAACGTCAACCCCCGTTTCCTTCCTTACCAATATCTGCTGAGAAACTTGGAACGTGGATCTGGTGCTCAGGAACATATCGATCGACGGGCGTTTTGCGAGCAGTCCCCCAATTCGACTTGAATGAGGAAGATGCCGAGTGCCGCTTGCAGCAGTGATTGGTATTCTAGAAAAAAAGCACTGGAGTGATGCCCAATTGTGCAATCCTCATCGGGAAAAACTCTCGTGACGTGCCGCTTTGTGCAGGTAAATTATTGTAACGTGTGAAGGAAATTCGCGGCCTTGACACGCGAGACCTTCCCCAAGAAGGAGAAGAAAATTACACAACAAACAGCAACAGCTGCGGCGGCTGTAAATAACCTCAAATTAAGACAGTAGAGACCCCCGGTAAAGACAGGGTAAATGAAGTGCACAGTGCACGAAATGATTAAAGACACACACATCGTGAGATAACATGCGTGGTAAAAGGCCTGTTGTTCAGTCGTCGATCTTAATTAAAAGAGGAATAAACGTAGCCGCGGCTGTTTTCTTTGACCTTATCCTCTTCTGTCAGAATAATTGAGAATACTAATAACAACGAACGAAATGTATAGAGTAGAAGTTGCGGGAGTTTCTCGTCTGTGCGCGATCAGCCTCAAAGTGACTGCGTGGCGGCTACACACCTTGATCATTTCTGGGATCGCCTCTCCTGCAGCTCTCGCTGTGGGTATTAGATTTTTTATCAAAGTTCTCATATGCCCGAGACACCGTTCAGCTATGTAGGAGTATAGGTGGATACCAGGGGTCAGAAACCTTGGGCATGCATAATGGCAAGAGTTGGGTCTTTCCGCGATTCCCCATTGTAGGCAACTGCCTTGGTGTCCTGAAGACTTGGAATGAGACACGATAAGAAGTGGAATGCTGCGACCTGTCCACCTACAGCAGACTCCGTCTCCTCTGACCCCCCGTCAGATCACAGGGAAGGCGTGAAGAAAAGTAGCCAGCAAAGCCCCCCGACCTACCTGAATTCAGGTTTTCTAAGGGTTTCCCTTCCCGGCAAGTCATCTCTTTAGTGAATACACCCCTATGGGTAGGATCCTTAAAGCCATTTCCCTGGGTGTCCATGCCCTATGTCAACCTCTTTCCTTTGAATACCTTGCTCTACCTTCAGCAGTCCCCCCCACCCGCTTATTCAATCCGATCTATGGCTATTAAATGGGGAGTTGGCCTGGTTTGCAGATCACCCTCATGGGCAGCCGTTAACCAAAAAAATATGAAGCGTTACAGTTTTTTAACTATTTTTACGCTCTATCTCTGTCACGAATTCTTTGCGAGCATACAATTTTATTTCCTGAAAATATAAGATCGTTTTTCCCCCAGTTTTCCTTTTTTTGTGTTTGGTACTCTGGTTTAGGTTACGACTCTACGGATTGCAAGCTCTTTGTGTGAGGTGAAACTGAGAAGAGTGGGGGAGGGGTAATTAAAGCCGCCCAAGGACGACAATGTTGAACATGTGTTTTGTGAGGGATGTGACGAAATAGGTAGAAGAAAAAAGCGGTTTGCTTGGAGGAGGAGTAAGAGGGAATGGAGGAGGAGGAAGAGTAGGGTAGCACCCCCCTCAGTGTGGTGTGATTAGTGAAGGAGGAGGTAGGAAGTTGACAGGCAGGTGTTTACGTAAAAAAAGACTGCGCTCATCAGAGGGAGCATGAATCACGGTCCTTGGAGTCATTTGCGACGCTGGACGAACCACCCACAACCAACAACCACGACCACTGACGCGACGACTTCGCATATATCCCATCCGCATAGGAACCTTCCGCAGCTCAAAGCGGATGACACGCACGAAACAACATCCTATACCTTCACATCAGTAAGAAAGTTACGTTTCCGACGATCTTTGTCATTTCAAGTGTAATACCAACAAATGGAAACGTAATTACATTGTAATACATGTGCTTACTAAGATCTTCATGCACAGATCCTCGATGTAAAAGGGCAAGCAGCATCCATTGGAAGAAACACAGTTTCAGCAATATTATAATTCTTCGAAAAGTGAAGATAGCAGCCTCTTATTACTTATCTCTAGTTTATGACCAAGTTTTATTGGAATATGGGCGCACGGCGGCTTGTTGGGGATCCTATGAGATTAGACAAATATAAGATCATTAGAGAAAGGTGCAGAAAAGCGGGGGGGGGGGAGGGGGGGGGGGGGTGGGGGTTGGCTGCTGCTAATGGTTTGTGTTGCAAGGAGGAGCCGACGAGGGGGGTCGGAAGAGAGGGTGGAATGAGGTGAGGTAAAAGCAGCGGTGAGTAGTTGGATGTAGAGGTGAGGCTTAGGTGTGGGGTACAGGAGCAGGATAGGGGGGGGAAAGCAGCAAGACTAGTCAGTTGAAACGTGCGTTAATGGGGGGGCGAAGGGGGGGGAGGAGGGGACCGCACTGATGGTAGGGAGAGATATGTGTGTGGTAGTGCCAAGGTCGGGGGGCTGGGTGTGGGCGCGGCGAATTATCTGGAGTAATTACAAGAGAGATCAGACAGATTAGACATAGAAGAGAGGAACACGAACAAAAACCACAATAGACATTATGTCAATGTCAAATGTGAAATAAATGAATAACCAAAAAACAATAAGAAAAAAGCAACAGCTAGGAGTTTAAGAGTTACATAGTCATGCCACAGATCGCAGTAATTCGTTCGAATAGATTTCATATAACCTAGTCATATCCTAAGAATAGGACTATCCGGCACACATTAGCGACACACTAGGTGTGGTAAACAGATAGGCTGGCGTGTGTATTTCTCTGGTTGGGACAGTAGTCGGCGTTTGTGGGTTGGGGTGTGGATGGGGCGAATTGAATTTTGGAGGATGGATATCTATCTCTATTCCTCATCGAAAGAGACAACAGTATTACTACAATTATTGTTAGTAGGTACAACAGGGGTGGACAAATGAACCTTGGTTCTATGGGACAAAAAAACATTAGACAACGAACATGACGATTCTTTGTTGTGCATAGTACAGTGGACACGTGATGCCAATAATCGCGAAATTTCACAAATCTTCACCACTATCTCCTTATCTTCACATGTCTTCTTATCCTGACTAGGCAAGCTCTCCATACACAGCTAGAGCTAGTCTATTGATCACCTTATTCCACCTCCTCAGGAACACCCTGTGCGAGAGCCAAACTACATTGCACACAATATTAGCAGCCAAGCACCCCACCAAAATCTTCCCCACACCCTCGTAACTCTTCCGAGAACTACACTGTTATACCTACTTTGCATTCTCTCAAATCTATAAGGAGAAAAAGGCGGGGGCGGTAAAAGTAGTGAGAAAAAAAAAAATACAATACCGGAATTCCGGAGTTGGAAGTACAACAACTGGTGCTAGAGAGGAAGGGGGGGGTGGAGACGCAGGTAGAGAAGGGATGGAGGAAAGGAAAAAAAAAAAACATTGAAGAGGCTGATCTCCTGTTGTGCCAAGTAAGGGCAGGAAATCCAGGAGACAAGAATAGGGCGATGGCTGACCAACAGCGCAATATTTATTACTGGTAGAACTTACGCAAAGGGAAAGCGTTCTGCATAATACACAGACTCCCTGCAGGCAAGTGTTTCCAAACTTGATGTTAAAAATAAATAAATAAATAAAAATATATAGCTGAACGAAAAAAAAAATAAAAAAAATAAGTTTTCAAGACATCCCATTAAATGTATAAAAAAAAGGATTGAAAGTAGCTTCTACTTAGCATAGTTTTTCCTCTCTCTCTTTTCCTATTAGGTTCCCGGTTTCTTCCGCCATATTCATCCAGCTAGGATCTAACAGCATTTTCCATCTTCATCCTCCTAACCACCCCCCCCACCCCACTTCCCCCTCCTTCACCCTATATCCCACCCCTCTAACTAACCATATCTCTAGTTTTTAGTTAATTTAGTTAGAACTACTATGTATAAAAAAAAATAAGAATGAAAGAATTTTCTGTAGCACAAATTTTTTTTTGTATGTGTTTGTGATGAAGATAAGACCTGTTATAGATGTACCAAAAATTCAGGCTAATTATGTTATAAATAATTAATAGTAATTAATAAAAATCTAGAAATATCTACACGTTTTTCCCCTTCCTCATCCCTCTGAGAGGCTTTTCATCAAACCCTACATTCTAGGCAAGACTCAGGAGGTAGAGAGAGAGAGAGAGAAAGAGAAAGACCATGCATTACAATCTCCATGTTTGCTGTTAATATTGAGGTTTTTCCCTCTCCTGAGGGGCGCGTCAATAATCCGTGTTGAGCCAGACGGGAATCAATCAAATCCTTCCTCTGAGGTTGTAGCTAATCCTTAAAGAGAAAGAGAGAGAGAGAGAGACAGGATCTGGTTTCTGCAAAGAAAGGGGGCGTGGTCGTCGCGGCGGCTTCGGCCTTTGCCTTTGGTGTCCGTAACGAGAACGAAACAGGAGGTAAATGCCACCGGCTGACACAGATTCACGCCTCTTGGGTAGGTTCGTCGTCGCCTTCCCTCAATAACTTCTCTCTAATCATTCCTTCAGACTCGTGAAACTAGCTTTCCTCGTCCTCCAACTGCCTCAAACATAGAAGCTGAGAACAGCTCTAACACACCCTAACACCGTGGAAAACATTTTTTTCCCCTAAAAATTTCGAAACCTAACCTCCGTTTCACCATTTCCTTTCATTTATTATTATTATTAACATTAATTCTCCTAATTCCATCCATTTAAGAATTTATCTGAAAAAAACTGCTTCAATTTCTACCAAACCAGGTATTGGAAACTTGAAAATTAAACAGTAAACACGTCGATATTTTTATATATAAAATTGGTAAGTAAAATTATCTCTTGACGTTAAGTCAAGAACGTTGCCAACCCCTTGAATAGCGGCAGTGACGTCATCATCCAAGTCAGGGGGATATTGTGAGTAAACATAATTTAGTTGGTTGGTATCACTTACATCCCACCGGTATCTATCTTAAGTATAATATTATCTCTGATTTACTTTCTTAGACTCAGTTGATTGAAAGATTTGATAACAGAAATCCTCCGTGTATTATTCCTTTAATTTCATGATTCTACGCTTCAGGCGTAGCAAAATTATCCGAAATATAACATTCTTAATAAATTACATATTTTTCTTTTTTTTTACAGAAAGATGGAGAATCGTCTTTACCGCACATGTACGTCATTGCAAATGTCAGAGATACTAATTCCTACTACTACGCCAAAGATAATTCCCCGCCATCTCTTCTTCTTCTTCTTCCATAATCATTGACTCAAAAAAATTAAATCTATTGTTACACGTTTAAAGTTTCCAAATATGTACTTGATTTATAATAAATAATTAAGGCAGCCGGATAATGAAATAGTATAAGAAAGTAACTGTAAGTATTTGGGTATATATATACTTGAGCAGTAATATGGGTTGGTAATATCAAATAGACCGTGTGACTAGGAAAGCATGGAAGATGGCGGCGCTTGCTTCATTTCGTCATGCGGAATTTTTTTAAAAAAAGAAAACTGTGATAGGGGACTAGTAATAGTGTTGTATTTGGGATCCGTTCCGAAAATAATCAGGTCGAGGCAGGCACTGGAAAGGGTACAGAGGCGGTAACCTGTGGTGTCCTGGGTCACGGAAACGAGAAGGTTCCTCAATTAGGGGCTGGGATATGTTAGAAAAACGACGACAAAAATTTACGTCTCGGAGCTGTTTCTTTTTAAAGCGTACGTATCGCAGGCTTGGCCAACAATCAATCCTGGGAAAGATATTGCATCATCAAAGTTTTTAGAAGTAAATTATTTTAGTAGAAGGGGGGATCATCATCATTGTAAAATTGGGCTGCAGTGTGTAGCTTTAAAACTGACTGACGTTGGGAAATTTTCAGTTTTAAATCGGACTGTAAAGGGATTGGAACAATTTACCCTGCAGAAGTTTTCGAAACATTCCCAATTGCCAATAGCAACGTGTTTCAGGGGGAAGAAATTAGGGAAGAGTGTAGTAAAGTGAAGTGCGACGAAACATAATATGAATAATGGGTACTTTTTTTTTATCTTTTTTTGTTAGAATTTAATTTAATTGATATATTATATTAGTGTAATTATTATTATCTATAACATATTTTATTTTTTTAAGTTTATTTTTCGTAAACTGCCACCGGCATAGTGCTACTCAATTGCAGTATTAATAAATTTTCAAATTCAAATACACGTAAACTGATCTCAGGGGGGGAAAAAAAACTCGAATGGAATCCTCTGAGCGAAGGAAATTTTTTGGAACGTGGTGACGACGTCACGGAAGGACAAAAAAAAATTTTTTTCTGAATATGGAAAAAGAAGGGCGAAGTGAGCATAGCGAAAGGTGGTGAAGGTAAAACATGAAGAAAAAAAAATTGAAATAAGACGGGAAAATATATCACTTGGTATGTATCCAGTGTAAAGGTCACGAGGTGGAAGATGGGAAGAGTCCACCTGGCTGAGGATGGCCGAGAAGAAGAGTAGTAGTAGTAGTGGTGGTCTTCTTGCTCTTGTTTTACCTCGCAACAAGAGCGTCGGATCGTAAAAGGTGCGATTGTCTATAGAGACGTTGCAAAAAAATTCTCTGTAGCTTCTGTAGACAATAGGTCGTATTTCCTTTTCCCCCTTTTAGCTCGAGGCCCATATTTAACACGCTTTGCTGATAGTAAACGCGCGCACACACACACAGACAGCTAGGCTATAATCCTCTCAGGATAATAATAATATTATCTCCGTCGTTGCAGCCTTATCTCTGTTTTTTTGTAATGCAGGTCATCAGCAGCTTCATGGCGGCTATTCAGAGCATTTACATTTTTTTTTAACGATTACCTTCCCCCCTTCCCTTCTTTTTTTTTAACTTTCAGCGAATTGCCACTTGGGAGAAGGAGGAGATAACGAGGTCGGATGACGTCATCTTGAACCCGTTGCCATGACGACGCACACCGCTGGCCAACGATAATACAGCTACTGCTGCCGCCGCCAGAGATCAAAAACTTGTATTTAACGGTATTAGCATTTAGATTACGTACAAAAATAATAAAGACAATATCTTAATATTTGTTACGCATAAAGGGTTTTTTGGTAGCAGAAATCATGAAGCTGAGAAAAAAAAACACATTTTTTTCTGAAGAAAGTAATAATTTATTTATTTAGAATCAAATCCCTTTTAAAATGCTCCCTGATCCTTTAAAAATGGCGAAATGGAATTAAAAGTTTTCCTATATATGATTTGTAAGGCTTAAAAGATTATTAATATGAAAAATATGTATAAATTCCTCTCGAGTTTCCAAACCGGGTCAAAGATTTTAACAGTGACGTTTCGATGGCTCGCTCTCTGCCATCATCTTCAGACTGAAGTGTCAAATTCGGTGAGTGTAAGCATTTAATATAGTCTGAGGCAAGCACAAAATAGCTTTCGATAAGTAAGACGCGTATTCTGGAACAGAGCTAATAATAAGCTATTGGGGATAGCGTTATTTTGGAGGCAGTAAACATCAAGGTCCAGTGAGAATTTACACTGAATAGAGATTCTGGATTCCCAATTGAGTCTGGCTTGGAAGCCATTGTTTCACCGGAGGAGGAACGCCGCGGGGGATGAGTCACGGGGAGACTAGAGCATGAACAAGCAAGTGGACCAATGGGAGACGCGCCATCGCATCTATAGCCAATCACAGGCGGTTTGTGCTTAGCACAGACTTGCCTCAGAGACTATATAAATGCTTACACTCACGCGAATTTGACACTACAGTCTAGAAGATGATGGCAAGAGCAAGCCGTAAGATAACATTATGAATCTATTGCATCTTGAGGGGGGGAAATTGATTAACTTGTAAAAAGTTAAGGCTAAATCACCTTTAAGAAATTATAATTATTAAACACTTTTAAATAAGTAAAAACAAAGGATTATACTTGAGGAAATTTTAAAAGTGCGGAGAAGAAAATTAACAAACGACGTGAGAGAATGAAAAAGTAATATAAATACATAAAAAAATATTTATAGTGGAAAGACGAACAACGGGAGAAAATAATCGCAGTAAATTTAAATTTGAAATGAAGATTGAAAAATGTTTCAATGTAAGTAAATGAAAATTTCTTTAGTAACTTCATAGAAAAATTTTTTCAACAGTTGAGAAAAATCGACCTGGTAGTTTTTTATAAATTTATTTTTCCCGCCTTAATTTGTATTGATTTATTAATATTTCCCCGTAAGATAACATTATGAATCTTGAGGGGGGAAAATTGATTAACTTGTAAAAAGTTAAGGCTAAATCACCTTTAAGAAAAATTATAATTATTAAACACTTTTAAATAAGTAAAAAACAAAGGATTATACTTGAGGAAATTTTAAAAGTGCGGAGAAGAAAATTAAAAAAACGACGCGAGAGAATAAAAAAGTAATATAAATACATAAAAAAATATTTATTGTGGAAAGACGAACAACGATGGGGGGAAAAAATTATCGCACTAAATTTGGATAAAGATAGAATGTAATCAAAAATATAACGTCACTGTTTAAATCTTTGACCACCCGGGTTGGAAAAGTCGAGAGGAATTTATAACATGCCATTCACCGGGGAAAGACCCTCGTACTTTAATATGAAAAATATATTGAAAACCTATTATTTTTTCCGGATTTTTGGCCGAAGTTTCAGTCTCCAGTGTCCCTGAAATAAATGTTACAATTTAAGGTGTTTGTGGCCTGTTGTTCGTGTAGAGAAGTTGATCTTGACGTAAATTTTATAAAGGTCTACGGTAATAACAGCTCGTTGCTATGGGATACGAATAATGGGAGAAATTAAAATACCTAGTTTAGTTAAATATATATGTGCTCGATTAATATCGACTTTTGTCCGCCCCCAAACACACACACAAAGATATCCAAGGCGTATTCGACGTTGAGGTTAAGGAGATACTGATGACGTAATCACTGCAGTGGTATTAAAACCATCTCACAATTGGACGAGGAATGAGAGTAACGCATAACGCACTCAACTGAATACCAGTATGAATTTAATTGTAACGAACGTGCCGCTGCTGGAGGTTAAGAAGAGTTTGGTGAACACTATTCTGACCTAATATCCTCCCTCTTCCAACCAGACTCCGTGTGAGGAGGAAACGGATCTGAGCCTCCCTAAGGAATGTGATGCGAATGTAAAAAATGACGTCGTGATAATTGTTTCAGGCCATAAGAAGAAACTGGATAGGATGGAGTGGAGGGGGAGGAGAGAAGAAGAGACTAGAAGTAGACTTTTCCCCCCTCTCCCCGTAAATAGGAGAGCTTCGGCACAGTTTCCTTACGTGCCAAGTGTGACAAACTCGTCTAAGAGCTGCCTGCGAATTGTCGATATTCAGGTTACGGACTCTGCACACCGTGTGGGGTGGAAGGGAAAGGGGGGGAAGAAGGCACAGACATCTGCTAACCACCTCAGCAGAACAGCACAGAGAGAGAGACAGAGAAAGAAATAGAGAGAGAGAGACAGAGCTAACACAACGACAGTGGAAGAATAATCTTGACCCAACTAGAGAGAGAGAAAGGGAGAGAGAGAGAGAGATAACACAACGACAGTGGAAGAATAATCTTGACAACAACTAGAGAGAGAGAAAGAGAGAGAGGAGATAGAGCTAACACAACGACAGTGGAAGAATAATCTTGACAACAACTAGAGAGAGAGAGATAGAGCTAACACAACGACAGTGGAAGAATAATCTTGACCCAACTAGAAAGAGAGAAAGAGAGAAAGGGAGAGAGAGACAGAGCTAACACAACGACAGTGGAAGAATAATCTTGACCCAACTAGAGAGAGAGAAAGAGATAGATCAAGACAGAGGAGACGACAGAGTAGAGAGAGAGAGAAGAGCTAGACAGACAGACGATAGAGAGAGAGAGAGAGAGCTAACACAACGACAGTGGAAGAATAATCTTGACCCAAGTAGAGAGAGAGGGAAAGAGAGAGAGAGAGAGAGAGAGAGAGAGAGAGAGAGCTAACACAACGACAGTGGAAGAATAATCTTGACCCAAGTAGAGAGAGAGAAACAGAGAGAGGGGGAGAGAGAGAGTGTCGTGTTCGTTTGATTACACCAACAAAAATATTTTTGTACAATCAAATGGTTAAAAAATAATAATAATGTATTTAATTTGAATAGAAATCTAACTCAAATTAAGTTATAGTGGAAAAAATATAAATTTACGAATATCAATTTAATCAAATTGGCTCAGTAAAGCAAAAAAAAAGAATAATCTACGCAGCTTCGTCGTTGTTCCTGGTGCAGGATGTTCCTTCCCTTGAAACACGACGTCTAGATCCTCTAGCAGCGCCTCTTCTTCTTCAGCTTAAATCTCTATCAAAAATGTCCTCTTTTTGTTTTCCTTACTACAAAACAAAATCTTCTTTCTCGAAACAATTAACTTTTCTGCATATAGTTTCCTCAGCCACTGCTCTCTCTCTCTCTCTCTCTCTCTCTCTCTCTCTCTCTCTTTTGCCCCGACCTTCTCAGGAGAGCTCCCAGAACCAACTGTTGAATCTACAATGCACTCCAGGCAATCAATAATGTTGTAGACGGTGACGTTTCCCGCCTACTCGGCCTCACTCACCAAACCATTCTCGTTTTCCGTCCTCCTGCTGCTGTACGCAAATAACAAAAACTAAATTTTTTTTGCTTTGCCCGATAAATGTAAGGGTCATGAATCACCACAAGAGAGAGCTAATACAACGACAGTGGAAGAAAAATAATCTTGACCCAACCAGTTTGCCACAGTTATCTCCTGAGGAATGCGTCCTTTACATGAAGAAGGTTCAAATAACGAAACGCATAAACCACCATTCCCAATTCTTTCGACAGGAGGAAACTTAATAACAATTGGCGGGCTGTGAAGTAGAAAAAAAAATAAAAACAGAAATCCTGGAGCGAAACGTCTGCAGTAGATTACTCCAGCCTCGGAAAAGAGTTCATCTAATGCTACAGAAAGCATAAATTTACCCGAGGAAGTCTCTACTTTTGGAGTAAAGGAAATTGCAACAACGAGTTTGGTGGTTGTTGGTGACCAACCCTAGAAGAGGAAAGCCTCGAGGAGACTGTCTGGCTGGTGGTCACCGACCGACGCAAACCAATTACATGGAACTGGTTCCCAAAGCTTCGGTCTCGCGAAAGCTGCAAATACCCCACCAAACTTCCTCACACACACTACGCACACCACACCACCAAGGGATTTCTGTCTTATTTTCTCTTCTCAAACGAGACTGTTGATGAACTCCTAAAAAAAGGATTGAAATTACTCCAAATTTTAAATTTTCAGTATTCTGTAAAATTTGTCCTGTTAAAGAGGAGGACGGAAGACGGATATCGCTGGAAAACACACACGTCGTTCTGCAGACTGGAGTCATTCATTTAACCTGTGGGAAGCTGTTGGGGGGAAAATCCTCTTGTGGAAAATAAATTCAGGACAAATCTCAGAAAACGTGAAAAGTGACGTAGTTATTCTCAATAACATATTTTTTAAGTCGAATTTAAATGTTAAAGCCAAAGTGAAGTGAAGTTTTAAGTTGATATAATGCTTGTAGTGTTTCACTCTTCTTTCTTTCTTTCTTTCTTTCTTTCTTTCTTTCTTTCTTTCTTTCTTTCTTTCTTTCTTTCTTTCTTTCTTTCTTTCTTTCTTTCTTTCTTTCTTTCTTTCTTTCTTCTTTCTTTCTTTCTTTCTTTCTTTCTTTCTTTCTTTCTTTCTTTCTTTCTTTCTTTCTTTCTTTCTTTCTTTCTTTCTTTCTTTCTTTTCTTTCTTTCTTTCTTTCTTCTTTCTTTCTTTCTTTCTTTCTTTCTTTCTTTCTTTCTTTCTTTCTTTCTTTCTTTCTTTCTTTCTTTCTTTCTTTCTTTCTTTCTTTCTTTCTTTCTTTCTTTCTTTCTTTCTTTCTTTCTTTCTTCTTTCTTTCTTTCTTTCTTTCTTTCTTTCTTTCTTTCTTTCTTTCTTTCTTTCTTTCTTTCTTTCTTTCTTTCTTTCTTTCTTTCTTTCTTTCTTTCTTTCTTTCTTTCTTTCTCTTTCTTTCTTTCTTTCTTTCTTTCTTTCTTTCTTTCTTTCTTTCTTTCTAAGGACAATGGTTATTATAGATTATGAGTATTATATATAAGCAATTTTATTATGTATATCCTACCGGTCTTGCGGCCCAATTGTAAACTAACAATAAATCCGAATAAATAAAAGATAACACGCAATAAACGTGAGTAACTCTTCCTGGTACCTTACAAATTCCGTCATCCACCTTTAACATCAAACTTCCCAAAGTAACCTCAGTAATCACCAAATCCATGAACGATTCTCGGGTTTTCAACCCTGGGTAAGTATAGAGTTTAGGCACAACGTTTCCATAGGCTTTTCTCTGCCGTCTTCTTCAGGTGAACTGACCTGACGTCGTGCTTAAAACTTCTATACTTACCCTTGGGTTGAAATCCGGAGAATTGTTCATGCAAATAATATACACCCGGAAAAGCCCACGTTCTCTTAAATCTGATAATCTGTACGATAAAAGTTTTTAAAATAATAATAATAATAATAATAAAAAGATACAAAATGTATTCAACACAACGCAGTTTATTTGCAAACAGCTCGTGGTCTGCGACAAAAAATATGGGCCGCCATTTATTAACTAGGCACAGTTGTGAACTATCAAAAGGACAAGGAAATGCAGGAAATTAATATTACTATTTTTTGTGGGCGGGTGATTCAAACCTCTTTTCTATCACTTGGCACTTTGGATGATGGATGAAGTGATAGGTATTAAAGCAAGTATTCCAATTTTTCTGCACCCTTCTCCCCCTTTCCCCGGCCTTTCCTCTGAGTCCTTGACGTTGTTTCCCAGTAATCGGGAATTTTTTTTGTTTGACCCCTAGCGGGGAGCGCGAGAACGTGGTGATAAGATTACTGAGGGCAGCCAGCAGCAGCAGGTGGTAAGCCGCGGACCGTTGGCTATAATTAGCGAGCTTCTGGTAATTTCTTAGACACACACACACACACACCACCCACGACGGTTGGCTCTGGTGTTTACTCGACACTGGGAATAGTAAACGGGTAAAAAACGGTGTCTTGTGGTGATAAGTAAGGCGCGTGCTACTACTATTATCCCCCCATCCCCATCACCATCCCCGATCATCCTCAATTAATTTAAAATAAAGAGACGGGCCAATAAGTCAGCATATATAATTTTTTATTACTATTGTGGTGGTGTTCGGCTTTTGCTTACACCAACAAAAAATAATAATAAATGTATTTAATTTGAATATTCCATTTAAATTATAATATTACGTTATCAAATTTCCCAGAAGAAATCAGACTCAAAATTAAATTTTAGTGAAAAAAAATATAAATTTTACGAGTAAAATTTATAATCAAATTGGCTCAGTCAGTCGGTTGGTAAAGCAAAAAAAAAGAGAATAATCTACGCAGCTTCTTCTAAATAATAATGGCGGCTGCTGATGATCCCAGGAGGAGGGGACAACGCGGGTGACGAACAACACGATATATATAATTGTATTAAAAAAATATCGCGAATAGTATTGTGTTTTTTTTTTGGTTTGAATGGGTTTTTGGCATAGGACCAGGTGGGTTGTATAATGGAGGAGAGGTATAATATGAGGTGTTTTGTGCTGCTGCTGGTGGAGACAGGGGATGGATTTTCTGTTTAGGAGGGAGGGAGTGGGGGACATATATAGAGTTCTGAATTTTTGTGGTTTATTTTGGAGAGGAGAAAATTAATGTGAGGTTTTCCAGGGGATAGTTTTGAGTCAAACATGATTCCGAGGGTTGTACGTGGGTGGTTTCCGTCGTTTTTTGTAGGGATTAATGAATTGTTTAGATAGAGATGAATTTGGGGAGGAGTGTTTTTTTTTGTTAGAGTGAATGATTTAAATTTATTGTTGTTTCCATTAATCCTCGATTGAGGAAATAGGATAGGTCATACATTAAAAATTAAAAATGAACAAAATAAAGTAAATAATTAAAGACAAATAAACTTAAAATAAATTAGTAAAAGAAAGTGTATATAGACAAAAGTCAATATAAACACAACACAGGGACACACACACACACACACTGGGGAAACACAAACAAGCACACACACACACACACTGAGGAACACGCAATGGAGTTTTAACTACTTGGACCAGGAAGGAAACTGTCCTTGCTCCAGCAGCAGCAGCAGCTATATACATGAAACAAACAAACAAAAAGAGCAGAAAAACTGAATAGAAATTTTAAAGATATGTTGTGATGTGCTATTTTATAAGGTTGGCAGCAGCTCATTCAACACTTGCAGCAGCAGCAGGAACCTTGATTTAAAATACTAGGAAAGGACGATTAAGAAAATCCTGTAGTGGAAAAAAAAACCGGGTTAATTATAGAGCAATAAAATAATATGCTGACATATTGGTCGTCTATATATATATTTATTGTAAACATATAGTTAAATTCAACCGTCACAGGAAGGTGTGGGGAGGAGGGGGGAAGGGGGGGGGGATTAGTGAGAAAAACCACCACCCCCCCTACTCACAGATGGAAGAAGCAATATCTTGGTTCCCCCCCCCCCTTTTTTTTCACCACCACTAATAGAATGTGTTTGTTTCTAGGAAGTAGCTGAAGTAAGTAATTAAACGTCCTTTACGAGTAAGA
Organism: Eucriotettix oculatus; assembly: GCA_034510155.1. Taxonomy (NCBI): domain Eukaryota; kingdom Metazoa; phylum Arthropoda; class Insecta; order Orthoptera; family Tetrigidae; genus Eucriotettix; species Eucriotettix oculatus. Next base: position 8,097,620 of record CM067379.1, read on the forward strand.
AGAGAAGCCGTGTGTAATTCCTCCGTCCTGCTTGAAGGCGTTTACGTACTCCATTGCGGTTACGGAAAATGTGCCACGACATTTTACGACCTGCAAAAGTGGGGATAAGGAAAGGGAGGGAGGGGGAAGAGGGGGGGAACCGACATCAATCTTTTCCACCGTCTTTGACGTTAACGCGATCTTGCTTCACACAAACATTGCGTGCGGCAATCTCACTCAACCATTTTATCTACAGCACTGGTTTTTCGCTTCACCATATAGACCAGTAGACAAGTTCTCAGCTAATGCTTGAGCCTTTCCTTTCCTCGGCCCTTAGGATTGACGATAAATTAAAGAGGAATGACTGACCAACCATGGTGGAAGAGGATCTGCTTGCCCGGAAAAAACTAATAAGTTCAGCTTGTTATTCTCTGAGAACAACACTAATAATGCAAGCAACAACACGTTAGTTGACCTAAAAAAGTACGTCAAAAAATGGTTTATTTCGCGTATTTTTTCATTTTTCAATTATGAGCCTATGGCGTCTTCTAACTGCTCCAGGAGTAATGAAAAATATATTTAAGTTGCCAAAAAAGCGTGTGCAATTAGAATAAATACTTTCTTCTAGCACGAGTTGCTAGATCACGGAGTTGCTGCAAAACCTTTCTTCAAAAGTTTGCAATTATACTTACTTTATACCAAGCCTGTGTATATATATATATTTATGAAATATTGTAAAGTTTGTAAAGCGAAACACTAATTTGTTTCATGAATACGCGCGCGGGACTAGAAATCAGAGGTTCAGCTCTAAGGTCGGACAAGCATCGCCCTTCTTCTCTCTCTCTACACCAGAAAAGTATTCACAATACCACCTGGGGGATAATTTTATATACAACAGCCTTCCTTCCTTCCTTCCTCCAGAGGTTAAAAAAAATAGTAACTACAAAAGCTTCGTGGTGAAGCAGAGTAAAACTATTCTTTTTTAAAATGGCGGCGCTGCTGCTGCTGTTTTACTCTGTGGTACAGGATTTTTTCTTAATCGTCCTTTCCTAGTATTTTAAATCAAGGTTCCTGCTGCTGCTGCTGCAAGTGTTGAATGAGCTGCTGCCAACCTTATAAAATAGCACATCACAACATATCTTTAAAAATTTCTATTCAGTTTTTTTCTGCTCTTTTGTTTGTTTGTTTGTTTCATGTATATAGCTGCTGCTGCTGCTGGAGCAAGGACAGTTTCCTTCCTGGTCCAAGTAGTTAAAAACTCCATTGCGTGTTCCTCAGTGTGTGTGTGTGTGCTTGTTTGTGTTTCCCCAGTGTGTGTGTGTGTGTCCCTGTGTTGTGTTTATATTGACTTTTGTCTATATACACTACTTTCTTTTACTAATTTATTTTAAGTTTATTTGTCTTTAATTATTTACTTTATTTTGTTCATTTTTAATTTTTAATGTATGACGTCGTATCCTATTTCCTCAATCGAGGATTAATGGAAACAACAATAAATCTAAATCATCCTCCTCACCCTCAAGCAACAACGGATTCTTTGGACGCAGCCCTCGACATCAGCATGTATATTTAGCTTCATCATCCATATAAAATTAACCTGGAAAACTAACAAAAAATTTTGCGATCTGTTTCAGAATGTATTTTTAATAGAATACAAAAAAGCACGTCTTTTCGGTATGTATTTCTACCTCCTTCAGGCTTTTATCTAAATTATCACCAAAATTTTACAATATATATTACTCTAAATTTACCAATTTTATTCGAAGGAAGTAAAAGTTCTTCAATTGAAGCTCAAGTAATAACGAAGGAAGACAAGAACGTCGGACTCGAACTCCGAACCTCCCGTTTTCCGAGTCGACGTTCAAGGACCGATTCAACATCCCCTCCTTTCCCGTCAAACCTAAGCCAAACTCACCTACAATTCACTAATCACATTCTTCACACCTTAACGTGAATTGCTAAATTTTATGCCTGAGGAAGTCTCGAAAGGGAGACGAAACGTCGCATTTATATATTAATTAAATGGTAATTAAATTATATGCCGACTTATTGACCGTCTTTTCATTTATTATTATTATGATTGGAGTAACGTGTTTATTCAAGAGTACGGCGGCGACTGGATGCGCGCGCATTGTGTGTGTGACGTCACGCGGTGTTACGTCACGGTGACGAACTTCACTTGAAAAGATATCCCCCGCTGTAATTTACGAGTGCAAAAATTGAGAAATGCTTTTTTTTTCATTTCTACGGATATTAGAATCATTAGGAAAATGGGTAAAAAAAATTAAATAACTAATTGCGGGGGTTCGTCATCTGTGTCTGTTAATAAGAGCGGACAATGAGAAAGACGTAGGTAGTTGAAGCTCCCATGGGATAGAGGGGAAGAGCAAGTACGCGGTCTATGAAGGGTAAATCATATTAAGCGCTGTACCGTGGTAACAGAAAGAAGTACCCCTTATAATTCCGGAGTATCATACTTAAAAGGTTACAATATAAATATTTATCCTTACGATGTACTTAAATTACAATGACGTCGCTTCATTCAAGACATCATCCTGATGATTGATCAGTCTTCACTTCCACCTGTCACGTAACTCCGACCATATATGTGTGTGTGTATAGGTTACCAAATTATCCGTCTGTCTGTTCTTTGCCCCTCCTCTTACCCCCGGAGGGAATAATTTTACAAGCCGGAGAAAAAGGAACGTTTAGAAAGTGTCTCGATGTCTGCGAGAGGTGAAATTCGTATATATTTTTTTTCTCTCTTTTCTTTTAAGGCGACCGACTATTAGGAACTAGAAAGCAGGTCCCCCCTGCTCTTATGTTATGCGGCGCAAAACCACGTAACGTTACGTCATAATCGCACCAAACAACCATACCATCCAATAATCCTTACGTCCATCTGGAGGCCAAGAAAAACCTCCTACCATGGAAAAATCACATCCGATAAATTTGCTTTAGGAATTCGATGTGTCGGCCTTTGCCATAGAAATTTCTCTTACAGCTGACGTCAGTTAGTCTGAACCAAAGACATATATAAACAACATAGACTGGACAAGGCGCCGCCATATTTGAAGCAAATTGAAGGCTCAGGCGCCATTTTTTGAATGGAAAGGTGGGCGTGTCCTGTCGTCTGCTGCATGGCATTGAATTGAGGTGGACTTAGGAATACGTGCAGGAAGCGTATCTCGTAAATCAATATTTAAAAACTATATATACATATGTATTAAAGTTACAAATGAGCGGAAACCAGCTAGAAAGTGTTTCATTACATATAATATATATAACACATCACTTAAAAATTGTAAATTATTTCTGTTGTCACACAAGGAAAGTGCCGAAATTAAAGTTAACACGGATAAGGCTCATTAACATCATCTCAATGCTAAATACAACATGTAAACATTGACAGTTAATGAACAGGAAACTTTATAATAGTTAATTTATAATTTTTGTTTTAAATCAGTCATTTCTGATATTAATGCCGAATTATTAGATGAGATATGATGAAGCATCTCGCTCATCAGTCTATAATAAAGATTACTCCCAATATCTAAAATTTTAATTTTTTTACAATCATACAATTGTACGTTGTACAAGTAACATCTAAATGCATCTAGACTGACATTAAATATAGTTGAAAGTTGATAGGGATCAAGGTTAAACGAAATAAAACACATTCATTAATTACAGTACAGAGAACTACTTTCATAAAAAGAACAAGAGCTGGCTTGCATTCTAGAGCACCACCAAGATCAGAAATTTGGTAAATATCGAAGTTACAAACACGTGCTGTCAAAAGTGAAAATATGATGATATTTACTTAAAATACGATATTCCAGTTGTTTTTGAACTACGATTAGTACAATTGTACGCTGAACACACATTTGGCATGATTTCGGATGAAAAACAATATATTTTAATCACAAAAATACACGATTATTCAACCTCAGTCATTTAAACACAGTACATACGGTCAAAGTTCTTGACCGTAGACATTGTGATTGTCCCTGTTGTTAGTTGCTGCCACCCAGGGCGCTGTAACAGCCTCTCTATGATGTTTATATATCTCTTTGGTCTGAACTATAAATAAAAAAACAGCTGACAACCACCGTCGCAATTTCTTTGACACCAAAGAGATATATAAACATCATAGAGAGGCTGTTACAGCGCCCTGGGTGGCAGCAACTAACAACAACAGAGAGGGGACAATCACAATGTCTACGGCGGTCAAGAACTTTGACCGTATGTACTGTGTTTAAATTGACTGAGGTTGAATAATCGTGTATTTTTGTGATTAAAATATATATTGTTTTTCATCCGAAATCATGCCAAATGTATGTGTGTTCAGCGTACAATTGTACTAATCGTAGTTCAAAAAACAACTGGAATATCGTATTTTAAGTAAATATCATCATATTTTCACTTTTGACAGCACGTGTTTGTAACTTCGATATTTACCAAATTTCTGATCTTGGTGGTGCTCTAGGGTATGCAAGCCAGCGCTCTTGTTCTTTTTATGAAAGTAGTTCTCTGTACTGTAATTAATGAATGTGTTTTATTTCGTTTAACCTTGATCCCTATCAACTTTCAACTATATTTAATGTCAGTCTAGATGCATTTAGATGTTACTTGTACAACGTACAATTGTATGATTGTAAAAAAAAATTAAAATTTTAGATATTGGGAGTAATCTTTATTATAGACTGATGAGCGAGATGCTTCATCTAATCTCATCTAATAATTCGGCATTAATATCAGAAATGACTGATTTAAAACAAAAATTATAAATTAACTATTATAAAGTTTCCTGTTCATTAACTGTCAATGTTTACATGTTGTATTTAGCATTGAGATGATGTTAATGAGCCCCTATCCGTGTTAACTTTAATTTCGGCCACTTTCCTTGTGTGACAACAGAAATAATTTACAATTTTTAAGTGATGTGTTATATATATATTATATGTAATGAAACACTTTCTAGCTGGTTTCCGCTCATTTGTAACTTTAATACATATGTATATATATAGTTTTTAAATATTGATTTACGAGATACGCTTCCTGCACGTATATTCAAAAAATGGCGCCTGAGCCTTCAATTATCTTCAAATATGGCGGCGCCTTGTGTCCCCAGCCAGTCAGTCTATGTTGGTTATTATATGTCTTTGGTGAAGACCAAAGCTTAGGCTTCAATAGTTAAGATCTTTGGCATGACATAATGTCCTTGTTTATATATGTCTTTGATTTACACTCTTCAATTTCGATATTACAACAAACATTTACGACCAAATACAAAGACCGTAACGCGCTTTTTTATTTAATTACAAACCGCCGTTTCGTCACCTCCACGTGTAACTTCTTGTTGTATTTAATTTTTCAAGCACACTTAAGCTGCACGTGGGGGGGGAGAAGTATAATTATATTTTTTTCAGTTTTTTTACAATTTAAATATTTAAAATTACAAAGAAGTCTCAAAATACAGACTAAACTTTGAAATTTTTAATATTTAAATTATAAATAACTGTCAAAGAAGCTGATAAACTCGGGTAATTATTTTTTATTTTGACTTACTTTAATTTCTATTTACCTTTATTTATTTATTGCCAATTCCTTATTAATGCCGTTCTAATTTACTTTTATTTTATAAGACAAGAATTGGGAAAATGTCGACCGGACTCACTACTCGAACCCCGGACCTCCCGCTTCCCGGGGGGAGTTACCCTACCACTGAACTAGTCCAAACTCGACATATCTCCGTTCTCCGTTCCCTAAGCTTAAGATAGGTTCACCTAATATTCTTTAAACCTGTCCTGGGGTCCGGTCGTCTTCTCCGTCACTTTTAATTTAATTTTGTATCTTACACCCTGTGTTAAATTAATGAATAAAAATGCGGCCAAATACGTCAGCAAATTAGTAATTAATTTAATAAAAAAAATACAACGTATCATCATAAAAATTTGTGGACTTTTTTTTTTATAAATTTTGACTACTAAGCTCCAGCCAATAAATTAAATTTGTTTTTCTAAATTATTTAGGCCATATTTTTGCGTTTCTTAATTTACTTAATCTCAAGAAAAAAAAATTATTTTTCAATCTTTTTTAAATTGATCACTTTTTTTAAAAAAAACAAAGAATTAATAGAAAAATAATTGTTTCCAATTATGAATTAATTATTGAATTATAATTTACAAAGCCACACGACGTTTCGTTGCCTCTTACCAAAAAAAATCCCCATTCAGCTTAATTTATTTTTTTCATGTAACGGCCATTTTAATTATTTTTATTTTTTATTTACTGATGAATTAAAGAAGTGAAATAAAAATAAAACTGACCGTAAATAAGAAGAGATAAAAATTAAATATTATAAAATAAAAGTATATTTTTAACTTCTTTCGGCGTTTTAAATTTTAGTTTATTCTCAGTATTGTTTTTAATACATTTCTCTAACTTGTCCTGTTATTATTTTTTTCCCATAAATAAAATGGCCAAAGAACCGACGAAGTTGTAGGACAGGATCGAAACGTCCCGAGTGACAGAATTGTTGTTAACACATTTGCGGACTATTAAATTGTTTGTGACGTGTAATTGCGAGTCGAAATACATTCCTGAATCGATAAAAAAAAATTATAAAATGGGTCGATATAGAAATATAGAGCATGTTTATGCACGTAAGAATTTAATTTTAATACTTGACATGGCTTGCAAGTCTTCTTCCTCCATATTATTTTTTACTGTGCAGCTTATTGTTATTAGTTGCCATGTCGGCCGCCAGTGTGTGTGTGTGTGTGTGTGAGTTATGGCGCGCGCGTGCATAATGGACGCCAGATTGTATTCTTTATTTTTCCTTTCTCCTTGCATCCTCGACCTGCCACCTTCATGCCAATCATCGGGTTCACGCTCGGCTGAAGCCTGGATGGACCACCAAGGACGTGAAACCATCCACTCCTCCGCCTCACGCCTCACGCACTTGTATTAATTAATTGGGTTTCTATCTACAGCTTGATATTTCTTCATCTTTCTCAACTTTCCACTTTCCTCGCCAATCTTTTCAATTTTCGCTTTCTCCTGCCCTTACTTAACCAACCTCCCCGAAATTCTCCCTCATAAAATAATTTTAACACACACAGTTTTTTACTTTAATATTTTCTTTACTACCCCATAATTATTATTTTTTATTTCTACATATTACAATTTTCTCAAACTTAATAATTTATTCAATTAATCTTTTTAATTTGATTTATACATTTTACTTAATCATTTTTCTATTATTTTTCTTTAAAAATTTTTCGTCAATTTCTTATGTTAAAAATTTTCATCTTTCTCAACTTTCCACTTTCCTCGCCAATCTCTTCAATTTTCGCTTTCTCCTGCCCTTACTTAACCAACCTCCATGAAATTCTCCCTCATAAAATAATTTTAACACACACAGTTTTTTACTTTAATATTTTCTTTACTACCCCATAATTATTATTTTTTATTTCTACATATTACAATTTTCTCAAACTTAATAATTTATTCAATTAATCTTTTTAATTTGATTTATACATTTTACTTAATCATTTTTCTATTATTTTTTCCTTTAAAAATTTTCCGTCAATTTCTTATGTTAAAAATTTTCTTTATTTATAATTTTTCCTCTGTTACTTTTTATTTAATGACTTCTAAATTTAACTTTTGTATTTTATTTTTTAACGTTATGTAATATTTTCACGTCATTTATTTAAATTTGTATTCCTTTATTGTCATTATACGCATTTTTTTATAATTTATACTAATAACAATTACATATTTAAAAAAAACAAATTTCTATGACATTTATTTCTTAAAATAAATAAAAATGTAGACAATTTTTCGTCAGCAATCATATCGTAGTTATATAAATTTACCTGATAATGTCTACCAATGTGTACGAAACGACGTGATTATATTAACTAAATGTTAATTGAAATAATTTTTTTGTCTACAAATTGGCTGTATTATTTATTTATACTTGATTGATTATTTTCTTAATAAATGGTTTACATTATTAACACTCGTGTATTTGCATGATGTTACATTTATATTTTTAAAAAAATTATTCTCTTAATAATTTTTAACGTTCCTTTTATTTTAGCTTTTCATTCTTCGTAATATTTACTATTTTTTTAAAAAAAATAATATCCCGCTTATTATTTACAAGTCATTTTTGGTACTTTTGGTCACTGAATCAGTTACTCGATCGATAAGTAATTAAGGAAAACATAATATTAAACATTCATAGTATTTAGTCTTTATCACTGCTTCCTTCTACTTTTATTTTTATGTTATATTTAAATCCTTTATATTACATTTTTGATTGACATTCAAATTTTTAATATTATACTTTTATTATCTAAGCTTAAATATTTTTCTATCGGATAGTTTTAACATTATTTTTGGCCATTAAAAACATTTTTTTTTCTATAGCAACCCATGGGATCTTTCACTAATTATATTTTTGTTTATATTAATTATTTCTATATTAATCTTTAAACCAGTAGAAGTTCTATTTTTTTAAAAAAAAAATTATACACCTTTTCAAGTAACAGTTTCCTTGGTATTTGTCAGTCTTTTAGTCACGGTTTCAGTCTTTCCTTATCTCGTTCAACCCACTTTATTTACTAGTTTAGTTTCGTCACTTTCTAACAGTAAACCAGTCGCTGTTATAATACTTTATCGTTTCTTTAGTTTACTTATTTTTTTAAAATAATGCCTTTTTTTAAAAAATTTCAATTTACCTTTTATTTTTTTCCTTTATTTCCATAAATACATTATTATTATTGATAAATTTTCTTTATTTTAGTAAATAAATAAATAAAAGGAAAATAAATAAAAATGAATGAAGGTCATGAATTGCTAAATTTTTAAGATAGAACTCATATTGTAATGTTTATGTTTGTAGTATGCCCGATGATGTCTCATCAAAAATGGAGACGAAACGTCGTATTTTAAGATTTATTAAATAGTAAGGAAATTTACTACTGCTGACTTATTTGGCCGTCTTTTTATTTATTTATTTATTTAAACTTGCAGTCATTTCAATTTTCTCTTTAAAGCTTCTTGGTATCTTCAAGGAATTTTTATTCTACATCATGCATATTCCACGATAAAAATAGAAATTATATAAAGTTTAAATAAGGCCAAAAGCAGACAAAAAAATTAATTAGTGAAAAAATATAAAAAAAACTATGATTTGTAATTAACTACACGTTTTTTTTGCCTGTTTTTGGCTTCATTTAGACATTAAATTAAACTTACAGAAATTATATACACATTGAAGAATATGTAAACAAAATTTTTATATGATAGCAAAAAAAAAATTCAAAGAGCCTGTTGTCTTGTTCCGCATATTCCCTTATTTACATTTACATCAACAGCAGCAGCAGCATTCGTGGTTCGCCTTATTCAGTTGTAATGATTACATTCGACGTTATTTTAAAAATCCCATATTGTAGCCATATTTGGTTACGTCATCCGCGGTAACATCCACGGTTTTTACGTGTTTAAATGATATTTTATTGCCGCTCTTTTTTTAAAAAAAAAATTTTTTCCATGTAGCACCTTCTCGTAGTTTTAGGAGAAAGTAATTGTGTAGCGTATGTGATGACGTAGAAAAGGCAGCCAGGAATGAGACGCAAAACAACGCACCTGACCTGCGCCTCGACAGGCGACTACTCAAGGTCTTTTTCTCTATCTCTCTCTCTCTCTCTACTCTCAGGTGGATAAATAATACCTGGAATCCACGACAGCTAGGTCAGATCTCTCTCTCTCTCTCTCTCTCTCTCTCTCTCTCTCTCTCTCTCTCTCTGTGCCTGTCTTCATAGTGTTTTTATCTATATTCCCCCTCCCCTTCCTCCTCCTCCTCCTCCTCCTACCTGTTGTCCTGCTAAATTAACTAGGGCATAATTATTCGTCATAAGCGCTTACTCATCTATTTTTCCTATTTGGAGAAATATTTTTCTCATTCACGTACCCAACTTTCCGCAATATATACATATATATAAGAGTGTAAACAGATCATAATTCAATTGTTGTGGTGTTTGGTTTTGCTTTTACACACCAACAAAAATATTATTGTAACAAAAAATTGTTAAATAATAATGATAATAATAAAAAGTATATTTAATTAGAAATATATTCCATTTAATTATAATATTACGTTATCAAAATTTCCAGAAGAAATCTAACTCAAATTAAATTTTAGTGAAAAAAAAATAAATTTACGAGTAAAATTTAATCAAATTGGCTCAGTCGGTCGGTAAAGCAAAAAAAAAGAATAATCTACGCAGCTTCTAAATAATGGCGGCTGCTGATCCCGGGAACAACGCCGCGGGTGACGAACAACGATATAGTTGACATTTAAAAATCGCGAATCAAACGAGAATGGTTTAAGTGGAAAAACCGGGTTAAAATGGCGCCGTTACCAGATGTTATAACAATGGCCTGGTGGTGACGTCGTCGTTGTTCCTGGTTTGCCGTGCCGCAGGATGTTCCTTCCCTTGAAACACGACGTCTAGATCCTCTAGCAGCGCCTCTTCTTCTTCTTCAGCTTAAATCTCTATCAAAATGTCCTCTTTTTTTGTTTTCCTTACTACAAAACAAAATCTTCTTTCTCGAAACAATGGCGAAATTAACTTTTCTGCATATTGTTTCCTCAGCCACTGCTCTCTCTCTCTCTCTCTCTCTCTCTCTCTCTCTCTCGCCCCGACCTTCTCAGGAGAGCTCCCAGAACCAACTGTTGAATCTACAATCCACTCCAGGCAATCAACAATGTTGTAGACGGTGACGTTTCCCGCCTACTCGGCCTCACTCACCAAACCATTCTCGTTTTCCGTCCTGCTGCTGCTGCTGTACGCAAATAACAAAAACTAAATTATTTCCTGCTTTACCCGATGAATGTAAGGTGTCATGAATCACCACATTGTTTACGTGCTGTTTGGTGAGATTTCTTTTTCTATTTAAGTAGAAAATAAATTGGCGAACTTTCTCTCGCAGGTATGTCTCCAGGAAGTGGGTACGAGGCTTAGCTTTGAGGATGCCTCGTACCCTCTGTTGCTTTAAAGAGGCTGGCGGAGACAATTTGAGAGGAGATTTTGACAGATTTTTGCAAGTGATACAAGGAGGTGATGGCGAGAGGATATTGAAGGAGAGTGGGATGGTGGTGAAAGGAGATGGCAGCAGAGGAGTGGTGGAGAGAGGAGATTGGTGGATCATGCTTTGATCAGTCCAGGAAGCAGGGAAGAAAGGTCTTAGCAACAAGGGAAGAAATACTTGGTGTTATTGTATCAACACTTCAAGTTCCACAACACGGAAATTACAGCGAGACAGACGCATCCTATGAAGACAACTCAGGTTCGTCAAAACGAACAGTAGATCATCTGCTACACACGTGTGGGTCAACACCCAAACCATTAATACCCTGAGATCTTTAATATAAAATCCCATTTTTTAAAATAATTATTTTGAACTTAATATATATCTACGCACTACCCATATTAAAAATTATTGTGTTTACAATTAATAAATGTATATATATTTAACCTCAATTATTAAATTCATTAATTAATATCCCCCACCCATCCCCCACATCATTTACACAGGGTTGAGGCAGCAGCCAGCGGACAATTTACACAGGCAGATGGTAAAAAGGCGACGAAGTGAAATGTGCGGGGGGAAAGAATAAATAAAGTAAGAGCGAAACCCACCACAAATTTGGAGGGGAAGAACCGAGGGTAGCGGACTGAGGGAAAGCTACGAGCGTGTGCCACTTGCGACATAACGGAGGCGGTCAGGTCAGACAGACAGACGGACAGACAGACACTCGCCTCATTAAGCAGCGCACGCGCACCTGTGACGCGCTCTATCAAATATGGCTGATAACACGGAGAACCGACGAAGATGCTGGATGTGAAGAGTTGTCGGGATTCCAGTCGCGTGACGTGACGTGATGTAGTTTGCTTGTAGTTAGTCCACGACGTTTCCATGGCTGACTCCCGCCGTCGTCTTCAGGAAACGTTCTTCTCGACCGCAAACTACATCACATCACACATAACGCGACTGGAATCCCTGAGGAATCTTCATCCATGGTGATGATGACGACAACAGTTCCGCAAATCCTCCTCACCAAAACTGAGCGCCCATGTTACATCATTACAAAAATTCAAAAAATGATCTCTTTACAATTTTAAGTCATTTTGATTATTTAACTATTTAATATTATTTTAATAATTAGTGACTGAATGTAATTTTATTTACAATAGAGGCTTTTAAGTTTGAAATTTTACACATTTAGCATGTTTCCATTTAAAAAAAATTTTTGAAATAAATAAATTTTAAATTGAAAATAAATAACTATAAGAGGTGAATTGATGGTAAAGTGAAGAAAACTGAATACAAATAAAATGTAAATTAATTAAGGATAACCGTTTAAACAATAAAATCAATATTAGATATAAAATTTTAATTTAAAAAAAAATTCAATAAATAAAAAGACGGCCAATAAGTCCGCATATAAATTTATCACTATTTATTTTAATAGTACGTCTGAGGAAATCTTAAAAAAAGGAGACGAAACGTCGCTTTGGAATAAATAGTGACAAATTTTATATGCTGACTTATTGGCCGTCTTTTTATTTATTGTAAATTTTAAAGTCATGAAACTATGTTGTAAAAAAAATATATACAATAGGTTTAAAAATATTTGCTAAGGGGGCGCTCAGTTTTTGTGTTTCAGTGTTTTATATAAAGTAGCCCCGAGGAACTGTTGCAAACGCGTCAAACTGCTTGTAAAACTACTTTCCGATTATTTTAATAATAGTTGCTTTATGAAAAACTAAGTCTAATCTTGTGGATCCTCTGATAATTTCATCGCAAGCAAGCAAGGTCTGCCGTGGACCGAGCGTCCATCATCTTCAAAGTCCGTCGTCGACGAGACTAATGAGGGGTTGAAGCGGATGGAAAGGAACCTGGTGGTGAAAGGTCGGCAGGCGACTGACGGAGGACATTCAGCTGACTGTTACGGATGAAGACGAGGAGGAATGTGGCCCTTTCCACTCCTCACAAACACTCGTAACGGGGGTATTATTATTGAAAAAACTATTACACTATAATTGTGCCCCCTTGTCTCATAAAGTTGGGAAAATCTTCCCTCCATCTTCCATTCAGGGGTTTTTATCTCAACAATTGCTGAGATAGTTACTCGGTGGGAATGTTCTTTTTCCTTGCCGCCCGTGTTGTTGTGTACGAGGGAGTTCCTTTGTGTGTGTGTGTGTGTGTGTTATAATCTATGCGAACGAGGCGACCGACTCTAATCTTATCGGGGAGGGAGACGACAACGACGACGACGACGAAGCACGCCGCTACAGCACAATGTAAGGAACGTCTCTCAACCAACTAAACAACAACACAACACTTCACTGAGAATAATACGAGGATATCTATCCTGATGGTCCAAATAATTCATCTCTGACATGACACGAGACCGAATCATCAAACGATGTCGATCACGAAATGTCGGTTATCTTTTCATCCTTACTTCCCCCCCCCCCCTCTGAGGTAACACATGACTATACGGTCAAAGGATCTTGTACTAATCTGGGAAGAATAGTGAAATTATCTTTGGTTGGTAAAGCTTAGAGTAACGACGTCTTTGGGGTAGGAGCGGATCATCTTCCGGAAGATAGTCTTTGGAGTAGGGACCGAGAGCTTTGGAAGGAAGAGATGACTGGACCTTACAACAAGAAATACTAAAAAAAAAACAATTCAGGTTTTTAATTTTTATAATGTATATATATATTGTACGTCTGTGACACCAGATTTATAAATAATAATTTTTTTTTAATTTTCCCACACAAGAATTAGTATCCATTTGCATAGATAAAGTAGTACCGGGTTATTACAACATGCTTATGGATTTTTTTTAAATTTCTCACAAAGATAACACGAATCTAATTCATCGAAAATAAAGGCACCAAACGCTTAATTATTTCAATTTTTTCGCTTACATACATAACACGTGACTAAACACATCAGATGATGTTCAAGAAAGGTTTTCTGGCAGAGAAAAAAATTAAATTTCCTTTCAATTTTATCAGCAGGTAACTCAAGGCCAAATGATTCGAAAGGAAGTTTCTGGAAGGTTGAATTATTTTGTCTTCTTAAATATCCGGGATTTTTTTATTTTTTGTGGGTTAACAGGCTACATGAATGAGGGTGATCCTCCTGAAACAGGCAACTCCCCTTTAATAGCATAGGAAGGGAATTGAAAAAGGGAAAGGGGATGCGCGGAAGGTAGAGCAAGGTAGCCAAGGAAGGGTTAACTAGTGAGGCCCCCGGGCTATGGTTTAAGGATCCTACCCTAGGGGTGTTTCACCTAAAGAGATGATGCAGGGAGGGAAAAAACCCTAGAAAACCTGCATCAGGTAGGTCGGGGGGGGGGCATTGGCTGCTACTATTCTCACGCCCTTCCCTACGAATGACGGGAGACGAGTTTGCTGTGGTGGGGTCGCAGCATTCCCTTCTCCGTGTCTCCACCAGTTTCATTCAGGAGGCAGTTGGCCCCCGACTGATCCAATGGGATCAGCGGACAACAGCTCTTGCCATATGCATGCCCAAGGTCTTTGACCCCGGTAATGGTTTCCTGATGCTTAAACATTTATTGTTTTAATTTTCCTACAAGAGGGATATCGAAGGATATCCAGGAAAGGTTACCTGATTGATTAAAAAGAGATAAAAAGTGTTGTTATAATAATCAAATGATATTCGCCTAACAGTTCACGGGGCTAAATCTTAAGGAAAAGGGTGTCCAAGAAAGGTCTGATGATGGTTCAACCAAGGCTTCCGAAGTGTTCCGACGACTGAAAACGTTGTTGGAACAGGGATATTATTTTGAGAATGACTCTGGATTACTAGAGGCGTTGTTGTTGTTGTTGTTGTTCAATGAAACGGCTTTGTGAAGTGGACCATGAGGCCGCGGCGGTCTCTAATGTAAAGTGCTTGCTTGCTTGCTTCAGCTCACACGTGGTGCCACATGAAGCCAACTGTGAAAGGGTCGCTTTGTCCGTCATACAAACAGGCGACTCGGATGATGGAAAAAGTTTCTGTCTCACTTCTCCCTCCCCGTTCAATGGAGCGAAATGTTCCTCTGTGAGGCGCAGTGGTTAGCGTCGCTGCTGAGGTCTCTGGCAAAGGGTTTCCACGTCATGGTCACGCACACTGGGAGGATTAAGACTGAAGATGACTCCGTTCACCTTAACCAACAATTACCGGACGACTTCGGCGTACAATTATAAACTTATTAATAAAGTTATATATACTATCCAAACAAAAAAAATTATAATTTGATCAATTCTTTGAAAAATATATTTTTTTTTCCCTGTGTAATATCGTTTCTAAGAGTTTCTCGCCGAAGTTTGCCTTTAATCTGTTAACAATTTACCAGTTTTTTGGGTGACTATACTTCGGTCACCTTCGGTAAACATCGACAAACTTCGGCAGCTGTCTTGATATGTATTTTCTCCCTTTCAAATAATAAAGTTACAACCCACAGCACTCTCAAAATATAAAAAATTATTAATGCAACGATTTTGAAATTACTTGTTTTTATATAATGGTTTCTAAGAGTTTCTTTGAGTAGGTTATTTTTTAATCTATTAACACTTGACGAGCGTCTACACTTCGGTCCCCTTCGGTAAACGTCGGCCATCTTCGATAGACACGGCACAAGGGACCGTGTCATATCCTCAGAGAAAATTATGAAGTTAATTATATTTCAAATTTCTCTTTGAATTGTTTATTTCGAAACCTTCTGTAGCATATACAACTTCAAAAACTCCTACAAGACTCCAGCGACTCTAGACATTACACTCAGCTTCAGCAACTTAACGGAACCGACACAAATCTCTACGGCGAAAAACTAAAATATCTGACTATGAAAGAAAACCGATATCAAAAACATAAAAAAAAGACAATCAATGATTTACCTCCCAAAAAAAAGCGAACATCTTCGCCCAACCAATTTATTGACCAAGCAATTCGCCCTCAACATCTGCGTCTACAACAATCACAACCAGGCCATAGCAGAAAAACACCCAACAACCCTCCTGAAACCCCCCTTCACCCCTCCCCAAATATCAACCGCAATAAAAAAAAGTTTTAAAAAAAAACAAAGTCTCCGCCATCTAAAAAAAAATATTAACACCCTAACCACGTATATCTTCAACGCCATCCTCAGGATCACCCTTTTATCCAACCAAATGGAAACACGTAACACCGTAACTCCAAGCAAACCAAAATCACGTTCTTAAAAAATTACCGTCCAGTAAGTCTCTCCTCTCCCCCCCTCCCCCATATAATCAAACAACTCTCCTTCCTGATTCCAGACACACAACCTCATAACAAAAAACAAACCTTTGAACGACGCAAATCCCTCATCACCACCACCACCTTTATTGACATCGAAAAAAGCCTTTTTGACAAAAATCCACCACCCTTCATTTCCCTACCTTCCAAAAATTGAAGACTTTCAGAATGACACCAACTACAGAATACTCCTAAACTATCTTTCTAACATAACCTTATCTTTGTAGTAAGTTGTTTTTGTTTTCGGGTTTTTTTCTGGAGACGGTTTGTAGGGCGGAAAATGATAAATAATTTAAAGGAGAGAGGAATTGAAGGTACGGGATTCGAACCCGTGAGCCTAACTTGGGTTTCTCATCTTCTAAATAAATAATTTTATTTATTAAAGGAGTGTTTCCGTTCATAGTGAACTCCCAAGGAAAAAAAAGGTACGTTGTTCTTGCACCTTGAGAGTTAATGTAAGGCAGATCTTGGATTTGCACCTGATTAATAAGAGTTTAGGTAATGTCAACGTCACAACGTGTCTGTATCTTTAAGCGCGCTTCACGTCAAGTAATCTACTCTGCTCCAATAAATCGTCAAATATTTTCCTACGCAAACTTTCTCCCGTCCCCGTCACTCACATTGTTTGTTTGTTTGTTTGTCTGTCAGACAGTCCGACCCCCCTTTGTCCCTTTTATTGCTTCCAATTTTCCGGCCCCTTGCTACACCTTATTTCGCAGTGTGGAAGGAAGGCAGAGAGAGAGAAGCAACGGTTGCTGCGCGTTATGCGCCAGATATGGCGGCTGGCTAGGCTTCTTGGTCTCTTGTCCCCGAAACCTACGGAGGCGTGACTAGGAGGAAACGGCAGCGATTGTCACACTCGCAACACAAAGGAGACAACCGCGGAGAAAGTGACGACCGGCTAATGATGGTCAACCCGTGCCAAGGGTTGAGGAGGGTGATCCTCAAACAGGCAACTCCCCTTTAGTAGCACAGGAAGGGAAGGTCTTCGTTACCAACCTCTTAACCGAAAGGAAAACATTCAAATTGAGTCGAGTGAACACGGGTGAGACAATTTGTTTTGGGTTAACAGGCTACATGAGGGTGATCCTGAAACAGGCAACTCCCCTTTAATAGCATAGGAAGGGAATTGAAAAGGGGGGGGATGCGGAAGGTAGAGCAAGGTAGCCAAGGAAGGGTTAACTAGGGGCCCCCGGGCTATGGTTTAAGGATCCTACCCTAGTGGTGTTTCACCTAAAGAGATGCAGGGAGGGAAAACCCTAGAAAACCTGCATCAGGTAGGTCGGGGGGCATTGGCTACTATTCTCACGCCCTTCCCTGTGAATGACGGGAGACGAGTCTGCTGTGGGTGGGGTCGCAGCATTCCCTTCTCCGTGTCTCCACCAGTTTCAGGAGGCAGTTGGCCCCCGACTGATCCAATGGGATCAGCGGACAGCTCTTGCCATATGCCCAAGGTCTTTGACCCCGGTACATATACCTCCTAAAATAGGTGAAGGTGTCTCGGCATATGAGAACTTTGATAAAAAAAATACCCAGAGAGAGTGCAGGAGGCATCCCCGACATGATCAGGTGAGCCCCGCGTCTGCGAGAAAACTCCCGCAGCGCCTCCCTTCAATCAACACAGGAAGGTCTTCGTTACCAACCTCTTAACCGAAAGGAAAACACAAATTGAGTCGAGTGAACACGGGGTGAGACAATTACCTGTCACCCCATTAGCATAGATTAGCAATAGAATTCGGATGCGAGTGAAGTGAGCGTGGAGTAGGAGGAAGGGAGAGAGAGAGAGAGAGAGAGAGATAGTTACATATTCATCAGCGTGGTTCCGCCTTCTAATTATTATTTACTTTGACCGGTGTTGGATGAGTTTTAGGCTGGTCATGTGATGACGTGTAGCATGATGTGGCGCCGCCGCCGCAAAGCTCCACACCTGCTCTGCTATTGCTGCTGCTGCTGCGTCGTGACTCGAACCCGGTTCTCCGGCATAAGCCACGCAGGACCAAGGTCGCAGGGAACACACCCAAGCCTCTCTCTCTCCTCTCCGTGTCACACAGGGCGTCCGAAAAAAAGAAAAGTCTAGAAATGTTGAGTGAGACAGGAACCATCAAGACGAGATAAATAAAAAGAAAGGGTCCAACAACCACGGGGGTCCAGAGACGCAAAATATCACACATTTACAGATTCACAGATAGTGGGGAAAATTTTTTTTTTTCCCACTCGTTCTCATCTGTAAACGGGACCAAAATGCGCCGTGTCAAATTTTTAAGGGGAAAGTCCGCCGTTTATCGGAAAAATCGGTCTTGTGAAAAGATAAAAAAAAAGTCCGCTTTCTGTCTGTCTGTCTGAAGACGTTAAATAAATTTCTCTGTGTAACAACGAAACAAAGTTTCCTCCGAAGAAAGAAAAACTCGTCCAGTAACACAAATTGGAGGCTCTGTAAGGACTGGGTGAGGACCGACCACGTGTGTTCATCCTCAACTCTGTGCCCGTAGTAGTCAGGTAGACGGGTTGAAACGTGGAGACGAACTGAAATGACTGACTACAGGTCTTATCTATTATAATTAATAGTTGATTGTCACTACGCATTTTGTACTTTTAACCGTCTGCAAGTTCCTGTTGGAAGCTGAAGGACTCTTGAGAGAGAGACGAGTAGTCCGGGCATTTTCCTTGGTGCAGCCATTGAGACGCGTGGTTGGCTGTGACGTCACTGCACACCACAAGAAGAAAGTTTCAACTCACAGTGACGTGTGTAAATTACAGTTTTGCGTCCAGTCCACGTCACATATTGTCAGTGTCGGAAGGACGACGTCAGTGAAGGAGGAGGGGCGGATGGACGACGACGGTGAGGTGAAAGTAAGTGATCCTCAAGCTTGTCGGAAGTGGCGATGCAAATTAATCGAATCAGTCCCGCTAGCCGCTGGAGGAATCCGAACCAGTGAGTAAGGAAGGACGACCTTCCGCGCGTCACGGCCCCGGTCACTCAAGGACTACAAGTAGCCAGATCCTGAAAATAACCCAAGTCCTTTTCTCGGAGAGCGGGCGGACCAGAGTCGCTCTCATTTCCCCCGAAAACACGACAAACGATAATCACAACTCCTTGCGTCGGAAAAAAATCCTCCTCGCGAAATCCTGGGAACATCGGAGGAAGATCCAATGGACCAGGAGTTGCACAGATAAAACACTCAACGTCCAGTGGCACGTCGCGACATCACCACGGTCCGGTCATGGTTCACCTGGCTCATTGAGCCTTGTCGGTGGCTGCTACCCTGATCTGTCCTCTGGTTGTCGTCAACAGAGATTCTCCCGTCCGGTAGGGTTGTTGTTGCTCCGGTGGTTTTCAGTCCTTGAGACTGGTCTGATGCAAACCTCCATGCTAACCTATCTTGCCTTTTCATTTCCTTATAACTAGCACTATCTACATCCTCCCTAATCTGCTTAGCGTATTCCCTCCTTAAGCCACCCTCTTCTGATCTTACCCCCACACACACACTTCCCTCTAATACTACTTTTACAAGACCCTCATACATTAAAACGTAGCCCATAAATCTATCCCTTACGTCCTCCATATTGTTCACTTTCCCCCTATTCTGTTTACTACTTCCTCGTTTGTGAGTCTATCCACCCATCTCACTCTGTCTCTCTCTCTCTCCTACAGCACTACATTTCAAAAGCTTCTATTCTTTTCGTTTTCCCAAGTCTTACCGTTCACGTTTCTCCGGGGCAACGTTAATGGTTTTCCAAGTCTTCTACCGGTAGGATTGAAGCCACGTAATTCTCTCTAGTTTCTTCAGCGGATTACTTAAACCTTTTCCCCTGAAACGTTATCAGCACAAGGAAGGGTTTCATTTTTTTTATCCAGAATTATATCAGCGTTCAGGAGAGCAAACGAAGAGTCTCGTCATTGACTGAGGGAGCCGTTTACAGCTTTGTTGTAAGAACCACGAAGGAAACTTCAGTGCTGGAGTGACGGAAGCCTTCACCGGTTTACCTCGTCATCGACGTGCCGAGTGTTAATCTAACAGCCGTCGTGGAGAGAGAAGAAACCCCCCGGAAACATGATTTTTGACTGAGGGAGCCGTCTATACGTAACTCAAATAAATGTAAATTTTTTGGCTGAAGGAGTCGTTTATGTTTTTTTTAACGAATATATTTAATTAATAAGAGCGAGGGAGATGGACGGACGTAACTGGTATCAGCCAGAAGAGAAGAGGTGTGTTCTTTTTTTGTCTTCTTGAGGTTGGCTGCCTTTTGTTGTTGCGGAGAGCGAGCGAGCGAGGCTGGCGCTGTCAGAAGCGATCAAGGACTCTCTCTCCTCGTCCTCGCTGCTGCTGCTGCTGGTCGTTCGCACAACAGTCAATACTTCCTTCAGCACAAGAGTGGAGAGAAGAAAGATCACCCTCTCCCCCTACCCCCAAAAAAACTCTCTCGCTCTCTTATTAATTTTGTAATAACAGAGTCCTTTTACATGGTACACGGGGAAGGGAAACGCTGCCTTAACCACTAACACATACTGTTCTCAAAAAGTAAAACGTATTTTACCAAGAAAGATTTATTATTTAAACCGGAAATTTGACTAGGCTGTTACATGGCCTGACGCAACGAAACGAGCTGGCAAAGGAAAATAGTTGACGAGAACAACAATATTATCTTAATTTTGTGGCGACTGCAGAAGAAGAAGAAGATGTATAAATTCCTCTCGAGTTTCCAACCGGGTCAAAGATTTTAACAGTGACGTTTCGATGGCTTGCTCTGCCATCATCTTCAGATGTTAAAATCTTTGACCCGGTTGGAAACTCGAGAGGAATTTATACATGCCATTCACCGGGAAAGACCTCGTGCTTTAAGAAGGAGGAGGTTTACAAACAGACATACACATTCATTATATAGATTAAAGGGAGGCCTGGATCTGTGCAGCAGTGACGTCATCATATAGAGAGTAATTGATCGTCTAAGTAGAAAGGAGAATATGGATAGATGAATAAAGGGGCGGGGGACGGACAGCAGTGAAAATAAACAAGACGGGATACTAAAAAAAAAGAGGGATGGAGACACAAGAAAATAAACCAGTCTGTTAAATAAATATGCATATAATAAAGAAAGGGAAGAATGGAGGTTTGAACGGTAGACAATCAATAACAATATGATAAAAAGGATGATAAAGACAAGAAAAAAATAGAAGGTAAACCAGGCTCACAGGCGACGAAATTGCTCCCCCCTCCCCAATCTCTCCTGGTGAAAGAGATGTAAAGCTTTAACCTCAATTACCTGTTTCCCTAGCAACGGTCACGCCCACCTGTCAGACAAAAGCCACTTGTTACGTCATCAGCTAAATGGCGGCGGCGTCGTTAACTCACTTTCCACCTTGTTGATCACCCCGGTTTTTTTTAAAAAAAAAAAGAAGATTAGAATATATAACAAGTCTTTCCACGCTCGGCCTGGGTCAAGGAAAATAACGGCTTGAAAAAATTTCTTCTTCCTCACTTTCGTTCAAACTCAACTTTCCCTTCAATATTTACGAAATATGACTGTACTTATTTAACTATATTATGCTCAATTTTTCCTTCTTATTGTTATTTTCTGTTTCAATATTATTTTATTGTGACATTGTTTAATTTTATTTCAGTCTTAACCTATTTAATTTTTATTTCTATAACATGTTTCAACTTCTCTCATTTGTCAAAAAGTAAATAAAAACGGCCAATATCGCAATAAATAAAAAAAGTTGTCTGCAAATGAATCAAGTGAATCCTGAATTACAAAAAAACCACACGACGTTTCGTTCCCTAATTTTGGAACCCCGCAACGCCCCCCCCAACCAGGAAAAAAATGTGTTCCTAAAGTGTGTCGCCATTTTAATTTACTATTTTAAAAATAAAAAAATATATGGCTCAAAAAGATGTCATCAGACAAATTTTAATTAAGAATTAGTTAATATAAATACAACGTACGGATGTTGGTATGTAGTGTGGCGTTATATGGGTGCGAAACGTTGACGGTAGGAGTTGCGGAAAGGAAAAGAATCTACTGGAGAAGTTCTAAGAGGAGAAAACAATATGGAGGACTTTGACGGGGTAGATAGATTAATAGGCCACGTTTTGAGTCATCAAAATGTTAGCATTAGAAGGAAACTTCCAGAATATAGAGGCCAAGGATGGAATACACTAAGTGGATTGAGAAGGATGTGATAGGAAAAGTTGGGGCATTACTATTAAAAGAAATACAACGTTTCACCCAACTCTTCAGGAAAATCCTTTTAAACGGATGTAGTCCGTGACACTAAATTACTTTCTATGGTATTAGTTTCGTCCGTTTAAAAATTTACCTGCAGAAGTCCGCAGAGATGCACGAAACGTTGTATTTACAATAAATAATTGTTTAAAAAAATTTCCTGTGCAAACATATTTGGTCGTGTATTTTTATTTACTTAATTTTCTTAATGTCAGAAAAAAATTTTTTTCTGTACTACATGATAAATACATATCATAAAAATCAAACTAAAAACAAGTGCAAATTGAGGACTATAAAACCAAAATAAATAGTAAGTCATACATCTACTAAAGTAGGTTAATTAAGGGAGACTGGGAACTGAAATTTCGGCCGAAATATAAAAATATTATTTTTCTAACTTTTTCATTTTAATATGCCGATTAATTCAGTAAACTGAAAAAAAGAAGCTTCCAAAGGAAAGAAAGAAAGGAAGAGCGTAAAATATGCTGCAGGACAACTTTAATTATTAACATTTTTGATTCTGAATTAATAAAGTATTACATTTTTTTTTGTCAGTAAATGTGGTTCATGATTTCTGGCACCAAAAACCTTCTATGTGTGTTTCAAATAATAAGATAATGTGTTTATTTTTATTTTTTTGTAGTTACTCTGCATGAAATACAATACTAATTGTTAAACTAGTTTAGGTGAAATAAAAATTTTCAAAGTACTGAAAAGTGCCAATTTTTTTTTTAGTAACCGTATGTATCTTTTACTTAAAAAAAAATTATTTTACTCCCCACAGTTTAATTCAATTTCAAAAATAATAATAATACTGACAATCGATTGCATCGGTTAGCCCTACATATTAATGTTTAAAAAAAAGATAAGATATAAGATATATTCAAGTATATGACGCAAGGAACATTTTTTTTTAAAAAAACTGCCAGCAAATTTTTAAAATAATTTACAAAATATATATTAACAAAAAAAATACAATTTTACAAAAACAAAATTTTGCTACTCGTGTGTGTGTGTTTTTTAATACACAGTTTAATTTTCAGCTCAGTAGAAATTCATTTACAGGACTTTAAAATTTGAGTCCACCCTTCATGTCAACATGTAAATTATATACTATTTGTATTCTCTCTTTATTTTTATATTGTATATACTGAATCATTACTGTGCAAATTGAAAATCTGTACGATAAAATTTTTAAAAAAATGGATTAAATCTATTAAATTTACAAACAATTACTGACAGAGGTTTTATTTAGTCGAAACGACGTTTCGTCAAGGTATTTGGGGATTCCCTCAGGCAGTGGTGTGTTAAAATTTTATTTTTTTAGGATTGTTGCTGTGCATTTCGGTTGAAGAAGCTGTATGCAGTCAGCGGCTTCTTTTCAGTCACCAAAAATTTAACGTTAACCGAGGAAGTCTCCCCAATGTGACGAAACGTCGGCTCAGCTGTATAAAAGTCTGGCTGTAATTGGTGGTAAATTTATTCCAGTTACACGAGACGGAGGAGAGGCCAAGAGCGAAGCTATTAACACTCCTGCGCGTCCATTAAAACTGACAATTGCTATCTGCATCGACCATCAATTGCTTCCCGAGTGAATTTCCCGTCCGGTTTCTCTCCTCCTCGTGGACGTCCCGCAGGGTCAAACCTCTGCACGGGTTTCACTCCACCACCCAATGACGTCACGCAGTTTAACGCGCAGGGGATGGGAAACTGCCTCAGCCGTAAACCCAATAAATAGTTCATCATTTACAAATGTTAACAACGGTGTAAATACGTCCCACATACAACAGGGATAATATTGCAAGGACAAGAAATAAAACCCCTAAGGTTTGTTGATCAGCATTAGGGGAGTCAGAAGAATACCTTGCAAAAAAAAATAATAAACGGCAAGAACGCGGTCCTGGAGGAAGACTACAACATGAGGCATTAATAGAGTGGGAAAACCAAAGTTATGGATTCTAGTAAGGGAAACAGTGGAACAGCAAAGGCTGTTGTTAGATTGGGAAGGGATATTTTGAAAGAACACAAGGAAAATTCTGCTACTTGGGGCAGCGTAACAACTAGAGTAGGATAGCACAGGATAGCAAGGAAGAGTAATTTACTTACGGCTGATATAAATGTGAATATTAGGTATGAAGTGTGACGTTACATCGGTGGGGGGAAATGGAAAGGAAAAGAATAGAAGCCTTTGAAAATTTTTTGTGTTATAGGAGAATGAAATGGGGTGGATAGGGTAACTAACCAGGAAGTTCCAAGCACAATAGGGGAAGAGAAAACAATTTGGAGGACTTTGAAAGGGTAGATTAATATGCCACGTTTTGAGACATGAGGGGCCTTGTAAAATTAGCATTAAAGGGAAGTGAAGAGAAGAGCGAGGGAAGGGTGGAATTCGCTAAGCAGGTTTTG
Organism: Eucriotettix oculatus; assembly: GCA_034510155.1. NCBI lineage: Eukaryota > Metazoa > Arthropoda > Insecta > Orthoptera > Tetrigidae > Eucriotettix > Eucriotettix oculatus. Next base: position 8,122,607 of record CM067379.1, read on the forward strand.
GGACGGTGTGCGTAAATGAAAAGGCTTTCGCAGGATAGGTTAGAATGGAGTCTCTCCCCTAACTCCTGATTGACGTCAGAGTCTGTTAGAACACGTATATGGCACACACAACATTGTCAAATGATGAAATGTACGGAGAGAAAATGTGTTGTCTCCAGAAAGCATCCCTCAAATAAGAGTTAGTGACGTCATAAGTCGCATCCTTACCGCACAATTCAATGCCCTGAGTTCAATTTTCTCACTAAAAGTTTACAGTAAATGAAAAAAAAGCCCAACAGGTCAACATATAATTTCATTACTATTCAATTAATATGAACGCGACGTTTCAAAACTACATAAGGCATAAATAAAATTTGGTAATTCATGTCCTTCACTCGTGACTCCCTTACCTTAAATTTATTACTATTATATAAATAATCATTTATTAATAAATGATTTAATCAGCCTCTTTGTCAGAATTTTTACAATTTAAATATTACGACGTTTCGTTCCCCCTTCTGAGACCTTTATCAGGTTAAAATTTTAGTTGTACACGGATCTTTTTCGGCCCAAGGAGTCGTGGAGCGAAGATTCCACGTACAGCTTAATTTTTACCTGAAGAAACCTCAATAATATTTCAATTATAAAAATACTGACAAAGAGGCTGATTATTAAATCATTTATTTATATATTTAATTGTCAAAAAATTATTTAGTTAATTTATTATAATGTTTTCGACGTTTCCGTTGGTAATGGGCGTAGCTTGTTCTGGTGGGGGGGGCGTTTGGAGATTCCCCTTAGCCCATTTTTGGAACCCCAAACCTTCATTGGCAACCAGCAACCATGATACTCCAGCGATCATCCTCTTCTCCTTCTCCAACAGGTCATCCCATACTGAGATGGAAGTGTTCTACGTCCCACAGCCTACCTCACTAAACTTAATCCTTGTGCTAGGCACGACAATGGTCATAAGCACCGAGAGTTGTTTTCCTTGACGGTTCAATTTTCTGGTTGTGACCTACTTTTGCTCGCGATCCAGTTTCAGTTTCAGTGAGCGAGTGAGAGAGACGATGACGCCGCTATTAATAATACCCTTGGTAGTTGATGGTACGTCTCCACGTGTCGCAGCAGAGCTCAGCGGCGTCACGAGAGCTGAACCTGAGACGAGCCTAAAGAGTTGTCTCCCCGTGACGAGGAACCTGGAGAACCTGCTCTGCAGCGCCGAATTAACTCAACCAACGACAAGGCGAGGAAGGCGCAGAACAGATCCTCTCTTCTCTCCCTATCCCACCAACGTTCTGCATGCAGTGGTCAAAACACACAGCAGCTCAGACAGAGAATTTGGCGGCTTCGGGTGGTGTATTTCCCCAATTATCACCAGAAATGCCACTTTGGTGATGAAAACTAAATAAGTGGGGAGGAGATTTTAAAAAGAAAGGCTGCGAGGGAGATTTTTAGAGGCAGATTGGAGATTGTGCGAGAGTGGTGAGAAGAGAGGAGAGGAGAGTAGGCGACAGATCGACTGTAGAAAGACAGAGTTTTTGTGGAGATGAGATTTTGGACACTTTTGGAGTTGGTGAGAAATTCCGCTTTGAGCTAATCTTCTGACTCGTGACTCTGGTTCAAATTGTGGCAGGGGATATTTTGAAAAATTCTTCTCGAATAGGAGATCGGCAGCTGTGATCTGGAGAAAGGATGACCCCGATCAGGAGGAAGGAGCTGGGAACCTGCACGGTAATTACCCCTGTGACTCTTTGCTAATTTTCCCAGTAGATTTCGTGTTTAACATTACGTTCTTTGAGAAGACCCATAAATGCGACCCTGAGATTAGAGTCAGAATTGTTTAAGTTGAAGGAATTAAGTTGTATCATGTTTGTAAATAAATAAATATATATATATAATGTAGCGGATTCCGTCGTTCCTCCGTATTCGAGGTTTATAATTCTTTTAGGGCGCCAGGTATTTTTCACAAAAAACACAAAAAATGGATTCTAGTAGTTTTAATTCGAATCCTAGCATGATAAAAAATTATATCTGCATGGATGGCCGTGGTCATTCTCTCTCTCGTCGTCCCGCCGACACAACCTGCTCCTTCCACTACCCCATGACGACTCCCCCATAAAGTCTCGCCAGACTACATTGTTGGCCCAAGTTCCTCAACAATTGCAACTCGCAAGCTGGCCTGCATTGTTAAGTGTAACTTTTCATGTTACAATATATATATAGTTTTAATTGCCGAAAGAAGTAAAATTGTAAATTTTAATGTAAAACATGTATTTTTGTTAAAGTAAATTTATTTTCTTATTATATTTTTATTACACAATATTATCATTATTTAATTTTTAATTAATATCCCCCATGATATATCCATTATATTCATCTGTGACGTCAAATCGCGCCTTCCACCCCCCACCCCCATCCCCCATCTGCAACACACGTGATGATTCTAATAAGCGTGGGGGGAAAAAAAGAATATGTCAATTCGTAATCATAATTACGGGGAGAGATAACTGCTGCAAGTTTTGTCCGTCACGGTGACGTCACCACGTGACGTTTCACATGATATGCGCGCGCACTCAGTCCATCCCAATCAAATCACTCGCTCTCTCGCTCTTGCTTGAATAAACACGTTACAATGCAGCTGTAAATGAGACACAGCGGCGAATGGCCACAAGTCCAAAAAAATGGAAGTTATTTTCGTGGGTTTCAACCTGGTTCAATAGCAGCGCGACGTTCCAGCTAAGTGGAAGATAACGACGGAGCCCTTAAGTCGTCGAAACGTCGCGCTTACCAGGTTGAAACCCAAGAATTATTCCTTCAACAATTACACCTGGAAAGCCTTTGATGGAAGAATTTAGTTGAATTGAAAACGTTTCACGACCTCCTCAGTTCTTTCTACCAAAAAAGAAACTTATTTTTGCACCCGGACGTTGCAGCAGTAACATGAAATTTTTGCTAAATGTAAATTGTAAGTGCCTACAACATCTATTTATTTCTCTTCAACTATTAACTATATATATATTTTTTGTCCTGGACTTTCCTGACGACGGCCACAGCAAAGCCCCCCCTGGGCTGACGGTGATGGTGAGCCTGCACAGAGGCTCCATTCATCCATCCACTTCCGCAGAGCGTGTCGTGTTTCCTGCCGCCTCCACCGCCGCCGCCCCAAAACCATTCACTACTCTCAGCACATACGTCTGCATTTATTTTATTGTCCTTTTGATGAACATTAATTCGGTGCCATCAGGACTCAGCCGACTTGACGACGTCACATCGCGACAAAGCAAATTTCTTGGATGTTGGCGGTGGAGCAAGTGCTCAGCAAGTTAAAGGAAGCATTATTACAGCAGATCCTAAGGTTCATGCAATTCTAGTTAATATATTTGGCGGTATAATGAGATGTGATATCATAGCAGAAGGAATTATTATTGCAGCTGAAACTGCCAATTGTTTTGCAGACTGCAGGGGACAAATGTTGATGATGCCAAAGTAGTAATAGCTGCCTCAAGATATTGGCATGCGATAATTTAGATGAAGCAGTCAAGGTTGTCAAATACAGTAAGCCTCGCAAGATCAGCTAAACTGGATGTCAATTTTGAGAAGCCTTTTCATAGACCATTTAACTGCCAAATTCTCGCAAATGTTTCCATCTTTCCCCTTTCCCATTTCATTTGCATGCCGGCTCGAACCTATTTTGTGACAAGTTTGTCATTTCTGGTTATATGCAATGTATTCTATGAAAACTGGTCATATTTTCATCAACTATATCATAATGATTTATTTCTGTTTTGTTGATCAAAAATGGTTATGAAATATTGAAGTAATTTCTACATAACATTTCATATTATTAAGAAGGTATTCTTCAATGTTGTCAAATGAAATAGTTGCTTTAACGCTTCTGATGCAACAAACAAGTCTTCATATTTTTTTTATACAGCTGCGTCTTCTTTAGTGTGTGAGGGTCTTTTCTAAAAGATTTATTTTCCAGTTTATTATTCGCTTCATAGACCAAAAATCACTCATAATAAACGAAGACAGAAAGGAAGAGAACCAGACAAGAATACTGAGAGAGAGAGAGAGAGAGAGAAACACCAGCATACAGAGACAGTGAGTGTGTGATGTGACGTGATGTGATGGAGAGACCCGAGACGAAGACAGGGAGCGAGAGAAACACGTGGAGAAGACAAAACAGGCAAAGGAAGAAAATGATGGGTCTGAGGGAAACAGAGACAGGGAGAACCTCGGAAAAATCGAGAAAACACACAACCAAAGAGAGAGAGAGAGAGAGAGAGAGAGAGAGATGGAGGGAGGAGAAAAAGAGAAATATAGACCGAGAGCCGTAAAGAACCTGAGAAAAAAACAGAGACAGAAACACATTTAAAGAGAGGGGCAGAGAAAACACAGCAAAGAGAATATGTGTGAGGGAAACAGATACAGAGAGAACCTCAGAAAGATCGAGAAAAAACCCAACCAAAGGGAGAGAGAGAAAGAGAAATACAGACGGAAAGACAGTGAGATAAAGGAGACAGAAACTCACAGACGGGGAGGAATGTGTGTGTGAAGGAAATCAAGGCAGAGAGCCTCAGAAAGACAAGAAAAAACACAATCCGAGAGAGAGAGAGATGGTGGGGGGGAGGAGAAAAAGAGAAATATAGACCGAGAGCCGTAAAGAACCTGAGAAAAAAAACAGAGACAGAAACACATTTAAAGAGAGGGGCAGAGAAAACACAGCAAAGAGAATATGTGTTAGGGAAACATATACAGAGAGAGAACCTCAGAAAGATCGAGAAAAAACCCAACCAAAGGGGGAGAGAGAGAGAGAGAGAGAGTAGAGAGAGAGAGAGAGAGAGAGAGAGAGAGAGAGAGAGAGAGAGAGAGAGAGAGAGAGAGGGTAAGAAAGAGAAATACAGACGGAAAGACAGTGAGATAAAGGTGACAGAAACTCACAGACGGGGAGGAATGTGTGTGAAGGAAATCAAGGCAGAGAGCCTCAGAAAGACAAGAAGAAAAAAAACAATCCGAGAGAGAGAGAGAGAGAGATGGAGGGAGAAGAAAAAGAGAAATATAGACCCAGAGCCGTAAAGAACCTGAGAGAAAAAACACAGACAGAAACACGTTTAAAGAGAGGGGCAGAGAAAACACAGCAAAGAGAATATGTGTGAGGGAAACAGATACAGAGAGAGAACCTCAGAACGATCGAGAAAAAAAAACCAACCAAAGGAAGAGAGAAAGAGCGAGAAAGAGAAATACAGACGGAAAGACAGTGAGATAAAGGAGACAGAAACTCACAGACGGGGAGGAATGAGTGTGTGTGAAGGAAATCAAGGCAGAGAGCCTCAGAAAGACAAGAAAAACACAATTCGAGAGAGAGAGAGAGAGAGAGAGAGAGAGAGAGAGAGAGAGAGAGAGAGAGAGAGAGAGATGGAGGGAGAAAAAGAGAAATATAGACCGAGAGCCGTAAAGAAGCTGAGAAAAAACAGACACAGAAACACATTTAAAGAGAGGGGCAGAGAAAACACAGCAAAGAGAATATGTGTGAGGGAAAACACATACAGAGAGAACCTCAGAAAGATCGAGAAAAAAACCCAACCAAAGGGAGAGAGAAACACCGAGACAGAGAGAAAACAGTAAAGATAATATGTGTGATGGAAAGAGACACAGAGAACCTGAGAAAAAGATAGAGAGAAAATATTCAAAAAGGGGTCGAAAAGAGACAGTCTCCAAATTTTTAAATAAATTCAGACCTGCATGTGTTGAGGTTGCGGTTCAAAAAAAATTTTTTTGTAGTTACAAGGTGTGTGTAATTCAGTGTTGAAAAACGTTCTGTATTTGATATTATAATAAATTACCATTTTCTTCTTTTGAAAAATGTACTGCATTTAATTGGTCTCAAATTTCCCCCCAAATCAGTCTCCTCTCCATCCCCTATTCCTCTCGCGTGTGTGTCCTACATATTTCCGTGTGTGTGTGACGTGAGGGGGGGGGAGTTTTGAAGGAGAATCTGGTGCATTCTTCTTCTTCTTCTTTTTTTTTGCATCGCGAACTTTAAATTGCGTGCGAATAAAGAGAAAAGGAGAGAGTGAGTGTGTGAGAGAGAAAGACAGAGATGGAGAATGACAGCTATTGTGCAACAATGGAACAATGGTGATGTCATGTCGAGCAGGACAAGAAGGAGGAGGAGGAGGAGACGAAAAAAGGGAGACGGACAAAAGACGGTCGCGATTCCAACATTGAGAGCAAAACACACAGACGGAAGAAACTAAAATAAAAAGGGTAACAGACGTCGCAGACGAAGAACCCCAAAAAGGAAAAACGGAAGAGGAGTTTAAAGGAAATGAAAGTTTCTTAAACGGTAAAAATTAGAAGAATGAAAAAATATATTAACGTCGTCTCAATGAAGGTAGTACATAGGCGCATGGAGGTCCAATACCTTGGATTACTTTTATTATTATCGTAAGTAAGTTAATAGAAAATTTATTAGTAAAAGACAAGAAGAATAGAGAAATATTAACATATTTATATAATAAAATACATACCGTCTAATGATTTCAAATCGTGAAACGAAAAATGGCCATAGCAATGATATTCAGTCTCGTAAAATGAAATAAGTTACTTGTTAAATGAAATGTTTCGACCTCCATTTACGTTCTCCTCAAACGATATTTGACTGTAAGCTGAACACGTATTAATTGTACAGTATGTAAAAAAAAATATTCAATCGAGTTTAAATCTGAACCCAACAATATTTCCTATCGCAAAGACAGTAAGCTGTAACAACACAAGTTTCAAAGACTTTACAATAAGCAGTCACAGATAACGTTTAACAGAATTATAACTCCTCAATTAAGTCAAAACAGTAGATCTTGTCTTTCACTGATGATTTATTTTATGCTTTTTAAAATTACGGGTACTCCAGAGATAATTAAATAACTGGCAAAAGTACCACCGGGTTCATTTGGGAAATGTTTAAAAGTATATTTTCATTTAATCTACTAGTGGACAGTTAAATTAGGTAAATTATAATTACAAATAATTTACAATGAGTGTAATTAGAGTAAATAAAAATTTAATTACTTTTTAAAATAATTAAACAAAACTGGGACTTGTGCGACAATTTTCAGCTACAGAAGCCATATAAACAAAATATTAAGCCGAGACTAATTCCGAAATAATATATAGAGTTGACCTAAAAATATGTATTTATTTAATACTAATTTTTGCAATCATAAAAAGAAGGTATCGACACGAAAAGATTATCTTTGAATGAATGAATTAAATCAAATGAAAGTAATCATCATTGGTAAAACTGTATTAAAAAATTGGAGTTTCTCTCGTCGTATAATTTGCTGATGATTCAGAAAGTAATGTCATTGTTTAAAACAGTAACAGTAATCAACAAAACTCGTTGAATTTTACCCGAAATTAACAAATGTAATGTCGTATTTTTTTAAAAAAAATTATAGGTTCAATAGTAATCATCTTAAAACTATAAAAAGAGGTAAGGAAACAAAATAATATAACGTTGAATAAATTGGGGTTGAGCGTAATTGTGTATCAATTTTGGATATATTTCTTCGTTAATCATATTTTTTCATACACATATTGACCTTAACTATTTAATTTTCCCTTTATTACGCGGGAAAGTCTCAATACTAGAAACTTTTTAAGGTTGTTATGACGTCAGTGGTGTATCCAAACTCGTAAAGTTTCAAAAATTCCCTGTTCAAATACGGCAGCAATAGGAATTCGACGAGTTTGGATACACCAATGACGTCATAACATCTACGTTTCTAGTAATGAGGCTTTTTCGTTTACTGAAGGCAAATCCTACGAATTATAAATAAATAAATAGAAAATATGAGTGCGTATATTAAATCTAGCTGAAAATAAATATTTATTTTTAAGATTACGTCTTACGTGAAGGAACATTCACGTGGCTTTCTGGGTATGACGTATGTGGTGTATGTCAACTCGTCAAGAATCAGAAATTTCGCTGTTTGAATACGACAGAAAAAGTGAAGTGGACGAGTTTGGATACACCAGTGATGACGTCATAACATCTACGTTTCTAGTAATGAGGCTTTTTAGTTTACTGAAGGAAAAATCCTACGAATTATGAATAAATAATTAGAAAATATGAGGTCATATAATATTAAATCTAGACGAAAATAAATATTCATTTCAAGTTCTATGTATTTTTAAGTTCGATGTATCTGCCACCGGGCATCTGCCCATTTGTAGATTTAATTAAATACAATTTATTTATTACGTCTTACGAGAAGCAGCATTAGCTTGGCTTTCTAGGTATGACGTATAGTGGTGTATGTATATCAACTCGTCAAGAATCAAAAATTTTTCACTGTTTGAATACGACAGCAATAGGAAGTGGACGAGTTTGAGTACGCCAGTGACGTCATAACCTCTGCTTTATCGATTAGTATTGAAGTTTTTTTTCTAAGAATTTCGAATAAATAATTAGGAGTAACGAGGGTGTATATTAAATGTAGATGAAAATAAATATTCATTTCAAGTTCTATGTATTTTTTTAATTTCTGCCACCGGGCATCTGCCAATTTGTAGATTTAATTAAATACAATTTATTTATTACGTCTTACGAGAAGCGACATTAGCTTGGCTTTCTAGGTATGACGTATGTGGTGTGTGTATGTCAACTCGTCAAGAATCAAAATTTCACAGCAATAGGAAGTGGACGAGTTTGAGTACGCCAGTGACGTCATAACCTCTGCTTTTTCTAGTATTGAAGTTTTTTTTCGAAGAATTTCGAATAAATAATTAGGAGAATTAAATGTAGATGAAGATAAATATTTATTTTAACGATTTCGGCTAATGTGAAGCAACATTCCCCTGGCGTACGTCAACTCGTCTTGAGCATGCATGGACTTACGATTCTCTGCGTCTTGTCCGGGGCGATGATGGTGATGTCGAAGGTCCTGGGAGGGTTGACGTGCTTGTCCTTGCTGGAGGACGAGGAGGAGAGCTTGGCCGAGAGGAGGCTGGGCACTCTGGTGACGAGGGAGAGACGTCGCGAGAGGCGGCGTCCCAGGCGAGACGCGCGTCGCGACGCTCTCTCAGCGGGGGGCGCGTCCGCCATCACTGCTGCATCACCACTCACACAACCACTGACCACTGTTAACTACCAACTGCCACGTGCACGTGCACTGACGCTGCTGCTGCTGCTGGAGGACGATGGCGCTCCAAGGCTGCCTTCGCGCGGACTGACTGACTTGACTGCGCCGCTGCAGCCTGCTGGAGTCTCTCTCTCTCTCTCTCTCTGACGTCACACGCTCGCTAACAGTACCTGCTGCGCCATGCACAGGCTACGGGGACAACACCAGCAATCACCAACTCCAGCAGCAGCTCGGTCTGGGTCAACGACGAGACGGACGGCGTCGATGGTGTGTGCGACCCAAAATTTATAGTTGCTACGGTCTGATGACCCTCCATGTTGACCTGGGTAGTTGGATTCAGAATTCTTTTCCTGAGACACGTTTTGAAGGGAAAGATCCTCCCTCTCATTCCATTTTTTTTCTCTTCTTCTATTGAAACAGAACCAGAATTGTGGTAAATAATTTTTCCTATCTATAATATAAAAAAAAACAGAACGTTGTTGACCAAGTGAAAGGGATAGATTAATAGGCCACGTTTTGAGACATGAGGGGTCTTGTAAAGTTAGCATTAGAGGGGAAGTGTGTGTGTGTGTGTTGGGGTAAGGACAGAAGAAGAAGGAGGCCAAGGCTGGGGATCCGCTAAGCGTATTAGGGAGGGAGGATTTGTGACGTGGTATTTTTGTATAAATGAAAAGGCTTGCGCAAGATAGTGTACAATGGAAGGACTTAGGGCTGAATACCACAGCAACAACTATATTGAAAAAAAAATTTTTTTTCGTTGCAAGGAGCGTCTGAATGAGTCGCCGCTTCTGGTGGTGTGCCGCAAGGTTCAATCTTCGCCCCTCCTCCCCTCCCCATTCCCCTTACGAAAACTTATTTCTAATGTGGTTTGCTTGTTAATATTCTGAACGACGTATTTTAGAGGTAGGGTTTACTCTCTCTCTCTCTCTCTCTCATTTTTTAAATAAATGTTTTTTTTAAGAGAACGTGGGCTTTCCCGGTGTATATCATTCATGAACACAATTCTCGGGTTTTCAACCCAAGGGTAAGTATAAAGTTTGTACACAACGTTTCCATGGCTTGCTCTGCCATCTTCTTGAGGTGAACTGACTGATGGTGCCGAGTCACTAGCAGTTTTTTTTGTGTTGTTTTTCTTCTTTTCTTCTATTGAAACAGAAACCAGAAATGAGGTAAATCAATTTTTTCCTATCTATAATAATAAAAAAAACACACAAAAAAACTGCTAGTGACTCGGCACCATCAGTCAGTTCACCTGAAGAAGATGGCAGAGCAAGCCATGGAAACGTTGTGTACAAACTTTATACTTACCCTTGGGTTGAAAACCCGAGAATTTTGTTCATGAATGTTTTTTTTATTATTATTATTATTATATGTGGATTATAAAGGTAGTAGGATGTTCCGCACAAAACGGTCCTACTAAAAATAAAGGTCCTGCTTAAAGGTAATGATGAATGAGGCGAGACCACAACTCCAGTTAACAATTTGTAAGAGGATGGTGTGTGAGAAAAAGGGGGAGGAGACGGTCTGCAGAATGAGAGAAGTGAAGTCCGAGAGTTGTTCACCAGAATCCATCTGGAGCTAACGGTGACCGCAGGCAGCATCCGGGATTGGACGAGCCGAGGAAGACGCCACTAACACAGTTTCGCGACAACAGTTCAATCGAAGCCATGTTTAGAACAGGGGGGAGGGGAGGTGGGGAGGAGGAGGAGGAGGGGGAAAACTTGAGAAAGGAAGAAAATTAACACAAAAAAAAGACTGATTGGGTAAACCAAACGACCAGTCAACATAAAAAATAATAATTAGGTGATGATAATAACCAACAGGAACCGCAATGTTTTTCCTTCTCGTTAGGAGACTGGAAATTCGTAACAGCTTCTTAAATATTAAAGTACGAGGGTCTTTCCCGGTGAATGGCATGTATAAATTCTTCTCGAGTTTCCAACCGGGTCAAAGATTTTAACAGTGACGTTTCGATGGCTTGCTCTGCCATCATCTTCAGACTGAAGTGTCAAATTCGGTGAGTGTAGGCATTTATATAGCCTGAGGCAAGTCTGTGCAAGCACAAACCGCCTGTGATTGGCTAGATGTGGAAACGTCACTGTTAAAAAGCTTTGACCCGGTTGGAAACTCGAGAAGAATTTATACAGCTTCTTAAATAGTTTACAATTTTTTTTAAAATTTAAAAATGACGACTTATAACTTGAAAAAGGGTTAAACTCTTTTAAGAGATCCGTATTACGTCACCAAAAAGAAAATGGGAAACGAGGAAAGGTTGTGTGTGTGTTGTGTTATAATAATAATATCATGATGATGATGATGTATTATTATTATTAATCAACATTTAAGGTTGTGATATATTTGTATTGTAAACCTGATGATGCTCGACGTAACGGGCAGGAAACGTGTCGTGTTATTAAATAAATATATATAATTACATGGAATGTGTTTAATTTTTTTACGGGTACAATAACAGCGAAGATCGATACCGTAAAAAAGTTTTTACCGTGTTTTCGAAGCCCCGTTTTGGGCCCCCCTCGGGGTTCTATTCGTCAAAAGTTAAAATTTTGGATGGACAAGAGGAAGGCTTCACATTTTCGGTTGAAGTTGGAGGCGGTCCAGCTTAGGTTTTTCCTGTGCATTCATTCGGTTTCCTTTCCGGTCCTTTAATATTTAACAATCAACCGAGGAAATTACCCGAGGAAGTGTCAAATGTTGTGGTTGAAAACGTCGCTTTTCGATGCGACAGAGAGACGTGTTTTTTGTCTCTCTCTGAAAATTGGTAGTAAATTTCAAACTTATTTTTCTCACAATAAATAAAAAAGACGGCCAATAAGTCAGTTTATTCCACTATATAATTAATATTATGCGAAGAAAGTTGGAACGGTATAATGGAAAAGGAATCACGCTGCAAGAAGAAATAAAAACCTTGTAGTAAACCACGTGTAGTTTATATTAGATATTAAGTAGCTATTAAGACCCTCTCATTCCAATTTTTTTTCTCTATTGAAACAGAACCAGAATTGAGGTAAATAATTTTCCTACCTATATAAAAAAAACAGAACGTTGACCAAGTGAAAGGGATAGATTATATGCAAGTATTTATTAAAATAGATAGATAAATTGCTTTTAGCATCCGTCCGTCTGACCGCATGGAAATATATGTTGTTTGTTCCATATGCGAGCGGGGCAGAAAGAAGGAAAAAAAATTACAATGAGAACGTGGTCCCGAGGGTTTAAGCAGGGTTAAGTGCCAATTCTGCGAGGACAAAGAGGTGCGAAATCGTTCTCAGATCTCGGAAGGATGTTGGTATGGCGTTATAAGAGTGCCAAACTACTTGGACGATAGAGAAGTTGCAGAAAGAAGAAAGAAATGTAGGAGGACGAGATGGGTGGGATAGGGTGACTAACCCTGAAGTTCTAAGGAGAATAAGGGAAGAGAGAGAGAAAAAAATATATAGAGGACTTTGAAAGGGATAGATTAATAAGCTCTAGAGGGAAGTGAAGAGAAGAGGGAGGTAAAGGATAGAATACGATGAGCAGATTACGGAGGATGTCGGATTAATAGCACAAACGTAAAAGTTTTTAACATGGATTTTTGGAACTGAATACCGCCACAACATATATGAATTAAACGGTAATGAAAATTATATGCTTACTAATTCCCGTCTGTTTTTTTTAATTATTGATCGATACTTTTATTCAATCTGATCATATTTCTTTTTATATATTAAAAAAAATTAAGTTAATTGACCAACGAAATTAATTTAACTTTACAAACGAATAATTAATAAATTAATCTGACTTAATATCATAAATAAAATACGAAATAATGGCCAAAAGGTGGAAAAGAAAGAAAGAATTTAAAATTTTCTTAAAACGTTTCGTTCCTTCCAAAACTTCCATTAATTAAAATCTTAATGCTTCCGCAAGGTACATCCGGGGCCCGAAAATTTTGGCGGAACGAAACGTGTTAAAAATTTAGCATCCCATCTGTTTCTGACTTTTGTACGTTCTTTCCACTTTTATCTAAATTGAAATTTTAACGCCGTTCATGTCTGTGAGATCAAATTTGGAAGCGATTCCTCTCTCTATGTTAAATTAATTGATTATAATTTTTAATTAACTGTTTCGGCCTTGTTAATAACTACAGAGATGATGTCATCAGAATTAGATAGATGTACAGTCTATTTTTAAAAGATTAATATGTTACGCTCCGCGGCGGGGGAATTTTTTTTTAACCTGTTATGTTTACAGGACTGCACGTCTTGGTGACGTCATTGCGCATTTCAGGGTGCAGTCGTTTATTTATCATTTTTGATAACTGCGCCCTCTGATCTTAAAACTGACAACTTGACAAAGTAAAAAATGGTCAAGAGGGGGAAAAAAATAATCCTACTAAAAGTAATACCGAATAAAAAAAAATTATTTGATGGTTGCGATACAATCACCGACCCGAGGAATGATAATAGTTACCAACGTTCATTTTCGGTCGAGTTCACATCTGATAGTAACATGAGGAACTTGATCCTCCGTGGCTCGTTGGTCTAGGGGTATGATTCTCGCTTCGGGTGCGAGAGGTCCCGGGTTCAAATCCCGGACGAGCCCAGGTAATTATTTTTTTATAATTTGTTCGTCACGTCATCGTGACGTCATGGTCACGTGGGAGTGGAGACTGTCATGGCCGACGGCCAGTTACCTCTACAATGGCGTTTATTATTTTTTTAAAAAAAAGTCTGCTGTAATTATAATACATATACAAGATTATTTATAATATGAAGGATATATTTTTACAATTGGCAACACCACATTATTCCATTTTCACATCTTTTACCTGTTCGGAAGACAACCACAAGCGTAATGGTTGTATGATAGTATAAGCAAAGAAGACGCTAAGAGGAAAAATCCAGGTAAAAGATGTGAAAATGGAATAATGTGGTGTTGCCAATTGTAAAAATATATCCTTCATGTTATAAATAATCTTGTATATGTATTATAATTACAGTTGATAATGGCTATGGCCGAAACGTTCTGAGAATAAATACATTGAGACAACTTTTCTGTGGTTTTATTCACACTATATTAATTATATAGAGTTGTTGTACATTTAATATTAGTAAAAAAAAGTCTGCATGGATAGGAAGAGCGACCGACAACTGTTTAAATCGTCTCGACACTAGAAGAATAACTCAAAATCAATGGATGAAGACGCTGACTGATGAAGAAATATTTAAACAAATATAATAATATTAAAAAAATTGCATTCCTTTTTCTGGTATCAACGTGTTGAATTCTGGAAGCTTTTGTTGCGCTGTACAAGCATGGATTTTTTTTTTTAAATGTTAAAACGAACGGAATAAGGGATATATATATATAGTTTTTAAAGAAAAATAACGGTTATATTACAGAATAAATGAACTTATTGGGAGGGTTATGAGGGCCAAGTTTTGAGGAAAAACTCTTTTAAATCCAACTGAGAGGAGAAAGAAAGACAATTATCAGACAGCTGGACAGCTGAGTACAGTTAAATTATTATGTGTGAAATATAGGGAGGATGTATCAGAAGAGAATGAGAGAGGAAGAAGCAGAGAAAGGGATAGAAAGCGAGACAGAGAGAGAGAGACGAACAGAGGAAGAGAGACAGTGAAAGAGAGATAGAAGATACAAAGATGCAAGACAGAATAGAAGTAGCTTAAGTTCTCAGAAGAAAATGAGAGAGGAAGAGACAGTGAAGGGGAGAGAAATTCATAGAAAGAGAGAAAGCGAGACAGAGAGAGAGAGAGACGAACAGAGAAAGAGAGAGAGAAGATACAAAGATGCAAGACAGGATAGAAGTAGCTTAAGTTCTCAGAAGAAAATGAGAGAGGAAGAGACAGTGAAGGGGAGAGAAATTCATAGAAAGAGAGAGAGAGAGATGGGGGAGAGAAGAAGAAGATACAAATATGCAAGACATAATAGAAGTACCTAAGGTTCCAAAACTAGGTTTATAGAACGGGATAAAATTTTGAATACGGAAGTTACAAAAAAAATATCTTAAAGAAAAGGTATTGAAAGTGTTAGGAGGGAGAAAAAGAGGAGGGACCAAATTGAAAGGCTATCAGAAAGAGATAAAAATGCACAGGATAAAATTATGGGTTAGGAAGACGTTAAACATAACTTTTATTATTGAGAGAGAAAGTAATAATAGACCAAAACGTAAGAAGCAATCTTTGATTGAATAGACAGGAATGCATTATTGTATTGGGAAGACTTGAAAAAAAATACATCTTACAGCGTAGGAGTTGCGAGGGACGAAAACGAGCAAGACTAAATTGAAACACTTTAAGTCCCTAAATTTGGATTTAAAGGACGGGATAGAACTATAAACTGGAAAAACATCAAAAATACCTTTTATATCGGAGGAATTGAGAGACACTAAAATGAAAAACTAAATAGAAACCGTTCAAAGCGTCAAAATTGAGCTTAGAGGGACAGGATATCATTATAGTTTGCCAAGACATAAAATAATACTTTCAAGAAAGTGTCAAATAAAGGAGAAAAAGAGGAGGAGAGACTACACGTGAAGAGTTTGGAGTTACAAAATCAAATTAAATGGACGGGATAAAATTATGGATAGGAAAGACAAAGAAAATATATACATTTTGGAAAGGATACTGAGAATGTAAAAAATAGAAAGAGAGAGATCAGAGACCAAAATGTAGAAGCAGTTTAAGTCCCAAAATTAGATTTTTAAGGACAGGATAAAACTATAGATTGCTAAGATCCCGTAGGAAACTTAATTAAGTATATGCAACATTTATTGCATAAATAAAATACTATAAACTGCATATTCTGAAATAAAGTTACTTTTATTGATATTCATCAGACATATAATAACAGGAAATAATTAAATATATTAGTAAATATTAATTTTTTGTCTCCCTCCCATCCATTAAATTATCTACTGATGAGATAGCGAAGTCGGGACGAAACGTTCGTTGTGTTTTCATTTTAGTTGTAACTACATTTCTTTTTATTATTATTATTGTATTTATAATTTTATTTCTGACCTGATATATATTATTTTAAACTTTTCTTGTTTGTTTGGATGAGTTTGATGCTTAGTTTTCCGTATTCAAAGACATACACATTTCGTTTTATTTGTTTGTCACTTTTGTATGACAAGGGGAACTGATGAAAGTTGTACGGACCTGCGGCAGATGGCAGCACTGGACAGCGATGCTAGTAATATCGCTGCTCTTGTTATCTTGCAGCAGGAGGAGGCGGAACCCTGCTTTTATCTTTCAACTTGATGAATTTATTTTTATACTGTATAGGAGTCGCATCAAGCGCTTCCTGCCATTTTGAGGGCCATCAAAAGTATCTGAAATATTTAAGATACTCGTTGATTTCCATCGAAAGGGGGAAATGGCATGGGAATTGGAAAACACGCACACATGAAGTCGGACCCGAGACCTCTGTGGGTTATAACTTGATTACAGTACTGTTTTGAGGAAGCAAAATATTCCATGATGAGATCAAATGTGGGGGGGATTCCTTTTATTTGATGGTATCATCATAATGAATGCTCAAAGCTTAGCCGGAGTCAAATATCACCATGAAGATGTCTCGAATGGAAATGGTGAGTGGAGGACAGTGAAAGGGATAGGCTGCTGAAAGATAGCACACACTAAGGATTAATATTAGCAGGGAAGTAAGTCTGTGAAGACCAAAGAGATATATAAACATCATAGAGAGGCTGTTACAGCGCCCTGGGTGGCAGCAACTAACAACAGGGGAGACAATCACAATGTCTACGGCGGTCAACAACTTTGACCGTATGTACTGTGTTTAAATTGACTGAGGTTGAATAATCGTGTATTTTTGTGATTAAAATATATTTTGTTTTTCATCCGAAATCATGCCAAATGTATGTGTGTTCAGCGTACAATTGTACTAATCGTAGTTCAAAAAACAACTGGAATATCGTATTTTAAGTAAATATCATCATCATATTTTCACTTTTGACAGCACGTGCGTGTTTGTAACTTGGATATTTACCAAATTTCTGATCTTCGTGGTGCTCAGCTCTTGTTCTTTTTATGAAAGTAGTTCTCTGTACTGTAATTAATGAATGTGCGTTTTATTTCGTTTAACCTTGATCCCTATCAACTTTCAACTATATTTAATGTCAGTCTAGATGCATTTAGATGTTACTTGTACAACGTACAATTGTAAAAAAAATTAAAATTTTAGATATTGGGAGTAATCTTTATTATTATAGACTGATGAGCGAGATGCTTCATCATAATCTCATCTAATAATTCGGCCATTAATAATATCAGAAATGACTGATTTAAAAACAAAAATTATAAATTAACTATTATAAAGTTTCCTGTTCATTAACTGTCAATGTTTACATGTTGTATTTAGCATTGAGATGATGTTAATGAGCCCCTTTTATCCGTGTTAACTTTAATTTCGGCCACTTTCCTTGTGTGACAACAGAAATAATTTACAATTTTTAAGTGATGTGTTATATATATTATATGTAATGAAACACTTTCTAGCTGGTTTCCGCTCATTTGTAACTTTAATACATATGTATATATATAGTTTTTAAATATTGATTTACGAGATACGCTTCCTGCACGTATTCCTAAGTCCACCTCAATTCAATGCCATGCAGCAGACGACAGGACACGCCCCCACCTTACCATTCAAAAAATGGCGCCTGAGCCTTCAATTTGCTTCAAATATGGCGGCGCCTTGTCCCCAGCCAGTCTATGTTGTTTATATATGTCTTTGGTGAAGACCAAAGCTTCAATAGTTAAGATCTTTGGCGTGACATACATAATAACTCTGCTGCGTTGCTGTTGTTGGCTGCGGAACACAACGTGGACCTGAAAAAGAAAACTTGTACCACAACAATAGTTGATATATTTCACTAAAATACAGAAAATTCATATATATTTTTTCCGGGGGGGAGTATAATTTTCCTTAAAATATTGTGTACAATATGTTATCTATTGAAGATTTTAAAATAAATGTGAGTTTGATGTGTGCAAAAGTCCACTTGGCGTGTAACGAAGCGTGAGTATGATTAGAGTTTTCCCCTAATCCCCTGGGCTTGAAATAATTCTCCTATTTGTTAATCGACATGATTTCTCTTTTTTGGAACTGGTGGACGTTGATACGTCAACAGTGCCGTATCGTCTCTTCTCAGCTCCACTCGCTCCAAGTACGTCACTCCTCTCCTCTCCCCCCTCCCCACCCACACCTGGTGACGTCATACCCTGTTAAATTCATGTCGGCTGCTAACGGAGAAAAATAGTACAAAAATAAATTAAGAGTAAATAAATTTTCTTCTGTCTCTTTTGTTGATTCCCCGGTGACGTCAGACTCTTTCAGTTGCATATTTCAGGTCCCGTCCACACTTGCGAGCACGAACCGAGCAACAAGCTGAAACTTGCTCGGCTCGTCTCGTCGTTCTAGTGGCTATAGCAGCAGCAGCGAACACGCGCGAGCGCGAGCCGAGCGGCCTACGAACACGAGCCACTAGAAAGGAGTCGATCATCATCTTTGAAGACACTTTACTTACTCCAAGCAGCAACCAGCAAGTGATTTGATTGTAAGGAACTGAGCCGAGGAAAGATTTATTAAACGCAACACATATAGGAAGCGGGTAGTTTATTTTATTTATATTGCGATGTAATGTAATAGAAAAACAACTTATAATATTTTTTTTAAATGAAAACTTAATTATAATAATTTTTTTTTACAATTTCGAAATTGATTTCATTTAACAATACTGATGTTCATAAAACCACACACACACCTAAAGTTTAGTGTTCTTACAATTATTTGTCACGTGCTATTGTGTTGTTTTTATAAGGATAATTTCACATCTTTCGTTGTTAATTTATTTAGGGGATAATTACACCTGCCTTGATGATACAAAAATTCTTATGTATTTATTTTAACTATTGTTACATTTACAAATTAATGTGATCGAGCTGTAGCGGCGGTTGAAATACAGTAATTAGAGTAATCCACTTTCTCAAGCTTTCATCGTTTTTTTTTAGATAATTTTAAAAAACTTAAACACGTGTAATACATGTTTTAAATTGTGTTTACTTGTATATGAAAGAAATTTAGGATTAATATCCAATGGTAAATGTAGATAACTATTAATTGAGATTATTTATATAATCTATATAATACTTGATGCCATGAGAATTAAAGTAAAAAGGCAAATTACCAAAATAAATTTGACTGTGGATTTTGTGAGAGAGAGGTGCGGAGTTTGTATCAGTTTTATGCCATCTTAAGTCCCATCCATATAGCTGTGTGGCTCCTCTAACAGCATCGATAAATTTCAGAGTCCGCTCTTGTCGGGACCAATCCCAATCCGATGACGTCATCATCATCATCATCTTGAAGGTATATCGCAAATGATGGAGACAATCACAGAACACGAGCCACGGTGCCTGCTATGATTATCTCTGATACAAGGCAAAGAGCTCGGCTCGGCTCGTCTCTCGTCCACTGCACTACGACGCACGCGAACCGAGCATTCCTCCTTTGATGTTTCGTCAAAATAACGAACAACAGCGGCGAGCAACCGTGGCTCATCTAGCGCATGCGCACATCAGGTTGCGCATGCGCACAGCCTCGTGCTCGGTTCGTTGCTCGCAAGTGTGGACACGGCTTTAAAGAAAGGCAAGTTCCAGCCAGGAAGTTGGCCTCGTAGTAGCTCAGGTCATCGATGTAGCCCTAGGGATTACCAAGGTTCCCCGGGAAGCCCATAGAGAAACCTTCTCGGTGACTGGAACTTCCCGATAATAATAATGTACAGACTACTAAAGGTAGTTAGTTACACAAGATGACGTCACCCGGCGCGTAACGAAAGCGCCTCCACATTCATCATGCAGGCTGGACGTTCCCCCGACGAAGACCGCAGCTGCATTGCATCCTAATCGCACGGAGAAAGTCTTGGCAAGGGAACCCGACGGACGGAGCTTTCCGCCTTGGAATAGGTCCGTGGGAATTCCACGGTCCATTAACCGCAGGCGAGCTCTCAAACTATCTCATTCAAAACAAACAACAAAAATAAATTGCCACGTTGTTCGTAAAGCAAGGACTGGAAGAGTCCCTTTTTATTTAAAAAAAAATCATAAACGATTCCCTCAGTCAAAAAAAAGTGTTTCTTCTTTGATTTCCGACGACATTTAATAGCTTTCTCGGTAAATAAAGGCAAAAATGTCTGGCCTCAAAAGAGACATCTAGAGTTACAAATAAGTTTTAACAACTTTATGCGCTCTTAATAATTACGTGGTGGCCAGATTGAGGGTTGAGCAAATGGTTTGTCCCTTCAACGGAACGAAGAAGGGTTATTTCAAAACCCTGTACTGAGCAAATATCATAGACGCCTGCAAACAGCACGCACTAGGGAACAAAAAGGACCGTCATGTTTTAAACAGGGTGCAATGAAAAATTAAAAGAATAGATAATAAACATGGCCGCCATATTTTATATTGAGCCCAATGAAAATTAAAAAAAAAAGGTTTGGACTACCAAATTATAGGGCAACAAAAATTGCCGCCATCTTTTAAATGGGACGCAATGAAAATGGTAAGTCAACGAAAATAGCCGCCATTTAAACTGGACCGATTGAAAATTCAAAAAAAATACAGTTTTGGACTAATTTTAAAAAAACGACCGCCATCTTTTCGACTAGACCCAATGAAACTTTTTAAAAAAAAATACAGGTTTGGACTATCAAATCATGAGTCCACAAAAATTGTCGCCATCTTTTAAACAGGACGCAATGAAATTCGTAAGGCAACAAAAATGGCCGCCATGTTTTAAACTGGGCCCAATGAAATTTAAAAAAAATACCTGTTGGACTACCAAATTGTAAGGCAATAAAAATGGCCGCCATCTTTTAAACTGGGCCCAATGAATTTTTTTTAAAAAAATACAAGTTTGGCCTACCAAATCATAAGGTAACAAAAATGACCGCCATCTTTTAAACTTAGTCCAAGGAAATTAAAAATCATAAGTGATAAAAATGGCCTCCCACTAGACCCAATGTATGTTGAAAAAAATTCATGAGGCAACAAAAATAGCCGCAATTTTTTCTTAAACTGGGACGAATGAATAATTTTAAGAAAGTACAGTCCGAAAAAAAATGGCCGCCATCTTTTAAATCGGGTCCAATGAAGTTTTTTTAAAAAAATATACCTGTTGGACTACCAAATTGTTAGGCAACGAAAATGGCCGCCATCTTTTAAACTGGGCCCAATGAAAATTAAAAAAAAAATACCTGTTTGGAGTACCAAATTGTAGGGCAACAACAATGGCCGCCATCTTTTAAACTGGGCCCAATGAAAATTTAAAACAAAATACCTGTTTGGAGTACCAAATTGTAAGGCAACAAAAATGGCCGCCATCTTTTAAACTGGGCCCAATGAAAATTTAAAACAAAATAGTTGTTGGACTACCAAATTGTAAGGCAAGAAAATGTCCGCCATCTTTTAAACTGGGCCCAATGAAATTTAAAAAAAATACCTGTTGGACTACCAAATTGTAAGGCAAGAAAATGGCCGCCATCTTTTAAACTGGGCCCAATAAAAATTTAAAACAAAATAGTTGTTGGAGTACCAAATTGTGAGGCAATTGGACTACCAAATTGTAAGGCAACAAAAATGGCCGCCATCTTTTAAACTGGGCCCAATGAAAATTTAAAAAAAAATACCTGTTGGACTACCAAATTGTAAGGCAACAAAAATGGCCGCCATCTTTTAAACTGGGCCCAATGAAATTTTTTTAAAAATACCTGTTTGGACTACCAAATTGTAGGGCAACAAAAATGGCCGCCA
Source organism: Eucriotettix oculatus (assembly GCA_034510155.1). Classification (NCBI taxonomy): domain Eukaryota; kingdom Metazoa; phylum Arthropoda; class Insecta; order Orthoptera; family Tetrigidae; genus Eucriotettix; species Eucriotettix oculatus. Next base: position 8,144,595 of record CM067379.1, read on the forward strand.
TCTTTTAAACTGGGCCCAATGAAATTTTAAAACAAAATACCTGTTGGACTACCAAATTGTAGGGCAACAACAATGGCCGCCATCTTTGAAAGTTGACTGGCAAGTGCTAAGGGAATGCAGTAATTAGTGGCAGTGGGTATGGATTGTAAATGAAGCGAGTGATGAATAGTGATAAATAACATATTTATTTACATGTAGGTGAGAGTTGGTAGCAGAGCAGAGTGGAGCGGAGCGGAGGCGGTTATCCGTAGTAGGCCTTGACGGGGGCGGCGGCGTGTACGGCGGCCTCGCGGTGCACGACGGCGTTGAAGCCGTTGACGGGGTCTGCGGTGTACTCGACGGTGCGCAGGGAGCCGTCGGGCTCGACCAGGCTGTAGCTTCCTTGCACCACGTCGCCATTGCGGCTCTCCTGCTGGTTCTTGGAGTCGCCCGTCAGCGAGTCCTGCACGTTGTAGCCGTAGCTGTACTGGGGGTTGGGGTCGTACTCCTCTGGCACCGCCGCCACCACCGCGGCTGCGGGGGCGGCAACGACGCCCGCCCTCGCGACGGCCACCACGGCGCACAGGACCAGCAGCTGCAACGACGTTACATTACAAAAAATACACAAAATACACTTGAAAGGAATCGTTGTTATTCACTCATAATAATTAATCAATAAGGCTTAACCTAAAATACTTTTATTAGTCATTCGCGAACGTCGTCGTCGCCGCCGCCGCACGCATACACTTCAGGGCATAATGTATCCTGTTCTATACGTTACTAGGGTCGAAAGACTTGGAAACCATAACAAAATTACATGAAAAGGGATCCTAGACAAATAGCTCAATAGGAGGATTAATAGAGAGGGAAAAACCAAGGTGATTGGGGTGTAGTGGAATAACTAGGGCTGTTAGATTGGGAAGGGACATTTTTTTAAGGAAGTTAAGGAATTCTGCTACTAGAGTAGGATAGCACAGGATAGCAAGGAAGAGGAATTTATTTACGGCTAACATAAGCGTGAATATTAGGAAATAGTTATAAAAATGTTCGTGGCGTTCGAAACGTGTGTGGGCGATGGAGTTGCGGAAAGGGGGAAAAGAATAGAAGCCTTTGAAATGTGGTGCTGTAGGAGAATGATGAGATGATGAGGTGGTGGATAGGGTTAACTAACCAACATGTTGTAAAGAGAATGGGAGCGGTGGGGGGGGGGGAAGGAAGCGGAAAATATGGACGGCTTTAACCAAGAGAAGGGATAGATTAATAGGCCACGTTTTAAGACACGAGGATCTTTGTAAAAAAAAATTAGCATTAGAGGGGGAAGTGTGTGTGTGTGCGGGGTGACAACAGAAGAGGGAGGCCCAAGGATGGAATACGCTAAACAGATTACGGAGAATGTAGGAAATGAAAAGGCTTGAGCGTGGTAGATTAGCATCAGACGAATCTCAGGAATGAATACCACAACAACATGTCGTTACGGGTAGGACGAATACAAATAGTGACAGCGTAAACGTAAATTTTCGCCTCCCGCCAACCCCCAAACCCGGCCCCCGTACGTAAATTATTGATTCGGCCGGTGTTGCAAATTAAAAATTTGGGGGTTGGCAGCCGTGTATTACACCGACAGTCGCAACAAGTAGCGCGTGTGTGTGTGTGTGCCTGTGTCTGTGTGCAAACCTTGGTTGAAATTGCTCCACGCGTTTATAATTGGATGTGGAACGTACATACTAATGTTACCATGTTTGAGCTTCGCGTCCAAAAGCAAACAATTATAGTTTCGTAATTTGCATTATTTACAAATGGACTTGTATAAAAAAATGTTTAAATAACGTATTGTAATGTTTTTTTATGATGAAGAATTAAAAAAAATGTGACATTTCAATAATAATTTAACGAGATAGTGTTTTAATTTTTAAAAAAAAAAGTCCAATCGGCCGAAGCGTAATAGAAAATACCTTATTATCAGAATTTATTTAGACCCAAGAAGAAAAAAAAACAACAACAATTTCCATTCTCGTCCAACATTTCTGAATAGAAAATTGTATATTTTTAACATTTAATTGAGAAATATATAGTGATATAGTCGCAATACTGATTTCGAAACAACACAGGACCCTTTATTTATTTAATCTTCCGTATGAATTAATATTTTTACCCTACATTTTTATGATGATGAATTTAAAAAAAAATTGTGACATTTCAATAATAATTTAACGAGATAGTGTTTGAATTTTTTTTAAAAAAGTCCAATCGGCCGAAGCGTAATAGAAAAATACCTTATTATCAGAATTTATTTAGACCCAAGAAGAAAACAAAAAGAATTTCCATTCTCGTCCAATAGAATAGAAAATTGTATATTTTTAACATTTAATTGAGAAATATAGTGATATAACTTCGCACCCAAGTCGCAATACTGATTTCGAAACACACAGGACCCTTTATTTAATCTTCCGTATGAATTAATATTTTTATCCCCCTACATATTGGAAAATACTGAGATTTACGTGTAAATAAATAATCCAGTTTAATTTGTTGTTTTTTTTTGCTGCTTTAAGAAGGATTTCAGCCGGGTTGTTTTTTTACATGCGGGGGACTGTTTTATGATGACGTCACGCGCCTCTCCAGCTACATGAACAGCCCCTTGAGGGTAACTCTGCGTCTTACCTTGAATGCCATAGCTCAGCTCGTGGGTGTGAAGAACAACTGTGAAGGTGGTTGTGGTTGTTGGTGCTCGCTCAGGCCGACCAGGGTTTATATACATATATATATGCGCCAGTGTTGTGCAACGGCGGCTTTCACCCCGTCCCTGGAGTAGGAGGAGGAGGAGGAGGATGTGGAGGAATGGTAGAGGGGCCGTCAGCCATCTTTGTCTTGCCAAAGTAAGAACAGGTTTCGGTCTCTCTCCCCCCGCGGTAAGTTGGCAACACCTGAACGCATTCTCCCCACATGATTGTAAAATGTCAACACACACTGCGCGAAAGAGTAACCCATTTCTTTTTTTTTTGGTTAACAGGCTACATGAGGGTGATCCTGAAACAGGCAACTCCCCTTTAATAGCATAGGAAGGGAATTGAAAAGGGGGGATAACCCACGAGGTGGAAAGATACACATTTTTGGCCTTCTCGTAAGAACCTGCGGGCAATATTCGATATTCTCTCTGGCCTTCAGAAAAGGGGGTGAGTAAAGTATTAGTTGAAAGGAAAACCGAAGTTGTGAGGCTCGACGATTAACATTACAAGTGGTGACGTCAAAAACAACAAATACATGTCGTTTATGCCCTAAGGGGAAAAAGTAACTTAAATTGATATCTTAAGGAAGTAGTTTCTTTTTTTAGGTAAATCCGATATTAATATAAATCTATATAATAAAGATAATAAGTACGTTTTCTTTTCTTTATATAAATTTAAATTTAACCAAAATTTTTTTGTACAACACAAGTTCCTTGCAACGTGCAAAGAAACTCCTTGGGAGTATAAATCTATATAATAAAGATAATAAGTACGTTTTTTTTCTTTATATAAATTTAAATTTAACCAAAATTTTGTACACAAGTTCCTTGCAACGTGCAAAGAAACTCCTTGGGAGTATAAATCTATATAATAAAGATAATAAGTACGTTTTCTTTTCTTTATATAAATTTAAATTTAACCAAAATTTTTTTGTACAACACAAGTTCCTTGCAACGTGCAAAGAAACTCCTTGGGAGTATAAATCTATATAATAAAGATAATAAGTACGTTTTCTTTTCTTTATATAAATTTAAATTTAACCAAAATTTTTTAGTACAACAAAAGTTCCTTGCAATGTGCAAAGAAACTCCTTGGGAGTATAAATCTATATAATAAAGATAATAAGTACGTTTTCTTTTCTTTAGATAAATTTAAATTTAACCAAAATTTTGTACACAAGCTCCTTGCAATGTGCAGAGAAACTCCTTGGGAGTATAAATCTATATAATAAAGATAATAAGTACGTTTTCTTTTCTTTAGATAAATTTAAATTTAACCAAAATTTTGTACACAAGCTCCTTGCAATGTGCAGAGAAACTCCTTGGGGGTATAAATCTATATAATAAAGATAATAAGTACGTTTTCTTTTCTTTAGATAAATTTAAATTTAACCAAAATTTTGTACACAAGCTCCTTGCAATGTGCAGAGAAACTCCTTGGGAGTATAAATCTATATAATAAAGATAATAAGTACGTTTTCTTTTCTTTAGATAAATTTAAATTTAAACAAAATTTTGTACACAAGCTCCTTGCAACGTGCAAAGAAACTCCTTGGGGGTATAAATCTATATAATAAAGATAATAAGTTACGTTTTCTTTTCTTTATATAAATTTAAATTTAACCAAAATTTTTTTGTACAACACAAGCTCCTTGCAACGTGCAAAGAAACTCCTTGGGAGTATAAATCTATATAATAAAGATAATAAGTACGTTTTCTTTTCTTTATATAAATTTAAATTTAACCAAAATTTTTTTGTACAACACAAGTTCCTTGCAACGTGCAAAGAAACTCCTTGGGAGTATAAATCTATATAATAAAGATAATAAGTACGTTTTCTTTTCTTTATATAAATTTAAATTTAACCAAAATTTTTTTTGTACAACACAAGTTCCTTGCAACGTGCAAAGAAACTCCTTGGAGTATAAATCTATAAAATAAAGATAATAAGTACGTTTTCTTTTCTTTATATAATTTAAATTTAACCAAATTTTTTTTTGTAAAACACAAGTTCCTTGCAATGTGCAAAGAAACTCCTTGGGAGTATAAATCTATATAATAAAGATAATAAGTACGTTTTCTTTTCTTTAGATAAATTTAAATTTAACCAAAATTTTGTACACAAGCTCCTTGCAATGTGCAGAGAAACTCCTTGGGAGTATAAATCTATATAATAAAGATAATAAGTACGTTTTCTTTTCTTTATATAAATTTAAATTTAACCAAAAATTTTTTTGCACAACACAAGCTCCTTGCAACGTGCAAAGAAACTCCTTGGGAGTATAAATCTATATAATAAAGATAATAAGTACGTTTTCTTTTCTTTATATAAATTTAAATTTAACCAAAATTTTGTACACAAGCTCCTTGCAATGTGCAAAGAAACTCCTTGGGGTATAAATCTATATAATAAAGATAAGTTACGTTTTCTTTTCTTTATATAAATTTAAATTTAACCAAAATTTTTTTGTACAACACAAGCTCCTTGCAATGTGCAAAGAAACTCCTTGGGAGTATAAATCTATATAATAAAGATAATAAGTACGTTTTCTTTTCTTTATATAAATTTAAATTTAACCAAAATTTTTTTGTACAACACAAGTTCCTTGCAACGTGCAAAGAAACTCCTTGGGAGTATAAATCTATATAATAAAGATAATAAGTACGTTTTCTTTTCTTTATATAAATTTAAATTTAACCAAAATTTTTTTGTACAACACAAGTTCCTTGCAACGTGCAAAGAAACTCCTTGGAGGTATAAATCTATATAATAAAGATAATAAGTACGTTTTCTTTTCTTTATATAAATTTAAATTTAACCAAAATTTTTTTTGTACAACACAAGTTCCTTGCAACGTGCAAAGAAACTCCTTGGGAGTATAAATCTATATAATAAAGATAATAAGTACGTTTTCTTTTCTTTAGATAAATTTAAATTTAAACAAAATTTTTTTAAACACAAGTTCCTTGCAACGTGCAAAGAAACACGGAATTTATAAACTGTCGATATTTAATGGAATAATTTTTCGCGGAGGAGGAGGAGGAAGTGTTCAGTGAGGTCAATACCCTTCTTGTAGTTTCAACCCCCGCTAACGCCACTGGTGGAGCACCCTTAGGGGGTTGGGGGAAGGAAGAAAGGGGTGGCCCGGTGCCTCTTAAGTAGTTACGAAAGTCGCCGAGTTTAATTACGACAATCAACATGTCGGTGAAGTCGTAATTCAGCCCCTGGGCATGGGATTGAGTAGGATTTTTTTTGTTGTTGACAAAATTACCCGGAAGGAAAGATGTTGGTTGACATGAAAACAGGGAAGTTAGCTGTAAGAGTAAAGAATCGCATTTACTGACTGTGTTACATAAAAAAAACGAAAGGAGGAAGAGGAGAGGAGGGGAGAGGGAGAGAAAGAGAGAGAGACAGTGAGAAATCGTCTTGTGTTTACGAAAAACTTTGATAAATATATTTTTCAAGGAGGAGGAGAATATAAATACTGTTATTAATTTCCGCTGCTTAATTTTTCGTGACTTGTATAATCTTTGGATAATTGCTTTTAAATTGCCCGGTTGAAGGCGCGGGTTCTATCTATAGCATCGTCCTTTCTCTCTCTCTCCCTCTCCCTCTCCCTCTCTCTCTCTCTCTCTCTCTCTTTATCTCTCTTTCTCTCTCTCTCCGTCTCTTTCTGTTTGTGTGTGTGTGTGTGGGTGCCTCTATATCTCTCTCTCTTTCTCACTTTTCTCTCTCTCTCTGACTCTCTCCCTCTGCCTGACTGCTTCCTTCTCTATCTCTTTGATTCTGTCCCTCCCTTTCTGTGTGTGTGTATTTGAGAGATTGTCTGTTTCCCTAGCTGTCTCTTCCTGACTCTCTCTCTCTCTCTTTTTTTCATCACATGCTCCATTACTGAGTAACACTGCGTGTATTTTGGGATCTTTATTTATTTTCAGTAGGTTTTTCGGGACCCTATCTTTAAATGTATTCTTGTTTTTTTTTATTATTTTCAAATTTTATTTCATTAACAAATTCTATGAATGTCTTTAAATTTCCGAAATTAGCTTTGAATTTTGCGTTGGCCAGTCTGCTCCAGATATTTATATCCTTTTTTTTAAATTTTTGCCCCCTCTCTTCCTTTAGTAGTCCGCAAGTGTATATTTGATGTTCTGTTGTTTGGTCGTCCAATTACAGGGGGACATGATTGTTTGTGACTGTTTCTCTCTGTGTCTCTTCCTGACTCTCTCTCCCTCTGTTCCTTCCCTTCTCGGACTCACTAATTTCCTTCTTCCTGCGAAATTCTCTCAATGAAGCAACAAACATGATGAACTGATCTAGTCAAAGATGTTAGTGTAAAATGTCAACCTTGTCTATTCCACACACACACACAAAGAAGCTTCACAGCAGCTCAGAGAACTTAATTTTATCCCCCCTTTAAATAATACAAACGGATCAAAAAATATAAATTTACCCTTCAAATAAAAAATAATAATTTTTACTGCCATAACTATATAACTCATATCCATGCATATAAAAATAAGTAACTTTTCTGAGAAATAATAATTATAATAAATAGTATATTAACAAATAAATATCCCCTTCAGGTATACTAAAATTTATTAATGAAAGTAATTAATAATTTGGGTTGATGAGTAATTTTTTTTAAAAAAAATTACAATACGGCTTAATAAGTCAGCAAAACAAATTTAATGCAACGTTCCATCCAAGTTTGTGGACTTCTTCAGGTTAAGTTTTTTTTAATGGATAAACTAATTTCAATGGAGTCGCTGAGTATGAGAAATTTATAGGTAAAATTTTTGCTGTACATGAGGATGTTTCCCCTCGGAAAAAAAGAGACGAAACGTCTTTGGGAATTGGATGTTTTCTAATGAATAATTATATTAGTAACGTTTCTTCATTACTTTAAGAAAAATCTATTTAAAAAGTAAATGATAAATTAATTTACATCATGAGGATGTTTCCCGGAAAAAAGACGAAACGTCTTTGGGAATTGGATGTTTTCTAATGAGTAATTATATATATTAGTAACGTTCCTTCATTACTTTAAGAAAAATCTATTTAAAAAGTAAATGATAAATTAATTTACATCAAAATTACGAACCGAAAAGTGAATATTTCACACTTTTCACAACTTTTTTTACTGTCCTTCTAACGTGGCCCGCGGTGCTTTGTGTCACTTTTTGGATTCTTCTTCGTATATTTGGGTGTGGGGGGAGAAGAGAGTAAGGTCTATACTTTTCCTAAAAAAAATTTAAGTTACTAGATAAGCTATTGCTTAATGACCTTCTTCTTTGACGTTGAGGAATTTCCGTTTCCATGGCTAACTAACCTTTTCACTTGGTTTACTTTTTTTCCGTAGAATACTCAGGGCCAAATGGCCAATATGTAGAATTCTCGCATTTATTCCAGCCACGTTCAATAAAGGATAAAAATTATGACGGTTATTCTTCGAGTTAAATATATTTTTACAAATTTTCCACAATTGTATACAAACAGAAAAAAAACGGAAGGTTGTTATAAAAGGCCGCAAATATAATATTCACTTGTGAAAATACAAAATTAAGTATGAAAAAGAGATTTATTTGGCATTAAAACTGAGTAATCGACAAGGATTTTTACAATAAGGAAGTATACTAGTGCGGCTAGGACGAGGAGAATAGTGACAGGCAAGGTCGCAGTAGGACCGAAGATTCCTTACTTCCTCATTCAAACGTCATTTTTCCAAAGAAAAAAAGAACTACAGTTGCTTTTGTAATTTGGCTTTGGTAGATGTCGTCAAAGTTCTCATCCCTGTACATGACCTGGCTACAGACATAACAAGAAAAACATATATAGAGTAGGTCCCGTGGTTCCTACCACGACTACCCGACGGTTAAATGATACTGGTTAATGGATGCGTTTATTTATGATGATTTCAATGTTGTTTACAACTACTCAACGGTTGCTAAGGGACGGAACCATCACGTGAAGTCGCAGTTCATCACTGACCACGTGACGTCACTGTGACGTCAGTATAAGTATAAAATCATATTCCAGAGATCCTATAGAGAAGCAAGCACAAGCTTCAAGGATGATGTGGAACACGAGTCAGAGATTTTACATACATAGTTAGGTTGCTTTATTAATATTAGAATACACTGTAACTGTTCATTAATTTTTAACTTATAATAAGATTTTCTTAAGTTCAATACAATACAGAAGACATACAATTTGTACCTTATATATATATAAAATTGATAAATATTTTTACATCCTATACTAAAAAAATTAGTGTTCTAATAATGTTCTTTCATAATTATAAATATCTACCCCTATGATACATTCAGCTTCATAAATTCTTCAACAGAGTAGAAGGAGTGGCCTTAGTAAGAACTTAGTCAGTTAGTTCATATTTGAACTTGTTTGGATTTATTTTTAATTGTTTAATGGAGGTGGGAAGTTTATTAAATATGCTAATAGATGGCATTGTAATGTACACCCTTTTGTATTACGGTTAGAGACTTCCCTTCCTTCCTTCCTTCCTTCCTTCCTTGTGTAAATTGTTTTTACTTCTGGTATCAAAGTCATGTAATATATCTGAGTTTAGTGTGAAGAGGTTACATGAGTGATTGAATATGAGTGTCAGTATTCCAGTTTTCTTGAAAAGTCCCCTACAAGATGTTTTTGGTGAGACCTGATGACATCATAATAATATTCTAACAGGCTTTTTTTTTAAGTGTAAATATTTTATCTTTCCCCCTCCTGATGCATTGCCCCCCAGAATATTATAATACCACCATATGTCGTCATTATAGACTGTGGAAATATGCATAATAAACTAATTTTCTTATTAGGTTATGATCACTACAACTTGACATGAAAGGCGCAACTAATATCCGTTAGAAATTGGATCGTCAAAAAAATTTCACATTGTTAATATAATTTCACTGTGTGTGTGTGTGCTGAGGAGGTGAGAGTGAGACTGCGGACCGAGGGAGGAGAGCCGCAAGAGAAGGAAGGGCCCCGTAGGGGAGATTAAAGGAGGAGCAACCTGAAAACGTTGACGTAAGAAAAGTAAAGTAAAGTAAAGAGGAGTTGTTTCTTCCGTGTTGAGGTCAGTTGCGGGCGATCTGCCCAGGGAGGGAAGAAGGAGGAGGGGAGGGAGAAAGAGAAAGAGAGAGAGAGAAACACAGGGCGTGTGCCAAAGTCCCCGTGACGTAACAGCTTACGTCATCACATCCGCAAAGTGAAATATATAGAGTGGACAATGGCACTCGAAGATGGTCGGATAAGGAGGCACTCACTCGGCTTTCCCTGCAGGCGGCGGCGGAGGCCATTTTGAAACTCTGCTCGTCTCTTAACAAACTGATAAATATATATATATATATGTCAGTTCCATGACGTCAACTTTGTCATCATTCAGTTATTAATAAAGAAAATAATACAAATAAGTCAAACTAATTTAAATAAAAAAATAAAAATAACTACTTGATAACTTATAAAAATTAAAAAAATTATCAAGTAGGAAAAAGATAATTTTACCCGTACCGAAGAAGGACTGGGGCTGATAGATGCAAGGACAATTATATGCGTGTAAAATAGTACATAGGAGGATGTAACGACAAATAAAGTGTGAGTTAGAGGAGAAGATCACTTTTGGTTTTAGGAACAATGTAGGGACAAGAGAAGCAATACTGACTGACTCTGCGTCTAAATTTTAGAAGACAGGATGAAGGAAAAACAGGCCTACGTTTATGGCATTTGTAAATTTAGAAAGAAAAAAAAATACTTTGATAATGTGAACTGCAACACACTATTAAATGATTTTGAAGAGCGCAGGAATAAATATCGAGAAAGGAGGATTATACATAACCTCTACAGAAAAGCAGGCAGCGGTAATTAGAATTGAAGGGGCAAGGGAAGGAAAGTAGAAATCAAGGAAGTAGCAAGTCAAGAATGTCCACGCTCTTTAACTTATATGTAGAAGAACAGGCGATGGAGGCAGTTGAAACGGAATATGGAAAGGGAACCAAACTGCAACGAGAAGTAATAGAAACCCTAAGTTTTGCTGACGTAATAAATTACATGGAGAAAGAGTACAACATGAGGATTAATGGAGAGAGAGAAAAAAATGTGATTGAGTGTAGTATGGGAAACAGTGGAATAACAAAGGTTATTAGATTGGGAAGGGATATTTTGAAGGAACTTAAGGAATTCTGCTACTTGGGCAGCAAAATAACTAGAGTAGGATAGCAACAGGCAATTACAGCTTCCATAAGTGTGAAAATTTGGAGATATTTATTAAAAATGCTGGTATGGAGTGTGGCTTAGATTTATTGTTGTTTCCATTAATCCTCGATTGAGGAAATAGGATACGTCATACATTAAAAATTAACAAAATAAAGTAAATAATTAAAGACAAATAAACTTAAAATAAATTAGTAAAAGAAAGTAGTGTATATAGACAAAAGTCAATATAAACACAACACAGGGACACACACACACACTGGGGAAACACAAACAAGCACACACACACACTGAGGAACACGCAATGGAGTTTTGAACTACTTGGACCAGGAAGGAAACTGTCCTTGCTCCAGCAGCAGCAGCTATATACATGAAACAAACAAACAAAAGAGCAGAAAAAAACTGAATAGAAATTTTAAAGATATGTTGTGATGTGCTATTTTATAAGGTTGGCAGCAGCTCATTCAACACTTGCAGCAGCAGCAGGAACCACCTTGATTTAAATACTAGGAAAGGACGATTAAGAAAATCCTGTACCACAGAGTAAAACAGCAGCAGCAGCAGCGCCGCCATTTAAAAAAAGAATAGTTTTACTCTGCTTCACCACGAAGCTTTTGTAGTTACTATTTTTAACCTCTGGAGGAAGGAAGGAAGGAAGGAAGGCTGTTGTATAAAATTATCCCCAGGGGTATTGTGAATACTTTTCTGGTGTAGAGAGAGAGAAGAAGGGCGATGCTTGTCCGACCTTAGAGCTGAACCTCTGATTTCTAGTCCCGCGCGTATTCATGAAACAAATTAGTGTTTCGCTTTACAAACTTTAATATTTCATAAATATATATACACAGGCTTGGTAAAGTAAGTATTTGCAAACTTTTGAAGAAAGGTTTTGCAGCAACTCCGTGATCTAGAATTCTCGTGCTAGAAGAAAGTATTTATTCTAATTGCACGCTTTTTGCAACTTAAATATATTTCATTACTCCTGGAGCAGTTAGAAGACGCCATAGGCTCATAATTGAATGAAAATACGCGAAATAAACCATTTTTTGACGTACTTTTTAGGTCAACTAACGTGTTGTTGCATTATTAGTGTTGTTCTCAGAGAATAACAAGCTGAACTTATTAGTTTTCCGGGCAAGCAGATGATCTTCCTCCATGGATGGTCAGTCATTCCACTTTAATTTATCGTCAATCCGAAGGCCGAGGAAAGGAAGGCTCAAGCATTAGCTGAGAACTTGTCTACTGGTCTGGTCTATTCCTAGCATCAGCACTATATCAGCTTTATATATGGGTGGGAAACGTGGACGAGATAGGAGTTGCAGGAAAAGAAACTAACAGAAGCCTTTGTAATGTGGTGCTGTAGGAGGGTGAGATGGGTGAATAGGGTAAGTAACCAGGAAGTTGTAAGCAGGTGAAGGAGGAGGAGGAGAGAACAATATGGAGGACTTTGAAGTGATAGATTGAGACATGAGGGAGGGTCTTATCATTAGAGGAAAGGGAAGTGAAGAGAAGAGAAGGGATGGAATGTGTCTGAGTGAACTGTGAAGCTAGAGCAGGTGAGGGCGGACGTGGACTCCCTTATTCACCACTGGAGACATTTGCAAAGCAGGACGTCGTGGCCTTTCGGTCTTGGACAGTCTGGAATTGTCATGCATGGGCCGTATGAGCGAGCGCAACACTTTCACTCTCCCGTCCGCCACGCTTGTTCCAATTCTTGAGGAACCAAAAATGTCTGTCACATCGCACTTCCTCCACGGTAACTTTCTTTACTCCTCGGCCCTGTCTAATGCCAACCAACATCCGACTGCTCTTCTCCTCTATTACTTCCGCATCGTCACAACAACAACAACGCGCCTCAGGCTGGTCTCATCCATGCTCAACTTTCCCGCGCAAGCTAATTTTGTGCCACAGGGGTCATAGGAATGAAAAAGTACAACAGCTAGGTTAGGAACAAAACAAGGTTGCAGTTGCTATTCAAACCTTATACGGGGCAAAAACCATGGATTGGAATCAGCTCCAGTTATGTAGGCAGATGGGAGGATCGGTCAATTCAAAGTGAAATGTATAAAGTAAAAAAAACAGATGTTGGCAAATTCTCATTCCTAAATAGGACCATAAACGACTGGAATAATTTACCTGTGGCAGGAGGAGTGCTTGGAGGAAAGAAAACCTCCTCAGGAAAACAAATCTCTCAAAAAAACAAACGTGTAAAGTGAAGTGGTTATCCTCGATAATATAAATGCATATTCGAATTTCAAAAGTGAAGTTTTAAGATAATATAATTGTTGTAGTGTTTCTCTTTTTTTTCTTTCACAGCTATAAAAATTTTAAAGCACTGTGATTTACACAAGGAAGGAAGGAAGGAAGGAAGGAAGGAAGGAAGGAAGGAAGGAAGGGAAGTCTCTAACCGTAATACAAAAGGGTGTACATTACAATGCCATCTATTAGCATATTTAATAAACTTCCCACCTCCATTAAACAATTAAAAATAAATCCAAACAAGTTCAAATATGAACTAACTAACTAAGTTCTTACTAAGGCCACTCCTTCTACTCTGTTGAAGAATTTATGAAGCTGAATGTATCATCATAGGGGTAGATATTTATAAATATGAAAGATAATTATGTAAGAACATTATTAGAACACTAGTTTTTTAGTATAGGATGTAAAAATATTTATCAATTTTATATATAAGGTACAAATTGTATGTCTTCTGTATAGAACTTAAGAAAATCTTATTATAAGTTAAAAATTAATGAATAGTTACAGTATATTCTAATATTAATAAAGCAACCTAACTATGTAAAATCTCTGACTCGTGTTCCACATCATCATCCTTGAAGCTTGTGCTTGCTTCTCTATAGGATCTCTGGAATATGATTTTATACTTATACTTACTTTAGATTAGGAGTATTTTAGTTTAAGGAATTTCATTTTGTATCTGCCACAGTGGACAACTGTAGACTAACAACAAATACAAAATTATGTATAAATACAAATCTAGTGGATTTGGCCCTTGTTTAATCAGCGTGATGTCATCAGGTAAATTTGTTATTAACTTACTTGTATATTTTACATGATTTTTAGTATATATATATATTATATATATATATATATATCAAAAATGAATTTTTAAAAATAATTCACCACAGTGCAGTTTTCTCATTCACGAAGAATTCGGCAGTTAAAATGTTAATTTAGAATCAAACATATTAATGAAAATTGTCCTGCACCAAATGTTACACCTTCATTGTTTTGTTTGGCAGCTTCTTATTTTCAGTTTACTGACTTCATAGGCATATTTAGTATGAGAAAATCAGAAAATATGGATTTTTTTCCCTTCAAATTTTGGCCGAAATTTCAGCCCCCCCATGTGTCCCTTAAAGGAAGTTATTTATGATCAACAGGATCTAAAGCTTCTGGTGTTCGTAAGTGACGAATCGGAATAATAAATTGTTAATAGATGAGAGGGTTTAATTGTTCCACTCCGGATTGTAAGAAGAGTTCTGAGTATCTAAACTGGAGGTATAGTATAAGTATAAAATCATATTCCAGAGATCCTATAGAGAAGCAAGCACAAGCTTCAAGGATGATGTGGAACACGAGTCAGAGATTTTACACATAGTTAGATTGCTTCTTTATTAATATTAGAATATACTGTAACTATTCATTAATTTTTAACTTATAATAAGATTTTCTTAAGTTCTATACAGAAGACATACAATTTGTACCTTATATATAAAATTGATAAATATTTTTACATCCTATACTAAAAAATTAGTGTTCTAATAATGTTCTTTCATAATTATAAATATCTACGCCTATGATGATACATTCAGCTTCATAATTTCTTCAACACAGTAGGAGTGGCCTTAGTAAGAACTTAGTTCATATTTGAACTTGTTTGGATTTATTTTTAATTGTTTAATTGAGGTGGGAAGTTTATTAAATATGCTAATATATGGCATTGTAATCTACACCCTTTTGTATTACTGGAGGAAACGTTCCTGGCCGACATCAGACGTCCGTGACCGTGACGTCATCACCGCCGCCGCCGCCGCAGGGAGATTTATTTTCGTTTTTCCGTTGCGCTCCTGTTGAGTAAATGTTGGCAGCTTCCTGAGGATTTATTCGCAATCGTTTTCTTTTCCTCGGAGGCACCATTACGCGACTTGTCAAGTGAAGCGGAGGATGTCGCCACAACGACGGCCCACGTCGATGACGTCAATCCAGGAGGAACACAGGGGGGAGGGGGGAGGGGGGGGGAATTTAGTCTCGTTGCACGTCTTTTCCATGTAAGTAATGGGATACGGACAGCGGCGTGTTCAAAGGCACTGACACTTTGCCATCCTACACACACATTCTTCCGTGAAAAGCGCTGATCACCACAAAGAAGGTTAATGTCCATCTTTCCGTTCATTCCCGCCCCCATTTCCCCCGTTTCACGACAGAAAATTTAACCTACCCTAAAAACATACACAACTTGCGAATGACGTAGATCATGACGTCACGTGTCAAGTCTGTGTCATTAAATTGTCCTGTCCAGCCTGAAATAATAATACTAATAATAAATAATACTAAATTTACTTAACAGGTTAAAGTTGCATTTGTCTACTTCACTGACTATTTACCATGGTGAAGTGCCTCTGGGAGTTTTTCTCTCGCAGGCATTTATTTCTTTCTTCCTCACCAGACTCCGTCGGGATTGCTGCCTCGTACTCACTCGGTTTTTGTTATTTCAAAGTTCTGACACCTACACCTGAATTTTAGGAGGCATATGTTGTGCTGGGGGGTAGAAGACCTTGGGCATAAGGCAAGAGTTGTCCACTGATCCCATCATTGGATCGGCCGGCCGGCCACCAACTGCCTCCTAAAACTGGCTGAGACACGACGGAGGAGAAGGGAATGCTGCGACCCCCACAGCAGCGAACTCGTCTCGCGTCATTCATAGGGAAGGGCGTGAGGATATTTTTTTTAAAATTTATTTCTCTATTTTTAGCCTGCTTTCTTGTTTCCTATAGCAGGCCTTAATTACAATATTTTACAACATCTTGTACACTTTTTTTTACATTGATTAACCTTAGCAAGAGTAATTAATAAAATACAAAATGAATGGTAATTTTTAATTTTTTTTTCTTTATATATATATTATACTGTTGTTTTACCCCAATAAGTCACTGTGGTGTCTTTTGGATGCGTTTATCACGCAGCATATGATCATTCACTCACTGCATGCTTCAGCATCGCGACTTGGCACAGATATGATATTTTTCTGTGTACCAAGAAGCATGTTGTCCATCTCTTTTTCCAGTGCGTGGAGAGGAGAGGCTGTAGTAGTAGGAGTTGTTCCTCCTCCTCCTTCTCTCAAGCCCTTGTCTCCTGATCAGAGACATTCCTGCATTCAATCTTAAACTCTTCCTCCTCCTCCCTGCATTTCCACTTCTTAATTTATGATATTGCAGTTCCGAGATTCCGGTAGCTTCATGTTTCAACAAAGTAAGAGCTGCAACTGTTTTCTTAATACTTGTTGTTATTATTATTTTTTAATAACTATGATTTCTGCTTGTACCATCCTGTTCCAGGAATCATAGTCCGGCTCCAGGATGATGTAATTGAGGCACTTCATTTTTTTTTATTCATCCTATTATGATGGATGCATACCTGCTGACACCATGACATGCTTCTCATTTTTGACTCACTATGTAGTAACTGAGGATAGTAGACGATGCCCGACCTGCATCAATCCTTAAACTACAGCCCGGGGGTCCCTAGTCATCGCTTCCTCTACCTTCCCGCACCCCCCCTTTTTTTCAATTCCCTTCCTATGCTATTAAAGAGGAGTTTACTGTTTCAAGATCACCCTCATGTAGTCAATAAAAAAAATTTTTTTTGCCCCGGTGTGATGAACCCTGTGTAGCCTCAGCATGTTACGTCACCGTGACGTCAAAGCCAACGATGTTCATCATCACATCTCCGTTCGGGATTGGACTGTCAATGTAAACTATTCACAAATACGACTCCGGATCCCAAGACGAATTTTTCTGTGACTAATGTTAAATGTTATTTTACGCTGTTCGCCTTGTTGTAGTGGTTGTCAGTCCCTGAGACTGGTGTGACGCAAACGTCCATGCTAAACTATCGTGCGCCAGTCTTTTCATTTCCTCGCAACTGCACATCCTCCCTAATCTGCTTAGCGCATCTTACCCCACACACTTCCCTCTAATGCTAACTTTACAAGA
This sequence comes from Eucriotettix oculatus, assembly GCA_034510155.1. Lineage (NCBI taxonomy): Eukaryota > Metazoa > Arthropoda > Insecta > Orthoptera > Tetrigidae > Eucriotettix > Eucriotettix oculatus. Next base: position 8,161,762 of record CM067379.1, read on the forward strand.
CCCTCATGTCTTAAAACGTGGCCTATTAATTTATCGCTTCTCTTGGTCAACGTCCTCCATATTGTTCGCTCTTCCCCTATTCTGTTTATAAATTCGTGGTTAGTTACCCTATCCACCCGTCTCACTCTCCCAACTCCTATCGTCCACGTTTCGCACCCATACAACGCCACACTCCATTCCAACATGTCCAGCAACCGTTTCCTAATATTCAAACTTATATTAGCGTAATTAAATTCGTCTTCCTTGCTATCCTACTCCAGTTATTACGCTGCTGCCCAAGTAGCAGAATGCATTAACTTCCTTCAAAATATCCCTTCCCAATCAGCACAGCCTCCCTAAAATTGCTTAGCGTATTCCATCCTTGATCTCCTTTTTTTCTGTTCTTACCCCACACACTCTACCTTCTAATGATAATTTTACAAGACCCTCACGTCTCAAAACGTGGCCTGTTAATTTATACCTTCAAAGTCCTCCATATTGTTCTCTCTTCCCCCTATTCTCCTTAGAACTTCCACCTCATTCGCCTACAGCAGCACAGTTCAAAAGCTTATATTATTTTCCTTTCTGCGACTCCTACCGTCCGCGTTTCGCACACATATATCCCATATATGCTTACATCAGCCATAAATCTTCTTCGCCTGTGTCTATCCTACCCTTGTTGTTATGCTGTCCAAGTAGCAGAATTCCTTAAGTTCCTTCAAAATATCCCTTCCCAATCTAATAACCTTTGTTATTCCACTTTTTACCACACTACACTCCATCACCTCGGTTTTCCCCCTCTATTAATCCTCATGTTGTACTCTTCTTTCAGGATCACGTTCATGCTACTTATTGTGGTTTTCCAAGTCTTCTTCTGACTCCCCCAATACAATAATATCATCGGCAAACCTTAGGGTTTTCACTTCTTCTCCTTGAACTGTGATTCCTTTTCCATATTCGTTTTCAACGTCCTTCATAACCTGTTCATAACGCCTTAACTATACCTTTTTGTTTCTTCTCAACCTTATGTTAAAAGATTATCGTCTCGCTTACTCTTGGTGGCAATTTTTCACATATTATGTACCAGAGTTTTGTTGTATATGAGCAACAAGTAGGAAAATCTTCCCCCAAGCCATCATAAGTATTGATGATATTTTTCCCCCCCATTTCTGTTCTTCTCTTTTCTTCTTAACCAGTTCTGCAAATCTTATTACAATTATGTTTGTTTCATAGATTACCAAAAAATTAATCTGAATTTATTAACAATCATTATCTTCAAATGAAAAGAAGGGAAAAAAAATGGCAAAGTACTCAGTTTAATTTTAAAACACACATATTTGTTATTAAAATATAAAAATATATACTTCCAATTTCGATTGACTTGGAATTTTATTCTCTGTCCAAAGCTAATTATGTTGTCCTGTAAAGATTATTCACTTTTCACTTGGCAATTTTCAAGCATATATATACAGCAAACTTTCATTGAGGAAGTATGATGGCGATCAAATGTTGAGGTTGTTCATAAAGTTCATGAGCTTGCAGTGAGCTTCTCGAGCTGCGATGTCCAGCATCACGCTGGTCCTGAATATGCCCGACAGTTTGGTCGCAGACTTTCTGATCTGGAAAATGCAGCATGAAACATTCTTCTACTTAGACGTTTGATGTTGTTGTCTTTAATTTTGAGAGCCTAACAAATATCCTGATAATCCTTAAAAAAAAAATTATTCCTGACAGTAAGACAAAAAATTGCTCTGGTCTCTGGTGATGGCGAAGAAGGTCCTCGACGATGACCGTGATGGGGATTCTCGAGGTGGTACAGATCTGCCAGTAATGGGGAGGGAATGCAAACACATTTCTTCACGGACATCCACTCCCTTGAGAAAGGAAACAAAACGACCACTCCACCATAATCCAGTACTTGAATATTGATGTAAACGGTAAAGACGAGAAATATAAAATATATCTCAAATAAAGTTATAAGATAAATATACGTGATGTAGTACATAATTCATTTTTCTCAACTATTGTTCACCAGATGAGGGGCAAGACATTTTTTTTTTTTGGTTAACAGGCTACATGAGGGTGATCCTGAAACAGGCAACTCCCCTTTAATAGCATAGGAAGGGAATTGAAAAGGGGGGGATGCGGAAGGTAGAGCAAGGTAGCCAAGGGTTAACTAGGGCCCCCGGGCTATGGTTTAAGGATCCTACCCGGTGTTTCACCTAAAGAGATGCAGGGAAAACCCTAGAAAACCTGCATCAGGTAGGTCGGGGGCATTGGCTACTATTCTCACGCCCTTCCCTATGAATGACGGGAGACGAGTCTGCTGTGGGGTCGCAGCATTCCCTTCTCCGTGTCTCCACCAGTTTCAGGAGGCAGTTGGCCGACTGATCCAATGGGATCAGCGGACAGCTCTTGCCATATGCCCAAGGTCTTTGACCCCGGTACATATACCTCCTAAAATAGGTGAAGGTGTCTCGGCATGTGAGAACTTTGATAAAAAGTACCCAGAGAGAGTGCAGGAGGCATCCCCTACATTATCAGGTAAGCCCCGCAGTCAGTCTGGGCTGAAGCGTCTGCGAGAAAACTCCCGCAGCGCCGATTATATAGGGGCAAGACATAATTGCTTTGTCTATTAATAAACCTTTTTAATGACTGTTTGACCTATGAATTTATTACACTTAACTTGAAAAATATTTCTTATGACACAAACATGTCCCTTCACTTTAGATTTCTGACAAGGTATTCTGAAATTCAAGTCATCAATCAGTTCTATCCATCCACAGAATATTGATCTGATCCAAGGTACAGAATTATCAACACGGCAACTGCTACAGAATTATGATAAATAAATAAATAGGCATTCCCTTCAAGTTATCAGAAAGATGGTGGGTGTAGAATAGAACCTTGTGGTACCACAACCTCAGCAGAGTGTTTATTTATATTTTATCACTTAACTTTGTCTCTTAGTTGGCTACTTTTTTATGTAATTAATATTAGGGAAATATGTTGGTCTGTATCACAGGAAAATTGTGAAAGAGCGAGAAGCGGAAAAGATCCCATGGATCAGTAGAAATGTTTAAAATCGTGTTGTTTTTGTTCTGGTATTCAACCTTAAGACTGGTCCGATGGAATTATCAACATTGCAGACACCTACAAAATTATGGTGAATAAATAGGCATTCCCTTCAAGTTATTAGAAAGATGCTGGGTGTAGAATAGAACCTTGTGGTACCACAATCTCAGCAAAGTGTTTATTTAAAATTTATCACTTAACTTTGTCTCTTAGTTGGCTGCTTCTTTATGTAATTAGTAATAGGGAAATGTGTTGCCATGTAAAATATACCTTGTTGGTCTGTATCACAGGAAAATTGTGAAAGAGCGAGAATGGATCAGTAGAAATGTTTAAAATCATGTTGTTTTTGTTCTGGTATTCAACCTTAAGACTGGTCTGATGGAATTATCAACATTGCAGACACCTACAGAATTATGATAAATAAATAGGCATTTCCTTCAAGTTATTAGAAAGATGGTGGGTGTAGAATAGAACCTTGTGGTACCTCAACCTCAGCAGTGTTTATTTATTTTTTATCAGTTAACTTTGTTAGTTGTCTGCTGCTTTGTATAATTAGTAATAGGGAAATATGCTGTCATGTATATATACCTTGTTGGTCTGTCTGACAGGAAAATTGTGAAAGAGTGAAAAGTGGAAAAGATCCCATGGATCAATATAAATGTTTAAAATCATGTTGTTGTTGTGGTTGTGGTATTCAGTCTAAAGACTGGTCTGATGCAACCCCACGTGCTAACCTATCTTGCGCAATCCTTTTCATTTTCTCATAACTAGGACATCGTCCGTAATCTGCTTAGCGCATTCCATTCCAAAACGTGGCCTATTAATCTATCCCTTCAAAGTCCTCTATATTGTAACTGATAATTGGAATCAGGTCCGTGTTACCGAAATGGAGGTTTCGTCTCTCTCGGAGACCTCGCTGCCGCTGGAGATGAAGGAGGCCGCCGTGGTGACGCTGCCCAGCCTCCCCGACAGCCGCATTACGCCGCTGCGGGTCTTGCGGCTGACTTTGCCCGTGCTGCTGCCGCAGCTTATCTCGACGCCTTCCTGCCTCTTGACCGACTTCCTCCTCCTGCGCACCAGCTCGCTCCTCCTGTTGGCCGGGCTGCTGCCCCTCAGGTTCTTCTTCTGCGGCGGGTAGAAGGTGGTCTTGCTGCAGCACAGGTGTCTGATGACGAAGTCCGAGTCGCGGTGGGCGATGGCCTCGAAGGAGCCTTGGCAGGCGCCCGTCCTGCACCTGTCGGGCATGTGCGCGAACAGCTTGTCGTAGAAGATCTCTGCCTCCTGGGCCACGCTGTTCCTGATCTCCTTGACCAGCTTCTCGAGGCTCGGCGTCGTCACGTTGGCGGGGATCTCGAGGCTCACGGCCTTGGTGTCGTGGTCCTCCCTGCGCAGAGGAGCGTCCGTGCCGCGGTACGCCAGCCACGTGGGGACCATCACGAAGAAGTCCTGCTTCCAGAGGCACGGCTGCGACGACAGCGCCTCGAAGAACTTGTCGATCTTCTCGGAGGACAGCAGCTTCTTCAGCTTGCCCGGGTTCCTCGCGAGCTGCCTCATCGTCTCCAGCTTCTTCGGGTTCACCTCGGCCAGGCTCTTGGTCACCACGTCGACGATCTGCTCGATCACCGTGTTCACGAACAGAGTCACCACCTCGTCGATGTCTTCGGCGACGTCGTCGTCCGCTCGGCTCCAGGCGTCGGACACGAAGATGGAGCGGCTGCTTTCTCTGCCCTGGAAGCCAAGGGTTTCTTTCTCAACATGGCTCAATTTACTCTTTGCAAGGTAGTGGAATACAAAGGCTGTTACGTTGGGAAGGAATATTTTGAAGGAAGTTAAGAAATTCTGCTACTTGGGAAGCGCAATAACTAGTGTGGTGATTCATGACCCTTACATTCATCGGGTAAAGCAAAAATAATTTAGCTTTTGTTATTTGCGTACAGCAGGACGGAAAACGAGAATGGTTTGGTGAGGCCGAGTAGGCGGGAAACGTCACCGTCTGCAACATTGTTGATTGCAGATTCAACAGTTGGTTCTGGGAGCTCTCCTGAGAAGGTCGGGGTGAGAGAGAGAGAGAGAGAGAGAGAGAGAGAGAGAGCAGTGGCTGAGGAAACAATATGCAGAAAAGTTAATTTTGCCATTGTTCTAGAAAGAAGATTTTGTTTTGTAGTAAGGAAAACAAAAAGAGGACATTTTGATAGAGATTTAAGCTGAAGAAGAAGAGGCGCTAGAGGATCTAGACGTCGTGTTTCAGCGAAGGAACATCCTGCGGCACGGCAAACCAGGAACAACGACGACGTCACCACCAGGCCATTGTTAACATCTGGTAACGGCGCCATTTTAACCCGGTTTTTCCACTTAAACCATTCTCGTCTGATTCGCGATTTTAATTTTCAACTATATCGTTGTTCGTCACCCGCGGCGTTCCCCCGGGGATCAGCAGCCATTTAGAAGCTGCGTAGATTAGTCTTTTTGCTTTTACCGACTGAGCCAATGATTAAATTGATATTCGTAAATTTATATTTTTTTGCCACTATAACTTAATTTGAGTTATATTTCTATTCAAATTAAATACATTATTATTATTATTATTATTGTTCGTTTGATTGTGCAAAAATATTTTGTTGGTGTAAGCAAACGAACACCACACTAGAGTAGGATAGCACAGACAAGGAGGAGGAATTTACTTACGGGTAAAATAAATGTGAATATTAGGAAATCGTTACTAAAAACATTCGTATGGAGCGTGGCATTATATGGGTGCGAAACGTGGACGATAGGAGTTGCGGAAAGGAAAAGAAAAGAAGCCTTTGAAATGTGGTGCTACAGGTGAATGCTGAAAATCAGAGGAAGTACTAAACAGAATAGGGGGAGGTACGAACAATATGGAGGACATTGGTCAAGAGAAGGGAGAGATTAATAGGCCACGTGTTAAAGACATGAGGGTCTTGTAAAATTAGCATTTGATCAACTTGACACAGTCATACTAAGAAACAATCTCAAAATTGCTTCTACATTAGGGAATGCTGATTAAATATTACCCCTGGTGATATATTACCCTGATGATGATCCATGAGATTGGCTTTGTCTAGCATGAGATTCATAACCACATCTTCAGGATGTCGTTGTTGTAGTACTCAGCACTAAGACTGGCCTGATCCATGCTAACCAATTCTGTGCAATCCACATCCTCCCTAATCTGCTTAGCACATTCAATCCTTGTCCTCCCTCTTCTGTTCACTTCCCTCTAATGCTAATTTTACAAGACCCTCATGTCTCAAAACATGGCCTATTAAGCAAAGTCTTTCATATTGTTCTCTCTTCTCTCTCTTAGTTTGTAGCTTTCAGGTTTGTCAAAAATAAATAAATAATTTCATTGCACTGTATACTGTGCCAGATTTGACTTCTAAGCACCAATCGAAGTCATAAATGTTTCAGTTCCGAACGTGTCTGTAGGTTCAGTACACAATTTATTGCTGCCGTTTTGATTGGGGCCATTGGCTATAGCTTATAGGTAAGTTTGGCCCTGCCCAAGGTCTTAACAATCTTTAATATAGCCAGACATTGACTGAACGAAGACTGTAAAGCTGATCTGTATGCAACATTACAGTAACAAGTAATGAGATCCTTCTTTTTTAATTAATAAGAAGCAAAGAAATCAAACATTACCGTGGAGCCAGGCGAGCTGATTGTGTAGGTGGACGACCCCGTCTTCCAGTAAGGGTTAACCGTCAGGACATATGTCGGCAACTCCCGGCTGCAAGTTGCCCTGAACATGTCCTCGTTGGTCACGTACGAAGAGCTGCACCTCACCAGGATCCTCCACGGCCACAGTTTACTGCAAGCAATTACGCCTTTATGGGACAATATGAAATTTATTGAGCGAAGCCGATCATTAGTTAAAGAAAATATTATATTGATTTCACATCGTGAATATTTTTTTATAAATAATTGGGTCTTATAATTGGGGTGATACGTGACATGCACATTGTACAGGAAATGCTGATGAAGTATCTGCAGTTAGTCTGTTCTTTTATGTACATTTTATCAGCATGAGATGCAGTTATTCGTTCCCAACGTGGCAACACCAACTCTCAATGTCAAGAAAACAGAACCTTTCCTGTTGTCGTTAACTATTCTTACAGACTCCTCAACCACAAATTATTATGACATCATCAGAATAACTCTCTCTCTCTTTCTGTCTCTTGTCTGAAGAAGTCTTGCATCTCTGAGTGTGCATATTTAAAAAAAAAAACAATACTTACAACAAATACTAAATTATAATATTTGAGGTCTCCACGTACCCTTGGTTCGATCCGCGGAATGGAGATTTCGTAAATCGATCCCCAAAGAAGTTGTGAGCTGCCACCAAGTGGAGACAAATCACCTTTTCTATGTCCAACTCGCCGTCGGTCAATATCATCTCTTCCACCATCTGCAACGTGAGGTCACCATAGCCTTTATCATAACTAAACATAAGAGTAAAATACAAACTCGTCCAAATAATTACATTTGACTTATATTTTATGGTTTTAAGGTGTTCAATTTTTATTGGGTGAAAATATTGATTGCCACATCATCGAGGAAGGTCAAAATATCTTCTGAAATGGAGTTAAGTTAGCATTGAAATTACCTGAAAGAGTCCTTCACTAAGACAGTACCTTTTAGTAATGAACATAAAATTAGCCAACAGTTTAAAAATTATTTATCACATATAACTTAATTTGTGAAATATAAAGCATTGGCGTTCCTCAAGGTTCTAATTTGAATCATTTCCTGTATAATATTTTTATGAATTGTAATTATATTACTTATTTCAATTGATAGTAAATAAGTAAGTCAGAAAATTATTAACATTGTTAAGTAGATTGATAAAAATATTTATGAAGTACAATACATGGCAAAAAGTCAGAAATTGCGTAAGTTAAATTCAAAATAAGACATTTTGTCCACAAGTTTAAGGAATTCTTCACTTCTTTAATTAAAACCTTAACATAATTTTTTTATTGGCTGACTGGAGGAAACAAATTTGGTCCATGGGAACATGGCTGTTGAAAATATCCTGTTCACCTTGCTTAATTACTGGATTTGACATCTACATTAAGCTGCATCTGTACCTGGGTGGTAAGATCTGAAGAACTATGTTTGCTGGTCTGGTAATCTCCTGCTTTTCCCTTAACTGGACGATTATAGATAAGTGGACTTAGGGTGCCAATTTCTCGAGACAATTTAATCTGAAAAAACAAATAAAAGCAAAGTTTTGTTACCACATTTTCAAGACCTTATAACATCCACTGATATCTATAGTCCACATATACATTTATATATATATATTTAATCAATATATTTAGTTAATTTAATTAAATGTGGCATGGTCACACACATTTTGGATAATTGGATAGGAAGTAAGGGTATAAAATGTGGGAGAAAGTTGGGAAATTTGCTTTAAGTCAGTCTTTCTTTCTTCTTCTATTCCTCTCTATGCTTAACATAAACCTTTATATATATACACATATAGACTGAGTCGACAAAATTTTCTACATGGCTAGCTAAGTTTGTAAACAATGGACCCCACCAGGCCACCAATTTTCTCTCTCAATAAGAGTCTGGGAAGAGGCAAGGACTTGATGGGTAAATGTTTAAAACACCCCATTTGACATACATACACTCATTCAAACTCATCCATCCTCAAAGGTGTCAATGTGATACATACAACCACCCATCATTGCACATACACACACATACCACATCAAGGATTTAGCACATATACATATTCCAATGGGAATACATGTGCTAGTGCTGTTACGGGTGTTGGAGGGGGGGGGGGGAGGTAAGGTAAACAGCACAGTCTGCCCAGCCTTCTACATTGGTCAGATAAAGAAACCCCTCCCCAAACATATTGCCAACCACATAGCCACATAGTCCCATTGACCCCCCTCAAAGCCCTGCCTCCCAATTCTTCAGAGATGAACTCAATCTATGGGAACTTTCATTTCAACATGTCTTATAGATAAGACAAAGCCCTGGACTGAATATCCTATAGATAGTAATTGACAATTATTAATAAAAATGTGAGAGCCGTTGTAAAACGTTAGTGTTAGAGAATTATAAATATCTTGACTCTAGTTTACCTACATGTATACTTACATCAGAGTCCTTTCTGTTGATAAAAGAACGGCGCCGACAATACTTCCTCTGGGTCATCCGCTGTTCCCACTCCAGCATTCTTAGCTCGCTCCTTCGCGCTTTCTCCAGGGTCTGGATCTCATTCCTGAAATCCCGCTCCACGATGCGAGTTTTGACATCGTCGATGAATGCACTCCGCTTAGGTTTGGCTGTCCAAAACATTTTTTTTTAGTCTCCGCTATCATTTATACAATGTTGTTTCCTCTTGTCCTTTCTTTGTTGCAATTACCTGGCAACGTAATTGTGGCTGTTAATTTTTCCATTAAAATTTCTTTGGGTACTTATATACTATAAAGTCAGGCATCAATTAACCTCTAACGAATAAAATATGGATTAATCATTTTATTAAAACAATTAGTAGTTCAGTAATATTTTAATGTAAATTTATAACGTTTGGAGACGTAACTTTTTCAACAATTCTCCTTTTCTGTATATATGCAACTTGAATTATTCTAAACTGATGTAAATAAATGTGGATAATTCCCTAAACTGTCATTCGGTTTAACGGAAGATCGCTGTCATCCAAAGACAATAGATTTCAGAAGCATCTTTGACAGAGTTTTTGTCTTTCACCAATGAATGTTGAGATTTATTATGGCAACATGTTTGAGGAAAGTTTCTGATATGTATTTAAAATTTTCGCATTTAAATTTTCTGTTGAAGAAAGACATTCCGACAAAATGTATAGGGCGGAATCACAGTACAGTCACACAGAAATTAGTATATTCCGAATACGGAGACCCGGCGAAAGTGCTGCGGATTGAAGAAGAAAAACTGAGGCTGCCTGGTGAAACTGAAGTATGTATGTTTTTCTTGAATTTGTTTCATTGAATGACAGATTATGTAATGTTAAATTTTAATCATGTTAATCAGTTTATCAATGGGGAGGACTTAATATTGAACTACTTGACAACTAGAAATGATAGTCCCACAATGGATGTCACTTTTAATATGTTTCGCCTTTTAACTTCCCAATGATTGAGAATATTTCCCTGATTCCTCATATTGTCATTATCATTACATGTATGTTGGTCAAAAGTAAAATTCTAATATAATTTGTATTTGCTATTTATATTTTTATTTAGAAGGCGTCAACAAATAAAACTTATGTTCTTCACACAATTCAGAAAGTACTCGAAAGTAATAACGGTCCAATATAAAGTGTTGCATGTTTCTGACACGATCATTGTGCTGGTGTGTTCTACTTTGATCAGTTTTAAATGGTAAAAACTAGACTAGTAGCACCAGTTATGTCATACTCCACCCCTAAGCAAAGTTGTAAATTGGCATCTATAATATATCCCTTCAAACTATGACTACAATATAGTATTGGGTTTTCCTTAAGCCACACATTTATAAATAATTAAGAAAAATGAAGTAATACAAATTTTCATCTATTTTGAATATATCTCTTCATTGGATTGGAGAGTAAAAGTCGTTACTGCTTTAACTCATAAATTCCTGTCATTGTACTGTTCATGCTCATTCTAGAAGCAAATACTTCATTTATGCTTCTGCTGTAAAATATTAATACAAGGTAGAATTTTATGAACTTATATACTATTTTATGCATGTAGAAATAATCTATTTTTATGCATTATGTTCAGGTAGTTGTCAAAATGTTGGCAGCCCCTGTGAATCCTGCTGATATCAATACTATACAAGGATCGTACCCAATTAAACCACCTCTTCCCTCTATAGGAGGCAATGAAGGCGTTGGTGAAATTATTGCCATAGGAAATAGAGTTCCAAATCTCCGAGTTGGTGACATGGTGCTACCGAGCTCAAATGCTTGGGGAACGTGGAGAACATATGCCGTATGTCGTGCAGAAGAAGTGATGAAGGTAGGCTGTAAAGGTCTTACATGCTGACCAGTAAGATTTTGACTATATATTAATGTTTTGATATTTTTTAGCTGCCACACAATATAGGTGTTTTAGAAGCTGCCACTATATCCGTGAATCCGTGTACAGCGTACCGTATGCTGAAAGATTTTGTACCTTTATCAGCAAATGATACTGTAATTCAGAATGGAGCAAACAGTGCGGCTGGGCAGTGTGTTATACAGATCTGTAATGCATGGGGCTTGAAAAGTGTGAACATTGTCAGAAACAGAGAAAATATTGATGAACTAAAGGATTCTCTGACAAATCTTGGAGCTACTCATGTGCTGACAGAGGAAGAACTCAGGTAAACATTTTTATTGCCATAGGAAATACAGTTTCAAATCTCTGATATAATGCAGTTAACTTTATCAGTCGTTCATTATGATGGAATCTAAAGATCTGTCCTCTCAGGACTGTCTTAAAGATGGATCTGCCAATAACCGTGTCTGTTTCTACTCGCTATATAATTATCTTAGCTCTGGGATTGAGTGAATGATTTTCTTTTCTATGTCTGGCTGATTTGCCATTTTATAAAGACCAGCAGGCCTATTACATGATTCTTGCTTTACAGGACGACAGACATTTTCAAGAAAGAAGTTGTTCGCAAACCGAAACTTGCCCTTAATTGTGTTGGAGGAAAGAACGCTCTCGAAGTTATGCGACAATTGGATCACGGAGGTACGATTGTGACTTACGGCGGAATGTCCCGTGAGCCCGTCACTGTACCAACCTCGGCCCTAATTTTCAAGAACATCCAGGTTCGTGGTTTCTGGATGACACAGTGGAACAAAGACAATCAGGACTCGGATGACCGCAAAATCATGATCAACGATCTCGTGCAGTTGGTTATGGTGAGGCAGCTGAAGCCTCCTGTTCATAAAGTAATTCCATTCGATCAGTATTCAGAGGCTCTGCTGAACACAATGCAAGTGAAAGGATTTTCTGGGGCAAAGTATATTCTGGATTTTCAAAATGCATGAATATATGTCTACTGTTGGTTATAAGGGGGTAATACTTTACCTTTAGTTTTCTTGCATTATTTTTACTTTTTATTTTGATCTGTGATAATGTATTGTTAAAAATTGTACAACAATAAAATAGTCTATTCAAGTATAAACAAATTGACAATAGCATTACAAATTTTGAACTGTGACCCTTTGATTGAAAGCTGAATACTTGTGCCTGCCCATCTCAGTTTAGTTAAAACATAGTAACTTGGCTTAATCCTTCAACTGTATTTGATTTGAATAAAGCAGCTACATATTTTGTTTCTACGCCGAAACTTCCATCATAGGTAAGTGTGATTTGGGCCATTTGTAAAAGGAAATCAACAATATTAATCCTTACTGCATTTGCTTTTTGAAAAACTTTCACTATATTACAAAAGTGTCAATGATAAAGGCTATAAATTAATTACAAAGTCAGGAGGGGCTTAATTGTGACTTTCCTGGACCATTAAACAGTGTATACATTTTTTGGACCAATCTGTATATATAAACTGAAGGAAAAAATCAGGAAATTATTTCTTTTCGAGTCTAATTATAAATCATATATAGATATATAAATAATCTTAATTTTTCTTCAGTTCGCCAACGGATTTTCCAGTACTTTCAGATATTTGTTACCAAGCATCTGCTGCTTTTTCCTTTCTCTCGTGGTTTTTGTGAAAGGGGGGGTCCCACAAACAGGGTTTGCCCTGATAAAATTCCAAGAATTGGAAGGTAAAGTCATTTGTCCAGTCCATTATACACAGCTTCCTACGTTAAGAAACATGTTACTCCATGATTTCATTTAAAGATATATCTCATCAAAAGTAGTAATCTACAAATATAATCTAGCCAATTTGACAGCAAATGGCGTTGATGTTAATTTATTACATTTACAACTTTTCATCCATATTTGTTAACTCCATCAAGGACAACTGGATGCAGTCAAAAACTCAAAATTATCCATACATACATATCTGTTTATCATTTAAAATTTACCTGTTGAAGTTATCAAATACGGATGAATTGTTGTAAATGAATTGAATAAATATCAATATCGTTTGCTGACAAAATTGACATGATTTTTATTTATAATTGAAGATATCAGATTATTGATTTAATAGTAATATATTTATTGTAAATAAATGAACTGTTATCAAAGCAATTGTAATATTTGATTTATGAAAACTGTTTTTTAATTAATTCATTTTTATACATGTTATACAGTACTTTCTGTACCCATTCCACTAATTTTGTTAATTATTTGCTGCAAGGAGTCTTGTATTTTTACCAGTTGTTCGTCGACTGACAGACTTTTGTCAGCCGCCGATCGCTCGCTGACAATTCTCATCGTATCTGATAGCCACTCCTGCTTCATCTTCACTGATTCATTTTCATCTACCTTAAGATCATAGCTTCTATTAGGATAGACACACAAGTCGTCAATTTTGGCGCCCACCATAAATTTGTCAATATTGTATAACCTAGACAATGACGGTATCCACCTGTAGCATCTCAGCACCACCATTTCTATTTCTGTCATAGTTTTGACTTGTGAACGTATGCTCAACAGAGAAGCTGCTTGTTTGATCTCTTGAATGTCACTTACAGCAAGTCCAGTAAGCAAGTTCAATAGCACTATCACAACTATCAGTCCAAAAGCTGTAAATATCAAATAACATATCACAGAGGTGGAAGAAGGATCTAGACTGTCCGAGTTTAAATCACCAGACATCATCATTATAACATTAAAAAGAGCAAGAAGAAAATTGGTAAACTGTTGATTTTCAGTGTCCCTGAATAGTACATAAAAACATATTGTAAATGATAACAGCACCATTGAATATAAAATTAACATATACAGAAAGTTTTCAGTTACCTTCTTCAAAATTGCAACATACTTGGATATCAAACTGAAACGTCCTGATATCATCATCAAACTCGTAGTCGAGGACAACACCGTCAATACTGTGAAAACCAATTTAGTATTGACATCCTGCAATGGAATGAAAACGGTAAGAGTCGTAAAGAAGATCATTGACAGGTCCAAGGCGTTGCTGATATTTCTTACATACACTTTAACCGAGGACAGGATTTGTACCAACTCTCTAAGTATAACGAGAAACAATAGTGCTCCTATTATTATTTTTAAGGCTGTAATTGAAGAGGTGCAGCTTCCCTCTAAATAACAACCCCAATATATGTACCAATTCAGAATAACTGTAAACAGTAATGTAAAAATTAAATTCAGATATGATAAATATTTCAACCGATTCCATTTAAGGTTTATAAAGCTAGTTATGAGGGGGTGTTTTATTATGCATACTTCAGAATGATAGTTGATGATGTATGACAGTGTGTTAAGCTCCGGCTCATCACTGTTTCTTTCAGGACAAGGATTTATGCATACACTTTCCTCATCATTTCTATTAAATGTAACACTTTTCTGTGGCTCTTCCTTTCTTTTCCGTGCTACTAAAAAGTCAAAGTTGAATTTAACCTTGTACTTTTCATCCTCGGGGAATGTCTCTGTATCAGGTTGCAGGCAGTTGTCTAAAAATTCTTTCAATAAACAAGATGAAATTGGGTCTTTGCCAAGATTATTCTTCACTGCTATTTCAGCGCCAGCCTTAAGTAATTTTATAACTATATCCAAATTGTGACTTCGTGCTATAATATGTAAGGCAGTGTTTCCCTTTTTATCCACTTTGTTTATATCAAGATTATGTCGATGGGTTAAAAACTTTTCTACAATATCATTTTGTTTGTTGTTTGCAGAAATAATTAAAGGAGGAGTTAAATTTGTTGGTACAGTAAGGTTAGGATTGGCCCCTTTTATCAGCAGCATTTCAACTGCATCCTTCATATTTGCCAAGCACGCAGTCTGCAATAAGGTATTCTTATTGTCGGAGCTATCGAGCAGAGTTTCACTGTTATTTTCATTCAATAACGTTTGAAAAGTCACAAAATCTCTTCTGTAGAGACTGTGAAACAATCTATATTTAAGAGATTCAGTTTGACGTTCACCATCTTCAACTGCATCCCTTTCTTTGACCATGTCTTTTATCACATCCTTCCGTCCTTTGCTATCAGCGTCCATAAATGCTGTTTTATTATAATTGTTTATCACTGTTAAATCAGCCCCCAATTTTAGGACCTTGTCAATAAGTTCTTCGGCCTGTTGGTCATTTTGTATATAGTTAACAATGTAATGTAGTGGAGTGTTTCCAGATTTATCTTGAATGTTTGCATTGAACGGTTGTTGTTGAAGAAGAACTTCAACTGCTTCTAAGTTTAAGAAGAAGATAGCTACGTGTATCGGCGCCCTACGTATGGTGGAGTTTACTAAATTGGGATCCGCCCCAGCGTGCAGCAATACGCGAACAAAGTCGATCATGCTCGGTTTCTTGCAAGCTTCGTTGAGGCAAGTTGTCGGGTAGGGTTTGACGTAGTTGTAATTGGGATCGACGAGGGGCGTGCCCTCTTCGTCTACCTGTTGTAGCAGTCTCTTGAAGGGGCCCATGTGTTGATTAAGAAGTTCGGTTAGGAGACGGACTTGTTGTTCGGGGGTGTCTGGTATTGACAATTTAACCAAAGGTAACAAAGGTTCTACATCTGGAAAATTTCTCAGAATCAGATCCCTCGCGGAACGACCGTGACTACGGTTGGTGTCCAAGTCGAATCTTTCACGTCCGTGTTCCAACATTTTCAGCACCGCTTCTTTGCAGCCTGAGTGAGCGGCCTCGTATATGGCTGTGTAACCTTTGTTGTTTGGTTTGTTAATGTCAAGAGTTGGACAGCCAAGCAGCAACTCCAATATTTGACTGTATTTTTCAGCATCATTCTTGAAGTTCCTGGCCGCAAAGTGAAGTGGGGTCAGACCCTCGCCGGTCACCGCATTGATCTTAGTTCTCTTATCACTGCAAATAGGAAATGAAGAAATTTATATTTATATGCTTAAGTGACAGGGAATATCTAACAATACATCCCAAAATGTTTTCACTATGAATCAGTGTAGGAGTAATTCGGTTTACAAAACGCTGAAGCATCGGAGGACATACAATATCTCGAAATCATCGATTGTAAGGGATTGGTGAAAGACCACGCGTATAGGCTCAGAACTGATTGTTATCAACTACCCCAAGCACCTTCAGATGAAGAGTAAGAAAGAGTGTAACCCTAAGCCAATCTACTTATTGTTCCCCAATCTGTTAACGTGCCCACTTTCCACCACTTGAAATTATTGTTAAAATAAATTAGTATTTTTTATATTTGTTGCATATAAATTCTATGGCTGACAGATTAATATCAAGTTATATGACCTTAATTTACAGGCAAATTTTAATTATTTATAGGACCTCATGCTTTCGGGGTGGGTGCCATAAACATCAAGTTGGGCTGAATTGATGCGAGCGTCAATGTGAGGTCCCTCCACCCTCATTTTCTTGTAGGGGTTCACAGTATGGAAACTCGCACACATACCCGTGCCCTCACTAGGATTCAAACCTGGGATCTCTGTGACGTGGGGCAACTACACCAAGGGAGATCGACTAATTTTATTTGGTGTTTCTTATGATAGATTTAATGTTTGTATTTATTTACCAACTTGTGTTTCAAGAATTTAAATTATTATGATCTAAAAAGTTTGTCAGCAAAATCTCAGGTTTGAACTGGGGACAGATTTATATAATATATTAAACTTAACATGGAATTTTATTATAATAAGTTGTTTAATTTAAACATATATTTACTTTCCAAGGAACAATTCCTGTCCTATTATTATAAACAAGATTCTAAACACAGTTAGATCTTGACTGAGCACAATGCCTAAACTACAAAGGAAGAATCGCACATCACAACACAGTGGTTCAAGTAGGATCGTAGTCAGACTGGTGATGACAATGGATATCTGTACAAACAAAAGTATACACAATAGGATAAAATAGTACATTCAAATGTAAAATAACAACATTATAAATGAACATATTCCATATAAAAAATGCATTTCAACAACTTATTTTTAAAGACTATGAAACTCTAACTTAACTAGTTTTATTAGTATTATAGTGCATTGCCAAATATTTGATTGCTCAAGTCTTTTCAAGTAAAGGGTATAAGATTAACGTTGACAATGTTTTGAGTGTGATGATACACCTTCATTGCTAATGAATGTCTTCTGAAACTGTTCTTTGTAAATTTATTGGTTGTCTTATTTTTTGTGGGTTGTTTTAGAATGATTATGACCTGAAATTTGGATAATCTCTAGTGATTTTGTTAAGAAATAAACCTTTTTTGGGGACTGTTTTACATGTTGTTATTTTTATCAATTTTTTTAAAGGTACTCTAAACTCAAAAATTAATTGTTTAATGAATGAGGAAGGAACCATCCAATTGATCAGTTGTTTGTGACCTCACTTCACACTAATAGAAAGAATATTGATCCAAATTTTTTTTATATGCATAATAACTTTTAAAAGAAAACAGCATTGACAATGATAATTCCATTGAAGAACAGTGGTAAATCAGGAAGTTATTGTCTTTTCCTCAAATTGTTTACAATTAGAATTACTAACCTATATATATATACAATTTGCAGAAGTTGTAATGGTCACTAATTTAATAAGCCCCAAGTACATTTGAATTATATGTTTAAAATCAATTAATATTAGCAAAATAAAGGTAATAGTGTTATTCTGTGTAGTATAGTTTTTCAAAGCTTATTTGGGAATGAAGGATTGTAGACTTCTTTATTGACTGCATGAGTGTTGGTGAGAAGGGTAGATTTAAAAGGTACGGTATTCCTGGTGACTGGAAAGGATAGCAACAGAAAGTCAGCGAATCAGACACTGCGAGTCCAGACACAATATGTAACATATCTGTGAGATCAATATGTGTCTTCCTTATGGGATCGGCTTCAGGAAATTTCATCACATGGCCGACGAACTTCTACTCAACTGTTTTAGAATTAGTTCATAGTTGTATATAGTATTTAATATATTATTCTTTACAATAAAACATAATTAAATCTAAACAGATTATAAATTTAAAAAAGAACCCCTTCATTAAGATAATATATTTACAATTAATTATAAAATAACCCTCCCCCCTCATCACAAAGTCATAAAAATTCTGAGTTTAAGAAAAAAAATTAAAGGCTATAATGTGTATTGAAGTAGACAACAATAAGTGTGCACTGTGTTTCCCACAAAGGTATAGCAGACTGTAATTGCTTATGTGAAAAAGATAACGTAAAGACGTATCTCACCCGAGTAACAGTTTCAGTGCTGCGACATTGCCTTTGTCCACCGCGTAATGTATTGGTTCAGGTTTCAAGCTGTTAACATTGGGTTTCACTTTCTTCTTGAACAGTAAAAGCTTGATAATCTCCTCACAGTTTGGAATATTATCACGGCAAGCAATTTCCAGACAGGTACCTTTTTTGTAATAATTGAAATTTGGCCTCACTTCTTTGTCATCAAGCAACCGTCTGAAAAGCTCCACATTCCCATGATGAAGAGCTTGCAACAGCTCATCCTGTTTTGTTATTGATGAATTAGTGGTCTCCATTGGTTTTGGACAATCTACAACATTCATAAAAGCCAATTTCTCTCAGAATATCGAGACATCCAAATGAAGTATTTTGAACAAGAGAAAGTAAATATGAACTTTACAACCATCCATTACAAATAAAACAAACAAATATCATCAATAATAATATTTTTAACACAATTAATTAATTGGACTGAGTATGTATAGACAATTAAAATTGTAAGCAAACAGTGTAATCAGTAATAATCGAAATCTGCCCTCGCATGTCAACAAGCAACTGTTTGAAAAGCTTCACTTTCCAATCCTGATGAGCTTGGAATGGTATGTCCTGTTTTTTTATTGATAAATTAAGGATTACCATTAAATTCTCCCCATAATGTTCTGTTCTCACCAGTTCTTCCTGATTTGTAACATTTAAAGGCTTCTATTCTTTCCTGACCTGCAATGCTGATTGGCCAAGTTTTGCTTCCCTGGTTATATGTGGAAGTGAGAATAGCGTGGCCAGTGACATTGATATTGTGTCGTTATGTTGCAATTAAGAGGGTAATTAGTCAAAAAGCCTTCTTTAATTCTTTCTAATATTCACAAGTCAGCTCTTTTATGACATCAATGATTGAGAAAGAAACTTAGAAAAATAAAGTTATTATTTCCGTTCATAATTGTAGTGCTCGTACGTTACGATATTTTACCTCTATAATAAAATTGTCTGTATGTATGTTCCGCATACAAATCTTGCAGAGTCAACCAATTCGACAAAAATTTGGTACACGCGTTCTTTGCAATCCGGAAATCAACACTGTAGGGGGTTAGACTTGGTTACCACCCGAAGGGGTGGGAGTAGAGGGGGTGGAAAATTTAAATATCCAAAAATGTCAAATGTTCCCATCAAATAAATGCATTTTTTGCGTCAATTAATTTGATAGTGTGTCCTCCGATACTGCTAATGTATAATTTCAACACCATCAATAATTGGAAGGGGAGCACTCTTAGGCTTATGGTTGAGAGGGATCACATAAAAATAACCAGAATTGGGCTATAAACTGGTGTAATGTGAGCCACCAAGTTCGATTCTGACATCAAAGATGCTATTTAAGTTACATTTCATCTCCTAAGAGGGGCTGGAAGGGGGTAAAAAACAGACTTCCACATATTATCTTTAATGGATGGAAGAATTTCGACCAAATTTTCAAAAGGTGTTCTTGGTGAATCAAACTCAGCACAATCAGGGTAATAGATTGCTACCACCACTTTTGGCCGGGGGGGCTGGAAGGGCGGAAATTTTTAAAAGTACACAAACCGCCGTTAAAACCTTCTAATATAATTTTTTGGCTCAATTAATTTGATATCGATTTCGGTGGATTTGTTTGCGTATAATTTCAACCCCATTCGTCGCGGGGGTATATATATATATATATTAATAGACATTCGGAATCAGGGGAAGTTGAAACAATATCTGCGGTTGATTGTTGAGAATTATCTGTGAGAGATGTACTTTGGAAAGACAATATCGTCACGCGCGCTGTTTGGTTGTGCAATTTGGAGATAACCAGTTACAATTAATACGAATACTCGTGGCAGATGTAAGTAACTGCGTTTAAATTAATTGAATGTCATATATATAAATTTATATATATATATATGAATCATGATTGGATAATAAACATTTCTCTAAGAAATATTTAATAATGATTAAGTCGCATTTAACAACACCAATGACGTCATATCCCCTTTCCCCGACCGCTCAAAATTCAATAATGACACCAAGAATGTTTCCCTTCTTTTTCTTCCATATTTATGGATTAAAGTATTTATAAATTGGCCTTTGATTTTTTGCTTCAATTTGGTCACATATTTAAAAACAAACGGAAAAACGAATTAATACATATTTACATTCACATTGAATCTCAGGCATATCGCTCCAGTGACTTGGACGAGGAGGAGGAGGTATGACGTCACTGCTTTGTTTGTTATTCAACAGCACAACGACGACCTTTCTGTAAATATTTCTACTTCTCATTGTATGTAACCTATTCATTTTCGCTATGATGTTTCCACGGTTAAGGAACATCAAATTTATTTATATTTCTGCTTTGACTTATTGTTGTGGTATTGATTCCTTAAGACTTGTCTGATGCAAGCCTTTTCATGTCACATAACTACTACACCAGTGCTTTTGACTTATTATAAACAATATGATTTTATGTAGCTCAGTAAAGCAGGTAACTAAGAGTTCCTGTTAAAGAAGATGTTGTTAATCCTTATTTTGTCATTAGTTGTAGAAATTACCATTTCATCCCCCAACCCCTTCTCACAGGAATGGCAAATAACCTAACCGTGCTAAACGTTTAGTAATTACAAATGATCCCATATTTTGTGTGTAATTTGTATACTTCTTGTTTTGTAATGATTATAACCGTATTTATAGAACAGTCTGCCACAGGAGTGTAAAATTTGAAGGATCAGCAGCGCATATGAAAGATTTGTGGTTCTTGTTTAAGTGAACCACATGAAGCGAGATCCTAATTGGGGCTAAAATGTGGTACTTACACTCCACGGGTATCCAATTGCTTTCATAAAACCAGAAGCTGCGGAACATGTGGCAAAAAGAATGGGAAAAGTTGTACTCACTCCTGAACGGGTCGTTTTGAGTTTTACCAGAACTAGTGTGGCGAATTAAATTATTTGCTTCCCGCCTCGGATGATCCTGATCGTTTATATTTTCAAAACAAAAAAAAATAGTATTGGTACATTTTGCGTATATATATAGTAAATAACGAACCGACGCAGCCTGGCCACATGTGTAGAAACTGTAGAGTGAAGAACCACTGCTGCAACAATTATCAGCAGTTAAGAAAGAAATAGGGGAGAGAGGCAGAAAAATCATCTCGAATAGGGAGAGAAACCTACACGAAATACAAACAGACCGCGTAAATTAAGAATGATAATAATAATAATCATATTCCGTAGATCCTGTAAAGAAGCTAAGCTTCAAGGATGTGGAATGGGTCAGGGGGTGTGAACACATTTATTACATTATTTTATTGTATAAAAGATAAATATACTTATAACAAATTTTTGTATTATAAACTAATTAATTAATTACTCTTCTCCGATTCTTCTATAAATTCCTTTATTGAATAGAAGGAGGAGTGGCTAAGCAAAAATGAGCATAATTCAGTCTTAAATTTACCTTGATTATCATTGGACAACTGTTTAATTCTGTGCTGACTGCAGTCACGTGTTGAAGATGGATAATGCTGCACACCTTCCTTTCTGTCTGTGCAATTGACAATGTTTTACCATTTTTTATACAGATTATTTTTGTTCCTTGTATTGAAGGGATGAATATCAGTATTATTCAAAAATAGGTGTCTCTTTGTGATTACAAATAACATCAATGAATAAATGTATTGGCACGTTAAAAGTGAAAATGCCTAACTTTTTGAACAGAGTTCTGCAAAAAGTTCGTGTGAGGAAACCTGACATATTGCTCTAATAACACGTTTTTGACTAATAAAAATCTTATCTATGCCTACTACTGAGTTGCCCCCCAAAATATAATACCATATGATAAAACAGAATGAAAAATATGCAAAGTATAGAAGGGAAAGTGGGAGAGTATATATATATAATTAATGGGGAAAGGACAGAGAGATAGAAAGAAGATGACTTACCTGAGGTTCATAGATGGTAGACACCTTGTGAGGTTTAGAGAACTTGAATTTTCGGAGGCACCGCCCCCCTTCATCAGAAAGTTAGGAAGACATTTCCAGTGATCGGCTAGCCGACATACACCCATATATATAAATTAATGAAACGTATGTAACGTGACGAAGTCACAAGTATTGGATATTAGGATAGTAAGTAAGGATACTAAATGAGGGAGATAGATAGGATTGTTTCAAAGGGTATTTCCTATCTTTCTCCCTCATTTAATATATATATATATATATATAATTTATGTATAATTAATACAGAAAGATAGAAAGTAGATGACTTACTAGAGTATAGTGTAGACACTTGTAGGTTAGAGTACTGAATTTTGGTGTCAGGATGGTAGATAGGAAATACCCTTTGAAACAATCCTATGTTTCTCCCTCATTTACTATCCTAATATCCAATACTTGTGACTTCGTCACGTTACACACGTTTCATTAATTTATATATATGGGTGTATGTCGGCTAGCCGATCACTGGAAATGTCTTCCTAACTTTCTGATGAAGGGGGCGGTGCCTCCGAAAATTCAAGTTCTCTAAACCTCACAAGGTGTCTACCATCTATGAACCTCAGGTAAGTCATCTTCTTTCTATCTCTCTGTCCTTTCCCCATTAATTGTTTTAATAAACATGACAATGTCATTTCCTGACTCATATATATATATATATATAATTCAATAAACATAAAATACTTGTGTGTAATCAATCAGGCCTTGTCAGAAAATCCAGAGTCTCAATTTACATTTCTAACTAATCATGAATTTAAAGTATCTAATAGTTGTAATAAATCATTTTCATCTTTTTGATTTGTAACAGAGTCACATGAGTTATGATCCTGAAGTGTCATTTCTCCATAAATATATATATATATAATGGCTATATAAACGAATCATAATAACAACCTGAAGAATAAATGCAAATATAGGTAGGGCCGACCTTAACAACTTACTGTGAAAATTTGCAGTGTAATTATTCCACCGGGAGCAGAGGAAGAAACATCTTCGTTATACAACAGTAGCGAACAGACGAGAACGTGAAGATAAAAGACGTATCAGGCTCGTTATCGTAAGCGTAAATAAGTGGACGCTGAATTCATATCTGCAACCAGACTTCTTTTTATTTTTTTCACACTTCCCGTTCTCCTGGAGATAGTTTAACCAACTTCTTCAATTTCAAAGATACCTTCAAATTTGTCCCATTGTGAATAGAAGAATTGTGAAGTGATTTTGGATCAAGTTCTTAAATATTTATTATTATTGTGACATGCAATTCGTTGCTCAAGATAAACTTAAATGGTCAAGTTGTCTATAAAATATCTTCGTAGGACTTGTCACTTGAGAAGATCACACAATATCACAGTTCCTCGGTTCTGTTGAGCAGTTTACACAGTCATATTCTAATAATATACTATAAGTCCAACTATCTCATACACTGTGAGACCTATTTTAATGAGAACAGACACATCTTTTACATCATTTTATGAAAAATTTATAAGTAATTTCAGTAAATTGTGGTTCAGTTAAGGGGCTTATTAAAGTTTTTTTTAAAGAAAAAAACAGGGAAAGGTGTGTGTGTGTGTGTTTTACACTCACTCAAACTGCTTGAAATTACTATGGTTTTAAACATCAGCTATTTTATGACAACAAATTAAAATTTCAACTCCATATAATTAATAGTTTCACCTTACCTAATTATAATGTTGCACTTTGCAACACTGTAAATGTATATATTGAATTTTATCTAAAGAAGAAGAAGCTTATATTTGTAAAGATATATGTGTAAGAAAACTACTGTGGGTTTGTCATCTTTCATATATATTTGTAAGAAAAATAATTTTTCGGCTTTACATTTTAATGAGAGAGTAAAACAACTTTTCTGAGACGGTAAATTAAAGATTTGTTTCATGAGCACATTAAAAACAAATAATAATAATAATAGTCTGATTTTCCTTGCCAATAAGGAAAAAAGAGCACCATTGTTGCAACAGGACCTTCATATTCATAAATATATCTTTAACAGTTGCATAAAGGATTCTATATAATTCTATAACAATTCTCGGTAGGTTTAACCACGGTTTATTTCTTCTTATTTATGTAAAATGAAACTGAAACAAACTCTAATAGAATGGAGCACTTTGGTTCAAGCTCTTGTCGTGTAAAAAAAATTGTATAAAATAAATAAAACTTGTGCGCCATTCGTGGGCAGTTTGACCTGTTTTAGAGTTCAACAGACCATCACGGGTCGCTTGCGGTGCTCCTGGCGGCGTCCATCTGCATTTCTTGCAGGAGTTCCTGCATTTTTTGAATGGCCGATTTGGCCGTCATCTGCTGCGTGCCTCCCTTGCTGCTGTCGGACATCATGACAGATTTATCTCCGATGATCTTCATGGTTTCCGAAAGGACGTTTTGGTCCATGCTATGTTTCCGTTTCATTGCACCGATGAGCACATAGGAATTACTGTTGGGGTAGATGTAGACGGAGTCTTCGTCGTTGTCCTCGTGTAGGATCATGATTTTGTCGGGCGAGAACATCCTCGAGACGAGAGGGATCCTCCGTTTGTAAATGTTCATCAGCGAGTGCTCGATATCTTTAATGAGCCTCACCCTGGACCGGATGCTCAGCAAAGAGGCGGCTTCTTTGATCTCCTGGATGCCGCTGATGGCCAGACCGTTCAACAAGTTGAGCAGCACGATGGCGACGAGGAAGATGAAGGCTACGAACAGCGAGTAGCTGAGGAAGGGTACAGACTTAAACTTTATGTCGTCCGTGTTGACCTCGCCTATCATCATCGTGAAGACGTTAAAGAAGGCGAGTCCAACCGTTGAAAAACTGTCGTTGTTGGCCCTGAGCAAGAGGTAGAAACACAGCGCGAAAGACACCAACAGCATCGAGTACCATATCAAGAAGTAGAGGAAGTTTTTCGTGACCGTTTTGAGGATCTCCACGTACTCCGACAGGACGGGCATTCGACCAGAGACCACGAACATTTCCGACCAAGACAGCAACACCGCCACCACGGAAAAGGTCAATCGGACATCTTCATGATCCCACTTGACGAACACTGAACAAGCGGTGCAGACTATGAGAGCCACGTCCAGGATGTTCTCTTTATTGCACATGTACTTGCCGAAAGCCGTTACGAGCTGGAGGAGTTCTCTGAAGATGATTCCGGCCAAGAATATGCTTGTCAGAACCATGAGAGATTTCGAAGCAGTTTCTGAACACTCGCCGTCCTCGGTACAACTCATTATGATGAAAACGTTGAGGAAGATTGTGAAGAGCGTGACGCAGACAAGATTAGCGAAGTAGTAGGCTCGCAGTTTGGGCCATTTCAGTAGAATGAAGCTCTGTACTAGAGGGTGCTTGAGGATGCAGTCTTGCCTGTGGGTCTCCGTAATGTAGCACAGCCTGGCCGCTTCTGTCTGACCTGCGGCGGCACCACCACAGCCGCGCACGTTGCCTGTCCTGCCGCTGTTTCCGACCTGAGCGGGGCCGTTGAGAGGAGCGAGTTCCACGTCCTTCTGCGCTGTTGACGCCGGTGGTTGAGCTGTTGCTGGCGCCGGCGCAGGCTGAGGGCGATGCTCCTCTCGCTGGATGAACAACCCAAAGCACAGTTTGATCCTGTACTCGTCGTCGTAAGGGAACATCTTCTCGTCCGCTTGGAGGCTCATGTCCATGAGGTCTTTCATGGCCGCCGTCGAAATGGGTTCCTTGCCGAGGTTGTTCTTGATGTCCATTCTCGCTCCAATGTTGAGCAACATCACGACCATTTCCAGGTTCCTGTTCTTGGCCACCACGTGCAATGCAGTTTTCCCCTTCCTGTCCTTCTTATTCACGTTGATCTTGTCGGTCGGGACGTCGAGCAAAATTTTCATGACGTCGTAGTTTTTCCTCTCGGCCGCCATGACTAGCGGCGGGGATCCGTTTTCTTTAGTGGTGCGATTCGGGTCGACTCCCTTTTTCAGCAAAATTTCCACGACTTTTTTAGAGTGTGACAACGAGCAGGCTGTCTGAAGAAAGCTGTTTTTTCCATCGTCCTCGTTGAGAAGCACCTTTATTTGCTGATCGTTCATTTTCGACTTTTGCAAGTCCTTCACGAATGCGACAAAGTCTTCCGCGTAGAGCATGAGGAAAAGTTTTCTCTTCAGTCTGTTCCTGAGGTCAGTGTTTCGTCTGTCAACGTTAACGACGTCTCCCAGGTCCGGAAGATGCGTTTGTAGAAACGCCTTGAGAGTAACTCCGTCCATGACATCTTTGTCTATATCAGTTTCCGGTAACATCGCCTTGACCAACTCCTTCTTCCGGAGCAGAGCTGCCGCCATGATGGCCGTGTTCCCTTCCTCATTTTTGACGTTCACGTCCGCGCCCTTATCGAGCATCTCCCTGACGAGCAGTTCTGCTTGCTGCTCGTCGTCGACGAACTTGACGACGTAGTGCACAGGAGTGTCGCCGTGCTTGTCGCTGACGTTGGTGTTCAACGTGGCTTGCTCCAGAAGCAGCCTCGCCGCCGGCAGGTTCATCTCTGAGATGGCCACGTGGATGGGAGCTTTCCTGGTGGCGACGTTCACCAGGTTGGGGTTGGCGTTGGCTCTGAGCAGAGCGCGCAGGAACTCGTACAGCTTCTCGTGAGCGCAGGCCTCGTGGACGCAAGTGGTCCGGTAAGGCTGTCTGTAGAAGTGGTTGGGATCCATGATGGGCGTCCCGTCCTGGTCGACCTGCTGCAGCAGGCCCTTGAAGACGTCGAGGTGGCCGTTGAGGAGTCCTGCGAGCAGCAGCGCCTGCGGATCCGACGTCTCCGGAGTCGCCACCTTGACGGGAGGCAGCATCTGCTCCAGGTCCGGGAACTTGTTGAGGATCGCTTGTCTGGCCGTGCGGCCACGAGACTGGTGGCTGTCGAGGTCGAAGCCCACGGGCCTCAGCTCCAGCATCTTGACGACGGCTTCTCTGCCGCTGAACTCCGCAGCTTCCCTGATGGCCGTGCAGTTGTTCCTGTTGGGACGGTTGATGTCGAGCTTCGGGCAGTCGAGGAGAAGCTCCAGACAAGTGCTGTATTTCTCGGGATTCTTTTTAAAAGACTTTGCGGCGAGGTGGAGCGCTGTTCGTCCGTCGCTTTTTTCGGCGTTGACTCTGGTTCTGTCGTCTCTGGAGAAAAGCAAATATTGCCTTGTTAGTATATCAAGTATTTTTTCCTTACTAATCTTGGTTTCGTGTCAACCTCAGTTAATAGATGCATTTTGCATTGATCTCTATTATTATAGTGATAATTATAGGAATTCATATGTACCTTAGCAATTCCCTGAGAGCCTGGTGGTTCCCATACTCGGCCGCGTAGTGGATCGGCTCCGGTTTGATCTCGTACACGTTGGGCTTGACTTTCGCCAGCAGAAGTTGGATGACTTTGTCAGACCTTGGCGTGGAAGATCTACAGGCCACCTCCAGGCACGTGCCTTTGAGCGGGTAAACGTAGTCAGCCTTTACTTCAGGATTTTTCAGCAACGTTTCCATTAACTCCACGTTCCCGGCGTAGATGGCTCGGAGCAACTTCTCCTGGTCTTCCGACGTTTTCGGAACAGAAGCTGATGGCGCCGAAGATTCCATGATGTGTGCTGCAACATGACATTGGCCATAAAGTTTTTTAAGACGAGTGTAAAATATGAAGAAAGTTAATTCGCTTAAAAATTCTAGACGGTGGACCATGTAAATCCTTTCAACAAATATTCAGTAATCAAGACTGCGTTTTTTTCTGCCTAACAACAAAGTAGATGAACGATAAATTGCTTGGGTCAAGAGACTGTTTCTGGATGTTGGTCTCAGTACAGCAAGACTTCTGTATTCTTAACTCATTTGGACGTTCTCTTGGAAGACCCTCAAAAAAGATGTTTGTGTCTCCTCGCACGATGGGATTTTTTTCCCGGTAAACCGTTCTCCTATTGAGGTTAGGAAATGTCGACCAAATAATGACTACTTTAATGGTCGTGGTAATAATTATAATATCAATTGGACAATTATCTTCACAGTAACAATGTCTTAATGAAAAGTCACTTTCCTCTTGGACAAATTTTATTTATTTCTTCGCTCTAGAGGTTAAAAAAATGCCGCATAATAACCTCATTTTATCGTTGATTCTTTTTTTTTCTTAGACAGATGGTCTGCTAGGAATGAAAAAAGCCAGACAGGATAGAGAAGTTTGTTAGGGAACAAATTGAGCGATTGTAACTCTGTGTGGTGGAAGGTGACGGTTCCCCGTTCACAGGTCAATCAGTCAAGAAAACGTGGAATAACGGAAAAATTGGGATACCTTTGAATAAAGTAAGACCACCTTAAAAATTCTGGCAATACACAATATTGTTGACAGAAATGAGTAATTATTATCCTGAAGACGGCGGCAGAAAATGGCTGCGGAAACGTTGTGTGTTTTTAAAAGCCTGACACGGTTGGTTAACCAACCGTGAGGATTTCATCCGAATTATTCACCGGGGAAGTATACGTTGATTAAGACAAACACAGTTTGGCCAGGACCGTGCTGAAACGCTTCAGAGTTTGGCTCAATCGGTGGTGAAAGACGACGGTTTTACATTTTTTTACTTCAAGTGGTTGACAACGCTGACCGAGCGTGACACCATAAAAAAATTAGATGGTTCTGCCTATCCCATGAATTACTATTAGTCAAGGAAATGCAGTCACGTGTGAACAGGAAGATCTAGGAGTGATGAACCATCACCAGATCCAAGTAACGTCACGGCTCGTGTGTGGGAGAATGGACCTGTCAACGAGTTTGTTAATTCTATCGCCCGTTGAGAAGAAATAATAATGAGGCCAAAGTCTAATTATAGACCCGTGAACTCAGCGAAGAGCCTGAAATAGATTCTGGTGAAGAGACTCTCAACCTGCGTCGTAACTGTTTAAATTATCATTCCACGAGATTTAACCTCCAACTTCGCGGGACTTTTTGGATTGTGAGTTTTCTAAAATTGTCTTTACTTGAGCAAGATCAAAGTTTTAGAAAACCTAACTGCTTTTGTACGTTCCCTTACTTAGAATCTAATAATTTAAGTTTATCTCATCTCTTTTTATAATATAAGGTTCCCAAACTCGATGAAATATTAATTTCTGCCCCTCTGTCACGTTTACGGGGCCTGAATTTTGCTTACGTTGATATATAGAGCCGTAAACAATTTCAATATTTTAACCTGTACAGGATAAAATGGCGGCCGTTCCGAAAATCCTTGGGTTTTAACAGCTTGAGGAAAAGTTTACTATCCGCTTTGAAGAGGAAAACGCTTTAACAATACCTTCATCAGTCGCTCTAAGACGGTTTAGTGGTCATTTTGAAGCAAATTTGAAATTCAAGTATTTTTATTTCGGTGATGAACCTGGGATGCTCTAGAGAGATCTTCAGGCGTATGTTCCGGGTTCGCACATGTTGAGCTGACCGCTGATCCTATTGGAACAATCGGTCAGCTGGCTGGCAAAGATAGTCGAAGCGCACGGAAAAGGGAATGCTGCAGTCCTCACGGCAAACTCCTTTCACGCTATTCGGAAGGGCGTGAGACAAGGGGACAAGAACCCGGCCTACCTGATGTAGGTTTTCTTGGGTTTGTTTGCCCTGCATCCTTTCCAGTTGAATACCTGGTAGGATCCTTCAGTTGCTGTCCGGGTTCCCTAGTTAACCCTGGACAGCGTTGATCTCCGTTCCCTATCCTCCTCTCTTGTTATGTCACGCTCCAAAAAGCACTGACCTTTGTATAGTTTAAAATGGAGGAATATACTTTTCCAGAAAAATTATATCTTAATTAAATAACCTTCACGTTTTGACATAGCCTGATGAAGACCTTCATTGTTCTTCAAGAAACTGCGTCCATAGTCAGCATGGGATTTGGGTTGCAGCTTTTATTCGTCGTATTTTGTGGGCGAAATGAAGAAGCTGAGACATTTGAATTATTTTTACGACATTATATGCGTTTTGAACTTGATTGGCCTTGATGTGCCTTGACTAATTACAATTTTTTAATATCCAAAAAAAGTTTGTTCCGTTCTATTTCATTTAATCTATTTTTTTTAAATTCAATATGGTGTCATAGTTAGTAATAATCTTTAATTTTTACCCAAGTGGAGTGAAATTTTAGAAAAGGGGGAACTCACTTTAATTTTTGGCTTACATAATTCTGTTCTGAATTTCAGTCTTGTTAATCCCTTAAATTTTGGTAGTGGTAGTGAGTCACGGACGTGTTTCAGCTCCTCCTGTTTCTAGTGTTGGTATTCCTCTTCTCACACACACTTGCCTCTAATGTATCCCTTCATCAGTGCCCTGCATAATGTTCCATCCTCACCAATTCTGCCTGATTTGTGACACGATCCGACTTTCAACTCTCAAGGCTAGTTTTTTTTGTTTTTCTGTCCTGCACCGTTCACAATTAAAATTAATCCATAAACGACACGCAACGCAATCCTTGATGTTCAAAATGGTTAGTCAATTAAAATTATAATACTTCCCTTAAATTAAACGTCAAAGCAACATAATACATTGGTCATTGAAATAATAACTGATTAAATCTAACTCTGTCCTTAATCTAATTTTTCTTAAATCTTACTTCCACAAAGAAAACTACTATTAGGATTTATTGATTGAAATTATTTTGTGATCTATTTAAAAAGTAATAAGGGCATGAAAGGAGAAAGACAAGAACGCAGTCTGTCGCCCACGCTCTTTAACTTACATACAGAACAGGCGATGAAGAAACTTAAAAAAGTAATATGGAAAAGGAATCATACTGCAAAAGTGAAGAAATGAAAGCCCTGTGTTTTGACCGTGATATTTTAGTATTAGGAGAGAGCCAGAAAAAGACTTGGAAACCATAATAAATGGCATGAACGTGGTCCTGGAGGAAGAGTACATCAGGATTAATAGAGGGAAAACCAATGTGATGGAGTTTAGTATGGGTGGGAAACAGTGGAATGATAAAGGCTGTTAGATTGAGAAGGGAAGTTGAGGAATTCTGCTAGTTGTGCAGCGTAATAACTAGAGTAGGATAGCAACAGGCAAGGAAGAGTAATTTACTTACGGGTAATATAAATGTGAATATTAGGTATGAAATGTGGGGTTACATCGGTGCGAAAAATGGAAAGGAAAAGAATAGAAGCCTTTGAAATTTTGTGTTATAGGAGAATGAGATGGGTGGATAGGGTAACTAACCAGGAAGTTCTGAGGAAAATAGAGGGAAATGAACAGAAGAGGGAGAGACCAAGGATGGAATTCGCTAGGCAGATTAGGGAGGATGTGGCAGTTACGCGGAAAAGTAAAGGCTTGCGCAGGATAGGTTTGTATGGAAATGTTGGTGTGAAGTGCAGAAAGGAAAAGAATAGAAGCTTTGAAATGTGGTGCTACATGAGAAAGAGATGGGTGGATGGAATCACCAAACAGCAAGTTCTGAACAGAATAGGGGATAGATTAGTAGGTCACGCTTTGAGACGTGAAGGTCATAATATTAGAGGGTGTGGAATGTGGCAATTATGCACAGAATAGATTAGCATGGATCAGACCAGTCTAAGGACTCAAGAGTCCTTTTTATTTGAATCATTTCTTGATCGTGCTGTCTGTCTTTGGTTCTGCCATCAACGGTCATTCTACTAGCCTGATTCGTCTGCTTCCATATAATTTCTTTTGCAGCATTACTTTCGATTTGCTTATTAAAAAGTTTAGAAAGCGGGACCTCTGTGCGAGGCGGGGAAGAGAAGATAGAGGGCGTGTGAGGATGATGATGATGCTGCTGCTGCAACGTGCGAGGAATTCGCTTGCTTTCAAGGACACAGACTTCTGGGGGGGACGCCTTAAAAATAGAACAGACGCCAAACAAACGCCTTTCCTCGCACAAGGAAAAGAATATATACGATGGAGAGAAGGAAGGAACGAACGAACGGAGGCTCGTCCAAGGTCCGTCACACCTATCTGCAGGAAAAAAGAAAACTCCATGCAACGTGCCACAACCAACAGATTGCTAATCAAACAACCCGACTTGTAAAATATGCAAGAATGTATTTTTGTATTTTACTTCCCCCTCCACGTTTCGAGAAGCCAATTTAGGATAGCATTCCATTTATTAAAGATCGAAGGTAATCGTGGTGTATATTCTGAATAAACAATTCTTCTTGGGTTTCCGCCCCCCGGGTTAAATGGAGTTTAAGCCACGACGTTTCGATGGCGTACTCTGCCATGGTTCTCACTTGAGAAACCCAAGAATTGTTTATTCAATATTCCATTTATTGGAAGAAGCAAGTTTATTACCTAAAGTGTCCTCACAAGAGCTTGGTTCAGGACATCTCACTGTCTGGTTCTCTCAAACCTTTCTCTTCCTTGCACTAGGGTGACCTTTTTTATCAAAAAAATAATAATATTTTTACTTCGTTTGCTATTTAAAAACTAAGCGTGGTACCCGGCAATACCCGGGTGCTTATATGTATTAGCCAGGTTCGGTATTTGCGGTGTAAGGGGTATAGAGCACGTTGTCAGGTCTTTCTTCCTGCCCCCTCTTATTATTATATGATAAAACTATATGAATATCTTCATATTTGCCCTTTGTAGATTCTCCTAATTACGGAGACATCTCGCTGTGACGTCACCACTCACTCCGCCACAATCCCGAGAACTCAACCCTAAAGATAACCTCTAACCTCAAAATTGTGTTTTAAACAACTGTGATGTTATTATTATTATTATTATGTCAAAACCACACAATTACAAAACAAACAAAATTTTATAAACAGAAATAACCAAGCTCATAGAAAATTCTCACTTGTGCCCTTGATAAAAATTAGAATGATTAAAGAATATTTAGCTTCGGTTTTTATAAGTTTGTCTTGAGCAAATGTAATTTTATATCTGCCGTGGTTAATTGAAATGTGGCTTTAAGAGAAGCTTTGGTATTTATTATCATCATCTTTCCATGGTTTCAAATATTAAGTTTCAGTTCACAAAATACGTTAATTTATAGAAGTGTTGTTGTTGTTGTTGTGGTATTCAGTCCTAAGACTGGTCTGATGTCCACGCTAACCTATCTTGCGCAAGCCTTTTCGCATCCGCATAACTTGCATATCCCACATCGTCCATAATCTGCTGAGCGTGTTCCATCCTTTTCTCCCTCATTTCCCGCACACACACACTTTCCCCCTCTAATGCTAATTTTACAAGACCCTCATGTCTTAAATCGTGGCCAATTAATAATCTATCCGTTCTCTTGGTCAACGTCCTCCGTATTGTTCGCTCTTCCCCTCTATTTATAGAAGGAAAAATTCATAAAAGTAGAAGAAAAACTAACTAACTACTTTGAACTCAGGTGTGTAATCTCTGTACCGCGGTTTATTTGCTGAAGCTAAAGCCTAGCGTACCTGATGATTATTCATTTATTAAAATTACATAGTTATAAAGTAGTACTTCGGATCAGTTTCGTTAAAAAGAATTTTCCAGATCAAGATATTAACAACGTTTCTACACCTATTTGTTACTACTTCAGGGTTGTGAAGAAAAAAAAATTGTGCAGCAATAATTAGTGATAAAGGTGCCAAAAGGAGTTTGATTTTAATATATATATATATATAATTGGTCGCAAATTTCCTTCCGAGAGCAATCAATCCCCCGTCAGCCATATTTGCTACCTGAGACTCTTTTGTTCAGGAGATAAAACTATTGAAAGAACGAAAAAGAAAATATACTTGTTAACATGGAGGTTGGAGGTCAAGTCCTCCCTCCCTCCATTAGGGTGACCTTTCATGGAAGGTAACCTTGAAGAAACCTGCTTCGGAGTGGACACCGCGTTCCAAGAAGACATATTTTAACCAGATACTTAAGAACGACACCAGCACGAGGTCGTCTTCTCTTAGGGGAAATTGTGATAACACCGATCACGAAAATAAATGGATGGATCATGAAATACGCGGAAAAGATAAACTCCTCTCTGAGTGACGAAATTATCTCCCCGATCAGTCTCGCTCGAGATAACCAATCTGGAAGATCTTCCCGGGATTCTTTACGTCTCAGGTTGCCTTAAAAATAATTGTACGAGGGGGGATGGAAAAAAGTTTTTTTGTGGGGGGAGTAATTGTGTTTCTTCCAATTTATATGCCAATTTTAACACATTTTGAAACATTGGCCCCTGAGGAGGAGGAGGAATGTTGACCATGGAGCATCTTCAACGCTGATAAGATAAAACGTTCGCTGGTTGCTTTTTATTAAGAGGAGTATCTTTGACCTTTTTCGACGTAGCTTGTAGCGCAGTAGAACCAGCGTCCAATTTTTTATTATAATTTATTACGGAAACTTAAATACCAAATATTCCGGCATGAGCAAGTTGTTTGCACAGGAAGAAGGGGGTTTTTCCGCGCGCCGTCTTGGCGGCTCGGAATAATAACAAAGGGACTGCGGCTGACTTGCACCTGGACCATAAAGCAGCTCGGACACTTCGGCGCCGGAATGTCTTACAGTAAGAGATATTTGGTTTTCCTTCCGGCAAATTAAAAAACAGGACATAGTAAGTATTATTATGTCTTAATCTGCTTAGGAATTTGGTGACCGGGTGGCGTGTGTTCCGCAAATGAA
This sequence comes from Eucriotettix oculatus, assembly GCA_034510155.1. Taxonomy (NCBI): domain Eukaryota; kingdom Metazoa; phylum Arthropoda; class Insecta; order Orthoptera; family Tetrigidae; genus Eucriotettix; species Eucriotettix oculatus. Next base: position 8,196,723 of record CM067379.1, read on the forward strand.
ACAAGGAATATGATTGGAGGATATCCATCCCTGCCACATTAGTGATAGGTGTCGGATAAGTGTGGGGGGGGGGGACAACGCTTTAAAGAGGCTGGCGGAGACAATTTGTAAAGAGATTGGAGAGATTTTTGCAGTGGATGGAGAGAGGAGAGAAGATTGGACAGATTGCCCGCTGGCCTTTCTCCGCCCCCCCCCCTCCTCTTCCTGGTTCTTTTCCTTTAAATGACGTATTACTCATACTGCTATTGTCTACGTTAGTTCTCGCACATGTCTCCAAATAAAGCTCTCAGTGATCGCGATAAAGCATTATCTTTATTGCCGTTGATTATTTCCGATCGTTGTGGAATGTTGATCCTTTCACATTTACAATCTGTTTCTAACATACAATAATCGAATGTGCTGAGGCTCGTACGTCACACAGACTTACCTTTTACACGATGTGAGACGAAAAGGGAAGTTTGTTTTTTTTAAAAAATAAAAATTATTTCTGTTGCCTTTACAGGAGACCCATGGCGTTTAACTGGCCGCCGATCCTTCCTGCTGCGATTCACCGGCCAAATCTGGAACAGGAGGAGGCACACTGCAAGTTAGTATGTCCAATTTTATCAGTATAATTTTTCATGGTGAGCGTGACGTCAGAGGCACTGTTTGCTTCTTGTTGTTGTGCTTGTCAAGTATCTTACACTGTGGATTGGTAAGGGTTTTTAAAGACGAGCCTGTTCCCCTTCCATTCATAAATTATGTGAGAAATGGGTTCCTGACATTGGCAGAGAATTTTTTTTCTTTCCCCTCCCGACGACGTAAAAAAATGTGACGTATCTACAGATAATGAAGAAAACTATTCATCTCATTACGAAAAGGAATATATATATAGTATGCTAGGACAACCTTTTTTTCTTTCACACAAACAATGGCGGCTCGTACTCATCTGCTACATCACATTAATTAATTTGCAAAGTATTATTTGTTTAAGAACCTTTTTTAATAATAGTATTTTAAGAGTGTGATCTTTATTGTACGATTACGAAGACTTTAAACTGTCCGCCTTTCAGAGCGTTTCCTCTCACTATCTCAGGGGGTTTCTGTCTGTAATGACAAATGTGCAGTAAACCCCTCTCTCCCTCCCTCTCTCTCCTTCCCCCTCCCCATCTCTTTCTCCCTCCCCCCTCTCTCTCTATTATCTCCCTCTCCCTCCCTCTCTATCCTTGCCCCTCCCCCTCTCTCCCTCCCCTCTCTCACCCCCTCTCTCTATTATCTCCCTCTCCCTTTCCCTCTCTTTCCTTCCCCCTCCAACCCCCCTCTCCCTCCCCCCTCTCTCTATCTCCTTTCCCTCTCTCTCCTTCCCCCTCCACCCCTCCCCCTCTCTTTCTCCCTCCCCCTCTCCTCTCTCTCTGTATCTCCCTTTCCCTCTCCCTCTCTCTGTCTCTCTCTCTCTTTCCATGTTCTGTTAACCCCACAAACGGATCCTTCTTCGAGCCACAATGTCTCATAGCCGTACAGTACGAGGCGCCATCGCAAGCGGGGGCCGGGCCATATGCACCAAAATAAAGATAAATTCAAACCATTTAGTAATTAGCTTCTCATCGGGCACAGTAAGCGTAGTATTATCTTCTATTTATATATGTACAAATTGTTGAGCGTCACGGGACAACCTTCTCCATATCCTTCCAGTGGTTCTTTACCGCCCGGCCTGATGTCCTTGACGATGACGTGTCCAGAGATTGTATATAACAAACAGTGTTTACGTCGCCCGGCCCGGCCCAGGTCTGGCTCCGCGCTCGCTTCATTCAGTACGCGCATGCGCAGAGGTCAGGACACTCATTACAGCCGTCATGCGTTACACTCTTGCATACTCACACTTTAAATGAATGGAGAAAAATATGAGGATTTTGGAGATTCCTCATATTTGCCCTAGGAGCTACCAAGAGTGCAAAAAAATAATAATTTGAAAACGTCACGACAGCTCGTGATTTTTAACGTTTTAGAACTGGCTGACAAAATAGACCTATTTCATTCACTTTTAACAAAGTAAGAAGACCCAGTTGACGTCATCTGTATTCATTATATTCCTTACATACTCTTTTGAGACGTCCGTGAATTCCTACGAGCAAAGTCTGAGTTGCGTTTACTACGGACGCGTGTTTGTGACTTATCACGGTCCTCATCCGGTCGGCGGCGTCCTTGACCTGCAGCAGCAGCAGGACGAGGACTAACTAACCTGCGGCTTCCTCGTCGCGTCGACGGTCCTGCTGGCCTCATGGCGTCGACGACTTCCCCTCCCTCCCAGCACTGATGAGGTAGGTGCAGTGTTGAACCAGAGCCAGACCTCGCAGCACGTGATCCGCCAAGTGGAGGGAGGACGGGACGGGAGGAGAATCGCACAATGAAACATCTCCTGCGGCCGCGGGCAACGTTCCGCGAATTCTCAAAGCGGCACAATTCGGAATTCCCCGAACGTAGACGACGTAGACTCGTTCAGTCATTACGGCGTTGAAATTGATTTCAATGGATTGCACAAGCATGAGTGGAATTAACAGGAATATGAATCTTTAGCAAATTTCCCCATATTCATCAAAGAATTAAGAAACAATATAGATGCTTGCAGAATCGAGCCACTCTCACCTATGGAAATGAGTTTCTCGAAAATAAATGTAATTATTGATAAGCGTGAAATCTTCGTGTAAATAATTAGCATCAGCTATTGGGAGACTTTTTACAGTTAAATTAACAATATTGTTGATCTTAAATTTAAAATTTATTTTAATCAAGGAGAAAACAATATTATATGTTTCCCTGACTCTTCCTCGTCTTTGAAATGTTGCTAATCATGAAAATCTATTCTATCCTGTAATACAAACAAGAAGAAAAAAAACTCTGCACTGTTTGTAGAAACATGGCCGTCATGCGTTGCTGCCCCCAGATTTGGCGGCGGCGACGATCTTCATGGCTTTCCTAAAGACGTTTCGATCCAGTCGGGAATCCTCCTTCGAACCACTGACGAGCACGCGAGAATTGCCGTTGGGGTAGATGTAGACGACGTCGTCGTCGAACTGGCTGAAGATCATGATTCGGTCGCGCTTGATGAGTCTGGAGAGGAGAGGGATTCTTTGTTTGTTAATGCTGACCAGCGAGTGCTCGATGCTCTTGATGAGCCTCACGCTGGACCGGATGCCGAGCAAAGAGGAGGCTTCTCTGATGTCCTGGACGCCGCTGACGGCCATGCTGATCATCAAGTTGAAGAACACGATGGCGATGAGGAAGATGAAGGCCACGAGCAGCAAGTAGCTGAGGAATGGCACCGCACTGACATCGATGTCGTCCGTGTTGACTTCGCCGATCATCATCGTGAAGACGCTGAATAAGGCGAGCCCAACCGTGGAGAAACCGTCGTTGTTGGCCCTCAGCAAGAGGTAGAAGCACATCGCGAAAGACACCAACAACGTCGAGTACCATACCAAGAAGAAGAAAAAGTTTTTAGTGACCGTCTTGAAGAGTTCCATGTACTCGGACAGGAAGGGCATTCGACCAGAGACCACGAACAGTTGCCACCAGGCCAGCAACACCGTTAGAACGGAAAAGGTCAATCGGACATCCTCACGATGCCACTTGACGAAGACGGTGCACGCGGTGCAGAGGACGAGAGCCACGTCCAGGATGTTCTCTGTGTTATGTATGTACTTGCGGAAATCCGGCAAGAGCTGAAGAAGCTCTCTGAAGACGATTCCGGCCCAGAGCACGGTTATCGAAACCATGAGAGATACCGAAACAATGTTGGAGCATTCACCGCTCTTGTTACAATCCATTATGAGGAACGCGTTGAGGAATAATGTCAACAGCGCGACATTCGCAAGACTGCAATAGTAGATCCTCTGAACTCGAGGCCATTTTAAGAGTATGAAAGCCGTCACCAGCGGATGCTTGAGAATGCTGTCTTCTTTGTAGGTCTCCGTAATGTAATACAACCTGGCCGATTCTGAGATGATGTCAGATGGTTGGGTCAGCAGCCCGAGTTCTTCTGAAGCTGGTTTTGGTGCCACAGCTTGGTGTCGTTGGATGAGTAATCCAAAACGCAGTTTGATCCTGTACTCGTCTTCGTAAGGCGAACTAAAATCGTCAAGTGTGAGACTCATGTCCATGAGATCCTTCATGGCCGCCGGCGATATGGGTTCGTTGTCTACGTTGTTCTTGACGTCCATTCTGGCCCCCGCGTTGAGCAAAATGACGACCATTTCCAGGTTCCTGTTCTTGGCCACCGCGTGCAGGGCAGTATTCCCGTATCTGTCCTTCTGGTTCACGTCGACTTCGGCCCCCCTCGCGTCTAGCAGCATTTTCATGACATCGTAGTTTTTCTTCTCCGCCGCTATGATCAGCGGCGGGGAATTAATTGTGCTGGTGATGAGATTCGGGTCGACGCCCTTTTCCAGCAAAACACGGACTACCATGTTAGCGTCCGGCATCGAGCACACTGTCTGAAGGAAAGTGTCATTCTCTTCATTATAGTTGAGAAATTTAGACAATTCCTGATAGTTCATTGGAGATTGTCTTAATTGGTCAATGAAATTGTCGTACTCTCCGAAGTAAAGCATGCGGAAAACCTTTATCCTCAACTTCCTATGAAACTGTATTTCTCTGTAGACGTTATTGGCGTCTCCAAAGTCCGGAAGGTGAGTTACTATGAACGACTTGAGAGTCATCCCGTCCGCGATCTCTTGGTCTATATCAGTTACCCGTATCAGCTTCGTGACCAATTTCTTTTTCCGGAGCAGAGCTGCCGCCATGAGGGCCGTGTTTCCTCCCGTGTTTTTCACGTTCACGTCCGCGTGCATTTCGAGAATTTGACACACGAACACATGGGCGAGATGCTCATCGTCGATGAACTTGACGACGTGGTGCAGAGGAGTGTTCCCGTGCTTGTCGGTGACGTTGACGTTCAAGGTGGTCAGCTCCATAAACAGCTTGACCGCGCGCAGGTTCCTGCTCGAGATGGCCACGTGGATGGGAGCTTCGCCGGTGGCGGCGTTGACCAGGTTGGGGTCGGCGCCGGCCCTGAGCAGAGCGCGAAGGAACTCGTACAGCTTCTCGTGGGCGCAGGCCTCGTGGACGCAAGTGGTCGGGTAAGGCTCCGTGTACAAGTGGTTGGGATCATACAGAGGCTTCCCGTCAGGGTCGACCATCTCGAGCAGGCCCTTGAAGACGTCCAAGCGGCCGCTCTGCATTGTCGACAGCAACGGATTCTGCTGGGCCGACGCGTCCATGGCCTTGGCTGCAACTGACGCCGAAAAACAAACATTATATTTGCATGAAACTTTGTTCAGGGAGAAGTTAACGCTCGGAAATCGTCTGGCAGTGCTTTCAAGACAGGATATGAACGATAAACTTAACAGGAAGAACGGCGGAGGCCAGCGGGCAGGGGTTGCCACCCTACTTTAGCCTCCCCGTCCAATAAACCTTTCCTTTCTTCCTACATTTTTTTAAAAAATATCTTAATAATTTTGGAGGTTATATTTTACGACTTTCAATCACTATAAGAATAGCTTTGTCCCGCTCTCCTGAGATCCACTGTCCAAGAGTTAGTAGAGGTCAATCAAAAATTTAATTTTTAAAAAAAACGTAAGGAACACAGATGATTCAAACTTTGCAGATAGATTTGAAAGTCTTTGTACTGCAAGTGGTTAAATTTTCAGACCATTTGAAGCAACAGTTTGAAATCTACGAGTTGTCAAAGTTGAGCTAAATAAAAGGAATGTCAAAAAAGACGTGACTTTTTTCAGTTTTTTCGCACAAAACGCTTGCATAAATTTTAAAAATCTTTCATTTACATACCGCATAATGAGACCTTTCTCAACAACGTTGGACACAGTGAGGCTTCGAACTCGGGGCTCTACTACTTTGCCAGTGAACTCCTCCCCTCCCCTCTCCCTCCTCACTGCCAAGGTCGCCAACGTGGCCGGCGGAAAACGACTCCTCTACCATATACGGTAATAATGTCATTCAAGCACTGCGGAAGTAAATGTAAATCTTTTTGAGCGTTCGGCTGGGAAGTTTCTGGCATTCTAAAAATTTTGTGTCATTTGTCTGTCTGGATTTTCTGTAAAACTAAATAAGAACTCGATATCCTAAAAACGCGAAAATAATAATATAAAAGAAAGGTTCTAATTTTCACGTCTGATTTTGTAAAAATAAGTAAAATTTCCGACCACTTTCAGACTTTAATTTTCATCAATTCCCAAAGAGGAAAAACAACGTCTCGGTACTGATTTGTACCTTCTTCTTCTTCGCGTTATTATCGTAATTATCAATATATCAAGTGTCGATTGTGAATATACTATGGTGAGGAACACAATCGCAAACATCTCCCCGGGGGGCTACACAAACACACGTCTACTTTGCTCAGCTGTGGCAAAACTCGTGGGAAATTGTTAAAAAATAATAAAGTCCTGAAAGTGGTCGGAAATTTTACCTTTCATAATATAAAAGACATTCAACGACTTGGAAAGCTTGTGTAAGTTGTCAGATAACGTTTTACTTTCTCGAAAAGACCGTAAAATAGCGCGGGAATTGCTGAAGCACTGCGAGTTGTCTCCGTGTGACGTCACGCGGTATCTCATTGTCCCACGCAGCAACGAGTCACCTTGCTGTTGCTCGCGGTGTCGGAACATCAGAGGGAGGAATGCATGATCGGCTTACCGGTACGTGAAGCACGGTAGGCGTATGCAAAACATCGGAAACAGTCCGAAATCCACGAGGACTAACCAACCTGCTCCTTCGTGGACTTCAATTCGCTTAGCTACTGAAGAGCGAGACGTGACCAAGTGGTGGGTGAGTCGCACAGTGAATCGCCCCTCCACTCTCAACGTTCCGCGAACTGCAAGTTCTCCGAGTCCCGGCTGACTCAGCCTTCACATCAGACTCATTCTCGACGTCAACGATTCCCCATTTGACCCAATCCCTTCAGGGTCCCCGCATTAGGAAAGCTATTTATTTGTCCAGAACGATAGCGATCACAACAATACATTTACAAGATAGTGCAGAGCAAAAACGGACAAGCTGTATGTAGTACAGGGCGGGGAAAAGAATCAGTATGTATGTATATAATCATATTCCATAAATCCTATAGAGAAGCAAGCACAAGCTTCAAGGATGATGTGGAACACGAGTCAGAGATTTTACACATAGTTAGGTTGCTTTATTAATATTAGAATATACTGTAACTATTCATTAATTTTTAACTTATAATAAGATTTTCTTAAGTTCTATACAGAAGACATACAATTTGTACCTTATACATATATAAAATTGATAAATATTTTTACATCCTATACTAAAAAATTAGTGTTCTAATAATGTTCTTTCATAATTATAAATATCTACCCCTATGATGATACATTCAGCTCCATAAATTCTTCAACACAGAGTAGAAGGAGTGGCCTTAGTAAGAACTTAGTTAGTTAGTTCATATTTGAACTTGTTTGGATTTATTTTGAATTGTTTAATGGAGGTGGGAAGTTTATTAAATATGCTAATAGATGGCATTGTAATGTACATCCTTTTGTATTACGGTTGAGACTTCCCTTCCTTCCTTGTGTAAATTGTTTTTACTTCTGGTATCAAAGTCATGTATATCTGAAGAGATTACTGTTATTAATAACAAATAACATGAGTGATTGAATATGCTGTCAACACTGGAACTGGTAGAGAATTGATGCACTAACTATGCACCACTCAAAGTAATGAGAATAAGTCACCTCGACAGGCCAGGCTCTCTGAGGGCTGTCAAGCTGTTCCGAGTCAGAAATGTAATGTTGTGTTGTAACTAATGTTAATAAAGTTCATATTGAATTTTTTTTTTTACTTATACCGTGTTCTGCTATTTATTGATTTCCACACAGAGAGATATTGTAACTTATTTATAGGTTAGCTAAAAAACACAAAAGCAGTGAAAAACACTTTATTGTTCAGAGTATAATTAGACATAACTGTTATTATTGTAATGTGCCGACTAATAACAAAGTACCGTAATACGTATTTTTAATGTCTATTTGGTGAATACAGCAGCAAACAGATTTGTATAATCTTCAAGAATGGTTTACCGCTGTTTGCGTGATATTAATAAATACATTTCAAAACAAACAAATATGCTATTGCGAAGACCGCTTCAAGGGTAACCTGAAACGGTGTGTACAAGGAAACCAATACAAGTATGAAAAATGTTCTCATTACTTGATGCCTCGTGGTATATCATATTGCAGTTACTTATAGAGAAAAAAGTTCGGTTTCATGTGGGTCAAAATTAAATTATAGATTAAATTTTAAAACATCAAGTGCTCTGCGTTAAAACACAGGCTATTTGATGATTATTGATTTAATACTAATTTATTTATTGTAATTAATAGAGATGAACTGTCTTCAAAGCAATTGCAATATTTAATTTATAAAAACTTTTTAATTCATTCATTTTTTTTATATTATACTGTACTTTCTCTATCCATTTCACTAATTTTGTTATTTATTTGCTGCAAGGAGTCCTGTATTTTTAGCAGCTGTTCATCGACTGACGGACTTTTGTCAGCCGCCGATCGCTCGCTGATAATTCTCATAATATCTGATAGCCACTCCTGCTTCATCTTGACTGATTCACTTTCATATACATTAAGGTCAGAGCTTCTATTGGGATAGACGCAGAAGTCGTCATTAATTTTGTCGCCCACCATAAAGTTGTCAATACTGTATAACCTAGACAATGACGGCATCCACCTGTAGCATCTCAGCACCACCATTTCTATTTCTCTCATACTTTTGACTTGTGAACGTATGCTCAACAAAGATGCTGCTTGTTCTTGAATGTCGCTTACAGCAAGTCCAGTAAGTACATTCAATAGCACTATCACAACTATCAGTCCAAAAGCTGGAAATATCAAATAAGATATCACAGAGGTGGAAGAAGGATCTAGACTGTCCGAGTTGAAATCACCAGACATCATCATTATAACATTAAAAAGAGCTAGAAAAAAATTAGTAAACTGTGGATTGTCAGTGTCCCTGAATAGTACATAAAAAGATATAGTGAATGATAACAGCACCATTGAATATAAAATTAACATGTGCAGAAAGTTTACAGTTACTTTCTTCAAAATTGCGACGTACTTGGACATCATACTGAAACGACCTGATACCGTCATCAAACTCATAGTCGAGGAGAACACCGTCAATACTGTGAAAACCAATTTAGTATTCCCATCCTGCAATGGAATGAAAATGGTAAGAGTCGTAAAGAAGATCATTAACAGGTCCAATGTGTGACTGATATTTCTTACATACAATTTAACCAAGGACAGGATTTGTACCAACTCTCTAAGGATAACGAGAATCAATAGTGCTCCTATTATTATTTTTAAGATTGTAATTGAAGAGGTGCAGCTTCCCTCTAAATAACAACCCCAATATATGTACCAATTAAGAATAAATGTAAAAAGTAATGTAAAAGATAAATTCAGGTAAGATAAATATTTCAACCGATCCCATTTAAGGTTTATAAACTTAGTTATGAGGGGGTGTTTTATTATGCATACTTCAGAATGATAGTTGATGATGTATGAAAGTGTGTTAAGCTCCGGCTCATCACTGTTTCTTTCAGGACAGGAATTTATGCATACACTTTCCTCATCATTTCTATTAAATGTAACACTTTTCTGTGGCTCTTCCTTTCTTTTCCGTGCTACTAAAAAGTCAAAGTTGAATCTAACCTTGTACTTTTCATCCCCAGGGAATTTCTCTGTATCAGGTTGCAGGCAGTTGTCTAAAAATTCTTTCAGTACAGAAGATGAAATTGGATTTTTACCAAGATTATTCTTCACTCTAAGTTCAGCACCGGCATTCAGTAGTTTTACAACCATATCCAAATTGTGACTTCGTGCTATAATATGTAAGGCAGTGTTTCCCTTTTTATCCACTTTGTTTATATCAAGATAATGTCCATGGGCTAAAAAAATTTCTATAATATCATTTTGTTTGTTGTTTGCAGAAATAATTAAAGGAGGAGTTAAATTTGTTGGTATAGTAAGGTTAGGATTGGCCCCTTTTATCAGCAGCATTTCAACTGCATCCTTCATATTTGCCAAGCACGCAGTCTGCAATAAGGTATTCTTATTGTCGGAACTATCGAGCAGAGATTCAGTGTTATTTTCATTCAATAACCTTAGAAAGGTAGCGCTATCTCTCCTGTAGAGACTGTGAAACAATCTAAATTTAAGAGATTCAGTTTGACATTCACCATCTTCATCTACATCATTTACATCCCCTTCTTTGACCAGGTCTTTAATCACATCCTTCCGTCCCTTCCTGTCAGCATCCATAAATGCTGTTTTATTATTATTATTTCTCACTGTTAAATCAGCCCCCAATTTTAGGACCTTGTCAATAAGTACTTCAGCCTGTTGGTTATTTTGTATGTAGTTAACAATGTAATGTAGTGGAGTGTTTCCAGCTTTGTCTTGAATGTTAACATTGAACGGTTGTTGTTGAAGAAGAACTTCAACTGCATCTAAGTTTAAGAAGAAGATAGCTACGTGTATCGGCGCCCTACGTGTTGTCACATTCACTAAATTGGGATCTGCCCCAGCGTGCAGCAATACGCGAACAAAGTCGATCATGCTCGGTTTCTTGCAAGCTTCGTTGAGGCAAGTTGTCGGGTAGGGTTTGACGTAGTTGTAATTGGGATCGACGAGGGGCGTGCCCTCTTCGTCTACCTGTTGTAGCAGTCTCTTGAAGGGGCCCATGTGTTGATTAAGAAGTTCGGTTAGGAGAAGAACTTGTTGTTCAGGGGTGTCTGGTATTGACAATTTAACCAAAGGCAAAAAACGTTCTACATCTGGAAAATTTCTCAGAATCAGATCCCTCGCGGAACGACCTCGACATCGGTAGGTGTCCAGGTCAAATCCTCCACGACTGTGTTGCAACATTTTCAGCACCGCTTCTTTGCAGCCTGAGTGAGCGGCCTCGTATATGGCTGTGTAACCTTTGTTGTTTGGTTTGTTAATGTCAAGAGTTGGACAGCCAAGCAGCAACTCCAATATTTGGCTGTATTTTTCAGCATCATTCTTGAAGTTCCTGGCTGCAAAGTGAAGTGGCGTCAGACCCTCGCCGGTCACCGCATTGATCTTAGTTCTCTTATCACTGCAAATAGGAAATGAAGAAATTAATATTTACATGTTTAATGCTAGAAATGTACATACATTTCTTTCTCAGTAATGGGAATATCTAACGATCCATCTCAAAAATGTTTTCACTAATAAATCAGTGTATGAATAATTCAGTTTATAAACACAAAAGCATTGGAGAACATACAAGAACTCAAATCATCAATTGAAAGGAGCTGGTGAAAGAATACGCATATAAGCTCGGAACAGATTAAGTTAGATGCCGACATAGGCAGGCAGACTGTAATTGCTTATGTGGAAAAGGTATCTGTTGATAACGTTAAGTCGTGCCTCACCTGAGTAAGAGTTTCAGTGCTGCGACATTGCCCCTGTCCACTGCGTAATGTATCGGTTCAGGTACCAAGCTGTTAACGTTCGGTTTGAATTTCTTCTCGAACAGTAACAGCTTGATAATTTCCTCGCAGTTTGGAATGTTATCACGGCAGGCAATTTCCAGGCAGGTACGTTTTTTGTAATGATTCAAATCTGCCCTCACTTCTTTGTCGTCAAGCAACCTTTTGAAGTGCTCCACATTCCCATCCTGAAGAGCTTGCAACAGCTCTTCCTGTTTTGTTATTGATGAATTATGGGTTTCCATTGACTGTGGACAACTGTGAATACATAAAAAAAAATAACAAGACATCCAAACTAAGTATTTTGAGCAAGACAGAAGCAATATGAACTATGTAACTATACATTACAAATAAAACAAACAAATATCATAATAAAAATTTCTATGACTCCTAATTGTGTATATAATTTTGAAAATGCTATAGACAATTTAAATTATAAGTAAACAGTGTTTCTACAGCTTCTGTCAAAGTTAATTTTAATTTTCAATATAAATCTTCTTTTATGATTTCAGTCATCTACAGAACAAAGGAACTGGAAGTGTAATTCTTAAGTAACATCTCTTTACATTAAACTTGTGTAGCGCAGTAGAACCCCTCCCTAATTTTAATTCTAATTTTTAGTATTCAATAATCAAAATTCAGAGACAGGCAGGTACGAGGTATGAATCCCAGGCACCAAGGCGATGCATAGGAATCGTGTCCGCCTGCAGCCTTCAAGACATTAGGCTTGTTTTGCAGCAGGGACGTTCACCCTGCAAAATTTCCCAAGGACATCCTTCCCTTCGTCAGCGTAAAAATTACCATGGTTGTCGAAAGGCGAATAAATATTGGTGAACCCACATCACATGGGGTGGTGTTTTCCCTTGGTATACTGGGAAGTGAGAAGATGTCAAACTGTCTGGAAATTTAGCAAAAAGACAGTGCAAACCCGCCTAAAACCTATCCACAAAGTTTGAATCATCTGTGTTTCTCGCGTTTTTAAAAATTAATTAATTGGTAGACTTCTACTAACTCTTGGACAGAGCATTTCAGAAGAGTGCGGCAAAGCTTTTCTTGTACTGGTTGAAAGTCATAAATATAAAATATAAGCTTAATTGATGTAGCATCGCTCCAAAATATTGTGAAAGAAAGAAAAAAATCCTTCTTTTTAATCCCTAAAATTTTAATTGGAATCCGTTGAGCAGTTTCAGACAGACAAACTGTTTAAAAACAATCATTTAGTACGCATCATATAATTACCAATTTTCGCATTTTTTTTAAAAAAAATTAAAGACAGACAATTGAACTTTATTTAATTGATAGAGATATGTAAGGAGGCAGAATACTTTGGTGCTGACAACATGCGTGTAAACGTCGTGCTAAATTATTCCGCTTTTAAAAATGAGACATTATTGGAAACTATGTAGACGGGATTAGAAATGTAGGTAGGATGTTACAGGTCGGCGGCTAATTCATCGCAGAATGTTACAGACACTGTCGCTGTTGTAATATTATTTATATCCAACCTGGTAAATATTGTAGAAGGACGTAGTAAATAAGGTGCTCGACGCCCCGCCGGGCCACATGTGTAGAGTGAAGACCCACTGCCTGTTCAGAAAGAAATAGGGAGAAGGGAGGCAGAAAACCCTTCCCGGAAAGGGAGAAAAAACCCAAACAGAGAGCAGCGCAAATTGTGAATGGATGGGAAAGTCACAGAGAGTAAAACTATTGTGATAAAAAACGCGGATTTTGTGGTATTGTGGCGTTATGAGGCGCAGTTCGGCCAACAACAATGTCTAGTCGGCTGAAAGATGGTGATTCCCCGCGGGAGACTCCCGCCGAGCGTGTGTAAAAAAAATGAGGGCGGGGAACCCCGAAATTTTGTAAGGGACCTGAGGCGGGGAACCCCGGAGTTTTATGAAATAGACCTATGGCGGGGAATTCCCGTCGGAGGATTTAAAAAGGGGAGCCGATGGGTGGCTCGGGATCAGAAGTCAGACGAGTTGAGGAGAGGACGGACGTGGTCCGAGCAGATGATCAGAAGTCAGACGAGTTGAGGAGAGGACGGACGAGAGCAGATGCTGTGAGAGGTGGGCAGAGACGTTAGATGTTTCGAGGAAGCAGATGAGTTGCGGATCTGGTTCCTTCTACCTTCATCGATAAAAATCCTGCAAGACGCCAGAGAGACGCGGAAACATTCGTGAGTGAGGTGGATGTTTGTAGCAGGCCCCTGTAGTAATTGTGGGTAAGTTATTAAAAAAAAGCTGTGAAACTTGCTCATTGCTCTGGTTAAATAATATTTAATGATTGTTTTTTTTTACTATTTTCAGCTACTGCATACTCCATCCATCTCTCGAGAGACCCCAAAATCCCCTGAGATTAAGCCCATGTAATCACTTTAAATTAATAATTGAAAAATTTTAAAATTGATTATAATTTGTTCTATTGATTAATTAATGTTTTATACCCTAAAAAGTATATCACACTATGTTGGGCAACATAAACTGATAATAATAATACCAACAGCCTGAATAATTGCCAACGCAGGGAAGGACTTACTTACTGTGAAACTTTGAAGAGGAAATAAATTCCTGTCCAAGAGCGGGAAGATAAAAGACGTATCGTGTTCCTTATCTTTTCTCCAGCCTTCTCAGAATGTGACAAGGAGCTGACTCAGGAGAGAAGTGTTCTTCCTTTCATTCTAGTTGAGAAGCATGGACATTTCCTGATCGGTTAATTCAGACTCTCTCTCTCTCTCAAGTCTTTCACGAATCCGCTGCGGGAGTTTTCTCGCAGGCGCTTCAGCCCAGAGTGACTGCGGGGCTCACCTGATTATGTCGGGGATGCCTCCTGCACTCTCTCTGGGTACTTTTTATCAAAGTTCTCATATGCCGAGACACCTTCACCTATTTTAGGAGGTATATGTACCGGGGTCAAAGACCTTGGGCATATGGCAAGAGCTGTCCGCTGATCCCATTGGATCAGTCGGGGGCCAACTGCCTCCTGAAACTGGTGGAGACACGGAGAAAGGAATGCTGCTGCGACCCCACAGCAGACTCGTCTCCCGTCATTCATAGGGAAGGGCGTGAGAATAGTAGCACCAATGCCCCCCGACCTACCTGATGCAGGTTTTCTAGGGGTTTTCCCTGCATCATCTCTTTAGGTGAAACACCCCTAGGGTAGGATCCTTAAACCATAGCCCGGGGGCCCTAGTTAACCCTTGGCTACCTTGCTCTACCTTCCGCATCCCCCCTTTTCAATTCCCTTCCTATGCTATTAAAGGGGAGTTGCCTGTTTCAGGATCACCCTCATGTAGCCTGTTAACCAAAAAAAAAAAGTCTTTCACGAAATTGTCGCATCTTCGTGGTAAAGCAAGAGGGAAAGCTTGCTTCCTCTTCAACAGGCGAGTGGCCAGTGCTTCGTCTGTCGACAACTTGAGAGTCACTGCCCAAGGCTATACCAAATAAAAGAATTACCTCCAACGTTTTTTTTTCTTTTGTGTGATTGTTGGTGTGAAGATCACGTGTGCGGGGAACCCGAGAACTACTTCTTCGGAATCAGAGGTGCCTGTTGCAAGACAACGCCCGTCCTCACACAGCCTTAGCCACCGAGGCGCTCTCTGTTGGCATTCCTCTGACGCAGTCCGAGAGAGAAAAAGATGGACGATGGTGGTGCGTAATACGACTCGATAAAGGAACATAGGAAAAAACAAGGAAAATTAAAAGGATCAGTAACAGACGAGGAAGAGATGAAGGGAAAATTTATAGGGCTTGAAAAAGAAGGGTTTAGCTTTGAGAAGAAGTGGAAAAGATTCCCTTACAACGTGGACCGCAGTTGATTGATATTCACCTCAGCGACTTGGTCCGAGTAAGGAAAAGGAAGAGGATGGACGTAGTTGGTAGATAATCCGACTAAATAAAGGAATATAGAAAAAAATAGAAATTTCTATCTGATTATCGCATTTCTATCTCCATATTTCGGTATTTTAACCTACATTTTCAATATTTCTTTTCACAATTTCTTCTGCGCAAGCCTTTGCATTCCCACATCTTCCAGAATCTCCTCGGCGTATTCCATCCTCTTCTCTTCACTTCCATCTAATGCTAAGACCCACGCGTGACCTGTTAATCTATCCCTTCAAACTCCTGCACGTTGTTCTCTTAGAACTTCCTGGTTAGTTACCTTATCCACCCACCCCATTCTTCTATAGAACGTTTCGCACTCGTGTAACTTCATACCAACATTTATAGTATTTAATTTTAATAGAGTGGAGTGGAGTTTAATCAATATTCCCACTTCGATACGAATTATTTAAATGTCACCATTTTGCTACACATGATAACACATTTTTAATAAGTTATTAAATCATTCTGTAAAATAAAACAGATATAAATTTAAAAATTGGTTAACCACCAAGATTGTCTCATTCTCAAAATCTGTTAAAATACCCAGTCAGGATTTTATATGAAAGTAAATAAAACATCTGCATCCTGAAAACGACGTAAAAATCATCTAAAAGATATTAAATAGCCATTCAGAAACGTCGTGCTTGAAAGTTCTTATCAGACATCCTTGGAAAGACGGAAATGGCGCGGGAATTATCTCCCTGTGACGTCATGAGATGCCCTATTGACCAGCGCTCGGCTCTGCAGCCCATTGAGGCCCAGCGTTTCGGTCTTAACCCACCACGACGAAGACAAACAGGACCTGGATGCTGCAAGGTCGCCATATGCAGGCCGTGCGTGGACCAATGCAGCCAAAGAAGCGTCCGCAATATAACGAGCACGAGCCGAGCATTAAGCAGCGCCGCGAGGAGCATTCGTTGCTCGTCTCGCGCATGCGCAAAGTAGACTAACCTGCTGCTTCCTCGACAGTCTCCCTAATGTCACGCTGCCAAAACTCAGATGATGTGCTGCTGGGACACGAGGAGAATCGCGTACCCCTCCCCCTCCCTTCCGGTCCCTGTGACAACGTTCTGCGAATTGCGATAGCGCAGCTGCTTGCAATTTCCCCGTTCACGACGACTCGCTCATTCTTCACGTCAGACAATGTCATCATGAAGTTATTTTCTCCCTCAGCCTTTTACTTCAATTCTTTCAGGACCCCCCGCCCCTCCCATTTTGAATTTTGCCGCTTCATTTCGTACCCCTCTGTACAGTTTTTATTTGCCCGAAATGATAGGGATCCCAATGATACATTTCCAAGATGGATCTGATGAGAATCTTTTTTTATTATTATTGATAATAATTTACTTGACCTGTTTTCTAGATTCAATAATAACAGGTCTCTTTAACATTATTTTTCTTTTGTTGGTACATTTTTTTTACATAGATATAAATATGTATGAATAATACAACAATAATAAAGTATATGCGTATATTTAAATTTGTTTTAGCATGTGTAAGATCATCCATCATCTGTTACACTAGTTTTATTATTATATTATTTTCGTGGTTGAGAGACTCAAGGAGAGAATTCTTAATTTCTTTGTCTCCTCCTCATCATCCTTTCCACCTTTATACATTTTGTTTGTGAAACGGTTTTCCCCCGGGTTACGACCCACACACACACACCACGTGTTTCCGGATCTCCTCCTCCATGATGACGCGTTGGGTCGAGTAGTTTTGTAGGTTCAAACTTTTTTTTTACTAATTTTATGCTCTAATTATTTATGACTGTATTTGTATTAGCAGAGTTATGTAATTTGGTGGTTTAAGATAATTACTTGAATAATCTTACTATTACTATAATTTATATTCTATTTTATGTTATGATGTCTATATATATTTTGGTCCTTATACTCACTGATCCGGTTCCTGGATTTGAAAGTCCCCTGGTCCTATGATGATGAGTATATTGTTAAGTCTTATGATGTAATATTTAAGATTCTATATTTTTAGTCCCCTGTATTTTGTCAGTTCTAAAGCGGATATCAATCAGGTTTGTCAAATTTTCTAGAGCCGCGATGGGTGAGTGGTGGGTTTCTTATTATTTCCCATAGTCTTTCTTTCCAGAGTAAAAACATACAAGTAGGCTGTAGTATGAGATTGGGTAAAAGAATCAATTTACGGCGTTTCCTTTGTATTATGGAAGAAGAAATTCCAAGAGGATTGCAATGAAAAATTATATTGACAAGCATGATGAACCTGTAGAATGTGGTGTAAAAAAAATAAAGATTAAAAAAAAGGATTGATAGGAAATAAATATTAATGTAGTTTATCAGTAGGTTGTCGTGAATGCCATCGGACAAAGCACATCAGATCTGCTGGAATGTTGAGCATTTGTCCAATGACTGTCTAGATTCTTAAAGAAGAAAGTTTTGTTCAACATATTCTCCATAAAGGTTAAAGGGCTGTTATATTGGTCAGACCAAGTGCAAGATACGAGCCAGAATTTCCAAATTTAAAGTAACTTTTAGATAAACAATCTGTGTTCACTAAGCAGGATTAATCGGAGTAAGTAATTATTGTTCTTGTTTGATGAGTGAAATGCTTAACATAAGATCAAATGTAAATTCTATAAATGCAAAACTCAAGTTAAATTACAACCCTGTATTACTACAATTTAAAGGACCAGTTCTTGAAACTTTGAAATGTAATTCTTGTAGTTTAAAATAAAATGGTAATGACGACATAAGTTTTGAGATCCTTGTCTTCGGCCTCACACTTAGCAGCAGCGACACTGTCTTTCAATAAGATTTCAATGGTAAGTAACTGAATCATACAAAGTTCAGTTCTTTATACAATTAGAAAGAACTGAAGAGATCACAAATGTTGGGGGATGAAACATCTGACTTTATATTAAAATTCTCCTGTTTCTGAATTTTGGCCATCCACTGTATTCTATTGAAAACAGGAGACATACAAGAGACACGGCGATATAATTAAATATAAATATATATTTAATAATTCCTTCTTGAGAATTCACAACACACAAATGAAAAACAATATACATATTGCACACACTTGTTTATAAATATTAAATACAGGACAGATGTATAAATATATATAAAATAATTCAATGAACTTATAATACTTTTGTGTAATCAGTCAAACATTGTCCAGAAAACCCAGAGTATCAATTTACATTTCTAACGAATCATGAATTTAAACTGTCCAATAGTTCCAGTAAATCGTTTTCATCATTTCGATCTGCAACAGAGTCGCACGAGTTGCTATCGTGAAGCGTCATTTCTCCGTAAACCTTCTCCAGTTCTTCAGAACGAGGCTTCTGACGAGCGTCGATGTTTATTACATTTTCCGTCGTCCTCGCGCTCCCGGCTTCCCTGCACAATAAATAGAAATACATCACGTCAGTAAGTGAAATAGAATAACACTATCATCAGCTTTCTAATTTCGCGTCAACAATTCTCCGAAAAAGGAAACCGAAGTACCCGCCTTGAAAAAGGATCGACCTGTTAAAGTCCCAGAGACTCGCATGAGCGACACCACCCTGAAGGAACGCTCACGAGGTCTTGTCATGTTGAAGGGTTTGGTGTGGTGAGAGTTCCTTCTGTGTGTCACTATGATTTCCACAATCACCACCTCAACCCCACAAAATAACTTTCTTTGAATAAAAATTTAAAATAGCATCAAAACTTCTTCCTATACCATTTCAATATTTAAAAAGCATTGAAATGTTTATATTGCAACTAAAAAAGCAGATTGATTAAAATAGTAATAGTAAAGCCAGTGATGGGAATTTATTATGCATACCAAGACATCCTCTACATCTTAACTTACATTTGTAATTACAGTCTTGTTGATTTTGACAGAATATTATTATTTTAATTTCCTGTTGTCCTATTAGCACAATTATAAGTTTAACATTTGGGAAAGATGCAGAGTTAAGGGAAAGAGGAAACAAAATATTGGTGCACAATGACCCTTTGTGAAACGGTAAAAAAGAAACTAAATAAAGAAATACTAGGAAATAATATTAAATTACTTTACTATGCAAAGTAAAAATGGCTTGATATATTTAAAGTTTGCAGTAAAATACTAACACTTCCTCAAGTTCTCCAGCAAATAAGTTGATAGATATCACATCTTTGGCCGATGCGCTTTCTAATGCTGGACGATTTCCCAGAAGTTGTGCCATCAGGAGATTTAGTTCCTCCTGAGCCACTAAGACGGTGCTGACAGTTTGGAAACTGTTCTGACTTGTTTCTTTATTTTCCTTCTGCAGACCTTCCTCGGGACTGCTCTGCACGCAGTTGGGCGTCGACGGAGATGTCGCGTAGCTGGAATACGTTTAGATACGAGCTCCATTAAAAATGTTTAGTACGCTGTCGATTATTTGTAAAGGAATTATAACTTGTGATCACATAAGATCAAACTCGTAGTAAAGGTGGCACAATTATCAAGCGTAATGACGTATCAGCAATTTAAGCGTACCAGGACTTACTCATAAAAGGTAAAGTAGATATTTTTTAATTTCCTATTTAGCTTACATATTGTTTCCCAAGGGCGTTCTCCGGTTTCCGTGAAGATCTATTGAGCCCGGGACGGGTGCGGGCATATATTTTCCTTTGGGATGAAAGTACGTTATGCGCCTGCATTTCCCTTGGCCATCGAACGAGCGTATCGGCCCCGGAACTTCTGAACCTGGAAGTCAATTCCAGTCTGAAGTGAAGCTAGTACAATGCAGTAATAAAATAGCTATACTTCTGCTCAAGTACAAGAAAATAAAATGATTATAGGTACATCAACGAAGCTCCTGTGGTCTAGAGCCTAGCGTCGCTGCCTCACAACCCAGAGGTCGCGGTTTCTAATCATGGCATTGGCTTTGACGTTTGTGTCGTCATGATCATGGAGACTGGGGTTAAGACTGCTGGAGAGTTGATTCGCTGACCACGTACTACTCCAAATTTGGAATGTGTCATGTAAGATGATAGTCTGCAGTCATCTTGGTAGGCCAAGGCTATTAATGGGCTGCAGAGTCAACCAAGAACATCATCCCACTACCAATTTTTAACCTCTTTCAAGACTCGAGTAGCAATTTATATTTTCCCAAGATTCGTGCAATCTTCAAGCCACTGAACTCAGAGTGTGAAATGTGTTTTCTGTATAATAAAAAAAAATACAGTCACCCAGAAATTACATAAATCTACTGACAAAGGTGAACTTGATAAAAATTGTATGGAATCCCTATAAAACTTTCTGGCTTTTACCATCTTAAAAATCAAAGGAAACCAGATTTGTGTACGAACAAGAATTTCCCATACATTGATGCCCAACCGTAAGTTCTACCGAGGCTACAACTCGTTACTTGCTTAACCAATAACGAGAAGTGATGGAGTCTTGGCCGAGGATTAAGTGTTGAATGAAAGTAGATGGAAGTTGAATAAAAACTTTAATATAGATACAATGAATCAAAAATCTAATGCAGCTTCATAGGAAAGACCAAGAATCCTTAATGCATTGAAAGAATTCCGAACAATTCCAACAGAAAACATCTATGGTACATCAATGAGGTAAAATGTAACAGCTCATTACCTGGAGGAACAGGTCCAGACGTAGGTATTACAAATTTTCCGTCATTATTCTGAACGCCTTGTCTCAGAAAAACAGAAACACGAACTTTAAGGTCCTGGAAGAAGTTTAGTATGCTGTACCTTACAGTTTGCATCTCGCCCGGCGAAAGGGGAATGTACATCTGAAATAAACATACATAGTACGTAAGTGGTTATCAAGCAATGAAGTAAGAATTAAAGGGCACCGGTTAAAAAGTAATCATAAGAGTTACACATCTTATATGGCTATTAAAAATTATTCAAGAGAAATTGATTTTCTGATTTTCAGGCAAAGTAGTTGAAGTAGTGAGCAATTTTGGGCTGTGTGAAGAAGAGGAAAATTATTTGAGATGGTTAACATGAACTTTACAAGTAATTAAATTAATCTGACTTAAGACCAGTTTGTGATCTGCTTCCTTGCCACTGTTTCCGCTCATTCCAGTCCACAACATTGCAGCAGCAACACAAAAGCTTTGTTATATTTTTAATTGTAAAAACCTACAACATACCAAGTTTATTTATTTACATGTATATTTATATATTATATAAATTTGCTTCAAGAATAAACGCAACATGAATAAACTGAGTGTAAAAACAGTCATTGATTTGCTCAGTAGTATATATATTGTATTAATTCATGAAAATAATGTATCAAATGTATACTTATTATCTTTGCTTCTTAAAATTTTTATCTTCTTTGGCTGTACTTAAATATCTTTGTAATGTAATGATTTTATGTATTGTTATTTATTTCAACCTAAAGAACCGCCGGTCAGGACCGAAACAAGTAGTTGTTTTAGATTACAGTTGTTTGTGCTTCACTAAGTTCTTGTCTGTTTTTGGCCTCATTTAAACATTAATAAAGCGAGGAGGTCTCGATAGTTGGGGGATGAAACTTATACAAATTAAGCTATTCTATTTATGACTTTTGGCCATTCTTTGTATTTTATTTACTTTACAGGCTTTAACACGAACTATATTCAAAAGTTGTTTGTACAAGTTACCTTTGAGTCAAGGAGCCTTTGGTGTAACAAAATGTAATAATGTCAGAAGTTATTTATTTAAATTAGTTATTTTTTAATGTATTTAAAATTTTAAAGAATACCTTAGGATTAAACTAATAAAATACTTAAAATTTGAATAAACAATTCTTGGGTTTCCACCCGGGTTAAATGGAGTTTAAGCCACGACGTTTCGATGGCGTACTCTGCCATCGTTCTCGAGTGAAAGTGCCGTCCTCTGGGTTTGTGCGTTGACTATATAGTCCGTTTAACCTGGGTGGAAACCCAAGAATTGTTTATTCAGAATATACACCGGGGAAAACCTTCGGTCTTTAATTACTTAAAATTTGTTTAAAAACATATATTTAAGACAGGCAAAAAGGAAGAAATGTAAACAAATACATTTTAATTCAAAATAGATTAAATTATCACGCATGCAATATGTGCGTGTGTGTGTGCTATGTGCAGAAACACACAAAATACTCTCTGTACTACTCTTCATGTGCTCTTGTGCAGTGTCATTTAAAAATAATTATTTGGTCAGAACTGATTCACTGCCGTCCAAACGAGGATGGAAGCAAGTCTTGAGAGTTGTTCTGAGCTTTGACATTTGCATAAACCCCTATCTATTTGAAAATGGTTTAATCTGTACCAAGAAATATGAATTTGTCTTTACAAATTAATTATAATACATTTATCCGTGAAATATTTTCAAAAGTCGAAATAAATATACACCTTCCTTATGGTTTTATTGAAGCTTCATTAAAAAATTAGTGTTATTTAAATAAGCTTTACTTATTAAATTAGTTCCTCTGTTATATAAGAACATAATTTAGTAAAGCACATAAGGAATTAAAATTAATTTCATTCATTGCATTTTAAGAAAATTAATTTAGATATTTCGAAATTTATAGCTGTTTATTAAATATTAAATGTGTCAAATGAGTGACAGATATCTTTTCAAGTTATATAAATGTTTTTAGATTATTATATTTAATTCTTTTTTCGTTTATTATTATTTATTTTATCTATTTAAACCTGTAGTCTGTCATGAAGTGTACATTCATACTGTTGTGGTTAATTTTTTTTTTTTCTTTTATCAACCATGAAAAGAATATTACATGGTATAAAAGTTAACTCCTATCATGTTTTTAAGTATCATTGTGATTGAGGTTCATTACAGTTCCAATATTTCTACAAACAGGACAGAAAAAATTAAATAAACGATATAGCCTTGATTGTCAGAATCTTTGTCGACTATATTTTACAATACTGTGCACTGTTTTTGGGACTTCATCGGGTGACCTCAGAGGTTAACAAAATTTAGAATTTCACAGTCTTTCCTCTGCGAGTACCTCGGCCAATACACCGGGAAAATAATTACGCCTTCCTGCTTTGCAATACTCTTCCGGAAGAAATAAAAGCTTTAAAGGTTCAAAAATTATTTATAAAGAGTAGTAAATCTCTCTTAATGAATGGAGCGTTTTATTCACTGAAAGAGTTTGTAGATAAGAAGGACTAAAACGGTTTGCTGGTGTCCTATCAAATTCTCCTATTATTTTACAACCATACTCTACTAGAATTTAACTGCCGACTTATTTTCTTTTTCATGTTTGACGGGGAACCTATGCATGATCTTCTGCTGCTGCTTCCTCCATCGACTGAAAATTGAATTTTATCTTTTTGTCCTTAAATTCTTAATTGCAAATTTGGTATATTTCTTGTAATATTAATTTGACGTATTCTATTTCCTCAACCGAGGACTAATGGATTGAATAATAAATCTAAATCTAATTAATACAGTCCTAGAAACCAATATAATTATGTAGTCATTTCACGTGGAATCTGATTTCAGCAATGACCCTGAGCACTTACAATAATGAATAAAATAATAAGCATAACTTGGCTTAAAAAAAAACGCGGGACATCATCCCCGATTATGTACAATGCAGTGGCTGAAAAGGAAAAGAATGGTTGCAGTGTTGCGCATCACAGTATTTTGAGAAGAATAGCCTAAATTATGATGGAAACTAACAATAAAATCAAATGTGACTATATACAGTAGTTGTATACGTATTAATATATGAAATAAGTCACTATGTGCCATAAGTAGTGTATTACTCTATTCACAAAGAAGTGCAATCGTGCTCCAACAAATGTAGTTAAAACTGTGTCTTATGATGCAGATGCAAAACGTGTCTCAGGAAAAGAATTCTGAATCCAACTACCCAGGTCAACTAACTTCGACAATCATTTCGTGAGCCGCGTCAATCTGGGACTGGATCGCCGGAGAGCTGACAAAATTCCGAATAGCGTCTAAGTGGTTCATGGTTATGAGAATTAAGTCAACGGGACGCGGGGCCATGAATACTTGATACTTGAACGCCATGGTCATTAAATCGTACAACTTATCCATGCTGGCCCCGTTTAAGCGCATTATCGAAGCGTGTGCCAGATCTTCGAAGAGTTTTCGGAGGGCCTGTTTGTTACAAACTTCCTGAGGTTTGAACAGTTCTTTAAGAAATCTCTCATTGAGCATTATACTCACAATGTCATTCATAACTGAAAAAGAAAAGAGCAGAGGGGCTACAATTAATATGTAATAAGAAATAACACATCACTTTCCCAAATATATTCATTGCTCAGTGCTATCTGAAAAAAAAAAATTGACACACACAGAAGAACATGACCAATACAAACAATTCATAATTTAATTACTTGCAACACTGTATTTTTAAATTAGTTTTGAAATAACCAGAAATAGTTACCATGAACATATGCAGGTAATAAGGTGACTGGTTTGGAATATATTAAATGACCAATGTCTTAGGACATGGAATTACTATAAATTATTTCACATATTTAGTACATGAAATATATGTACACAAATATATTATTCAATTACTGATCGATATGGTCAATTTATCTGTTTGGTATGACATATTAAGATGAGCAAGGTTAGGGAATAATTTACTTAAATACAGGAATGGAGGGGACGATCCTATCCTTTTTTAGACCTTCCTCATTAGTGACTCTATCCACCCATCTGATTTTCAGAACTCGCTTACAGCACCACATTTCAAAGGCTTCTATTCTTTTCCTTTCTGAAACTTCTACTATCAACATTTTTGCACCCATATAAAGCCACATCCCATACCAACATTTTCAGTAATGATTTCACAATATTCACACTTACCCATAATTAAATTCTTATTTTTTTGTGAAAGCCTTCCTAGCCTGTGCTATCCTACTTTAGTTATTATGCTGCCCAAGTAGCAGAATTCCGTAACTTCCTTCAAAATATAAACAGTGTTTGTTATTCCACTATTTCCCATACTACACTCTATTAGCCTGGTTTTCCCTCTTTTAATCCTCATATTGAAACCTTTTTCCAGGGCCAAGTTCCTCGCATTTATTATGTTTTACCGGTCTTCCTCTGACTCCCCTAATATCACAATATAATCAACAAAGCATAGGGTTTTTATTTCTTCTCCTTCAATATGATTCCTTTCTATATTCTGTTTTAACATTCTTCATCACCTGTTCTATATACAAGTTAAAGACCTCGAGCGACAGACCGCATCCTTGTCTCACTCCGTTCTTGATTTCTACTTTGTTTTCTTGTCCTTCAATTCTAATTACTGCTATCTTCTGCAGAGGTTACGGATAAGCCTCCTTTTTCGATATTTTATTCCTGTCTTCTTTAAAAATCCTTAATAGTGTGTTCCAGCTCACATTATCAAACGCTTTTTCTGTATCTACAAATGCCATGCTTGTTTTCTCTTATACTGTCTTCTAAAATTAGATGCAAAGTCAATATTGCTTCTCTTGTCCCCCTACACTCTTCCTAAAAACCAAACTGATCTTCTCCTAGCTCGCATTCTAATTGCCGTTCCATCCTCCTATATACTATTTTCGTTAATATTTTGCACACATGGTGCTAAACTTCTAATTGTCCCATGCTGTTTGCATCCGTCAGCCCCTGTCTTTTTCGGTATGGGTATAATAATATTTCTATTATACTTTTAAAAAATTATTAAAATAGTACGGTAACAATAGGAAGTTTATCTTTGTACTAATTTTGAGAATTTCATTTGAAGCATAATATTGTATACTTGCAGTGAATTGGAATAAAGATTAATCTGTCTAGACATAAACAAAAATGAATGACAATAATACCTTTCATAGCTTTATCTTTCGGGATTTGCTGTGCCTTCAGTCTCTGGTCCAGAATGTACATCATTTCCCCGCCCAGGTTAAGGAAAAGGAACGGTATCGTCCTGTCACTTGCCATTCCCTTGTTGGTCCTTTAATATAGGTTCCTCACAGCCGGGCTCTTAATAAGACAAGTGGCGCTTCCGCGAGGAAGTTATGCAAGTTAACGACACTTGACAACCTCGCCGGCCGACAATTGAAATCCGTTCCGCGCAATCTGTGTCCCGGCTCGTGCTCGATATTTAACCGTATTTTGAAGTGTGCCGCGGTAACTTAAACTATTCTTTATGATAAAACGTACACTGTATGTAAATGACATTTGTTTTTTGTCCGTATAAGTCTACGTAATTCGTAAAGTGACGCCATAACCTCTCTTTCTCTCTCCCCCACGTAACCACTAAGGCGCTAACAATGGACACAACAATCAGCTCCGTCTTTACTCGTCTGACGGATTCGATTAAAAGCGAGAATAAAGTGTGCGAAATCTCGGAGACGTTCGCCAAGCTGAGCAACGACGAGGACAGGGTGGCGTTCGCCACGAAGCTTTTAAAACGGTATAATTTGTTGCCCGCCGATATTTTCGAGGGAACCGGTACGGGGAAGTGCGCCGCAAAATCGGCCCGCGTCAGGAATTTGGGGAATTTAGCTTTCCAGAAGAAGGACGACGACCGAGCCTTGTGGCTTTACAGCCAGAGCGTGGCTTTGGCTCCGTCTCCTGGTGACGGCCAAGAGGAGGAGAATGGTGCAGAACTGTCCTTGGCGTACGCCAACAGGTCGGCGGTCCTTTATTCCATCAGGAATCACGAAGCCTGCGTCAACGACATCGACCTGGCGTTCCAGGCCCGCTACCCCGAGAACCTTCGGTACAAACTACTGGAACGTAAAGCAAAGTGTTTCAAAGGGATGGGATTGAGTGATGAAGCAGACTCGTTATTTATAGTAATATTTCTTCTGCCACTATCAACAGATTAACACCTAACACAACTCTAACCTCTAAAGGGATCTGTTTTTAATTCTCCGTAGGAGGCTGCTAATGCTCTTTCAGCTGCAGACTCGATTCCCCCGGGAAGGAAAGAACAACTTGAAACAGAATTCAGAAGGAATAGGGAGAAAATTGAGGCGTCGAGGGAAACGAGCTCCAAAAGTTTCCTGCGACTGCAGAAGTTGCCGAAGAAATTGCTGGGACCAAATGTGAGAATTCCGTGTGCATCTGAATGTATCGAAGTGGAATATGATGATGAAATGGGGAGGTACGTTAGGGCCACTACTGATATAGGGCCAGGTAAGTTGATGTACATTGATTATTTCTAAAATAAGTTTCTGCTGTTTGTATATAGTCTAAAAATTAGTACAAAAAAAATTTAAAATCTTTTATTCAAGGCTATTGCCTAAAATTGTAACCACATAAATTTAGAAAGTAACCACTCAGTACCTGAAGTTATTGATAGTGATGCAGAACTGTCATACCCACACTCTCACCAAGCCCGTCACATCACAGAGTTTCCGTAATGTTAGATACGATAGATAGATAGATAGGTTAGATAGTTCATATTTGCTGTGCTCAAGTTGGTGTTTCGAGCGGGGAAGGGACGGTGAGAAGACCGCTGAACATTTTAGAAACGCCTGATGGTGACATTTAACATGCTGTGTAAGTAACCAATCTTCATAATTATAATTTTGTCTTATTGAAAATATAATGATAAAGCTTCATTAATGATCCTGTTGTCACATACATCTGAACAAGTCTCTTGGAAAAGTCACTGTATTGGAAAACTGATTATATTTGGTCATCTATTAACAATACTTATATATTCTGTTCATTTATTGGTTCCTGTCATCTGAATCACTTTTCTCCTTCTTGAATTATGAATTTTTACTTCCTTGTAATGTGAATAGCTTTCTGTAAACTCGCTCTATTCTTCAAATTCACATCTCTAAGTTGAATTACGAAAATGTGGACTCTGAGTTAAATTTCTGAAGCGTATTGTAATTAATACTGCATCAAATGAGCTATTAGTTGTTAAATCATTAACTTCTTTTCTAAAGTGATTATTGCATTCTTGAAGATATATCTTTTAGATGCCGTAACTGGTCTGTTGATTATGAAAATGAGGAAAAACAAGATTGGAATTAAATAAAAAAAGATGGGTTAGAAAAACTGAAAAACAGCAGGATGTGTTTCAGAGTTTCAATGAAGGTAGCGAGAGTAGATTAATAGGGAAAGGAGAAATGAACAATACAGAAGAGAAATGGGCACTCTTGAAGGAAGAAATGAATGGAGCAGTCAAAAAACGTAATAGGAAAGCATGCAAAACACAAGATGTAATAGAAAAGATTGATGAAAGGCATAAATTTAAAAACGTGAGAGATGAAAATGGTACAGAACAGTACATACACTTGATAGCAAAGATCGCAAAGCAGCCAAAGAAGCTTGGCTCCAAGAGAAATGCAAAGCATTTGAAGATTTCACTGTGAACGGGAAAATAGACGCAGCTTATAGGTAAATCAAAGAAACATTTGGAGAGAGGAAAAATATTAGCAACAACATCAGGAGGGTGGATGGGAAGCCAATTCTGCATAAAGAAGAAAAGGCAGGAAGATGGAAGGAATATCTAGAAAAGCTGTATCACGGTGGAAATCTAGATAACTCAGTAATAGAAGAAGAGGATGTAGAGGTTGGGGACAGAATTTTAAGGTCAGAGTTTAATAGGGTGCTGGCAGATCTGAGAAATTTTAAAGTGCCAGGTATCGATAACATTCCCGTGGATTTGATAAGATCAATGGGCGAAGAAGCGATAGCAATGCTGTTCGGAATAGTTTACAAAGGATAGGTTAGCATGGAGGGTTGTCTTAGGACTGAATAACACAACAACAACTGGTCATAAATCTTTTACCCATAAGACACGGTAGAGAATTTGATTTTGGAAATGTGCTAATATTGGTTTATTCTTTGTAATAAATACAGTTAAGGTCAGGAGCAAAATATTGAATGAAACTTCTTACTATAAGTGTTTTAACATGTAAAATTTACATCCCAAAGCATACAATACTAAACTAAATATTTTATTTCTGTCAGGTGATGTGATCCTTATTGAAGATCCTTTTGCGTCAATTCTTCTTCCAAATGCATATTACACTCATTGCCACAAGTGTCTGCTGCGATGCCAGTCGCTGATACCTTGTCGTTGCTGTGCAATAGTAAGTAATGTCACTCGCTGCCGTCTGTTCAGATGTTTCATTTTGTGTTACCGTAAACATCAATCTGTCTCTTTTAGGCCATGTACTGCAGTGACGACTGCCGTGACTCGTCTTGGAGATTGAGTCACTCGGTTGAGTGTCCTGTTCTTTCGGTCCTGCAAAACTTGCAGCTGGATAAAATGGCAATGTTAGCAATGAAGATCGTCATACTATCAACATCGGGTGGGAAACATTTAAACAAACTGCTAATTTCGCTGAAACAATATGATGCTCATGATGAATCTGGTCGTAAAGAGAGTGGTTTTGATGAAAATGGGCGTTACAACTCTGACGATTATCGTACCATCTACAGCTTAGTTGGCAATACCGATAAGAGGTCGGTAGCCAATTTGTTTAACAAGTCCGTGACTGCCGCTTGCATGTTAAACTGTTTGGAGGAATTTACAAAGTTCTTTTCCTTTTCGTCGTCAAGTAACGCCCACTTAAATGATGCGAATTTTACTAGCCGTAATGTAAATAATGAAAGTATCGTTAACGGATCTTCACGCCGAGATGCTAAAATGTCGGTCGGTGGTTTGATACTAAGACATTTGCAGAACTTGCCCTGCAACGCTCACGAAGTGACCGAGTACGTATGCCGGGAGCAGGCGGCGGTAACAGAAGCTGTAGAGATTGGGGCCGCAGCATATTCAACCCTAAGTTTGCTGAACCATTCTTGCAACCCAAACGTCGTTCGCCACAGTCATCACGGCCCGAAAGCGGTCTTGAGAGCGATACAACCCATCAGGAAAGGAGAGCAGGTGAGAAAATACTGACGTGCTGCATTGCCACGTCTTTTGTTCTATTCTAGTTCCTTTTAGTTACAGTTAACATGATCTTTGAAAATTTGTATGTATAAGGCTTCAAATTCCAGAG
Organism: Eucriotettix oculatus; assembly: GCA_034510155.1. Classification (NCBI taxonomy): domain Eukaryota; kingdom Metazoa; phylum Arthropoda; class Insecta; order Orthoptera; family Tetrigidae; genus Eucriotettix; species Eucriotettix oculatus. Next base: position 8,227,093 of record CM067379.1, read on the forward strand.
GCACATTGATTGGAAAATTTTAAACCTCTTGTGGACTATTTCAAGTAAAGTGGACTTTTCCCAACGGAATCAGAAATACAATGAATTTAAATTCACAAATGCACATACGTTCAACGAACTTCATTTTGGATGTCCGCATTCTACTCGGTGAACCCTAAAACTTTGAATTTGACACACGTTCCAGACAATTTGGACATGACACAAACCTCTTTCATGTCATTAAATTGATCTCTTTAATAGCATAAAATTGGTCAACATAGATTTGAAGGGTAGCGATGATTTGTAAATTGATATAACAATAACCTTTGGGGGATAAAGTCACAATTTATTTATGTTAATTATTTAGTGAATGTATTTTTTCCCTTTGCTGTAGATCCTCGACAATTACGGTTACCACTACGCTACGCACAGCCTAGAGGAACGGCAGGAACATCTGCGGTCTCAGTATTACTTTACGTGCAAGTGCGATGCGTGTGAAGGCAAGTGGCCCTTGTATCAAGAACTTCCTCACTCCGATCCGGTTTATAAGTGCGGCGTCTGTGGGGGTACTTTGAATTTAACTGTTAACGGCGAGAAGACCGTCTCACTCTGCCGAAACTGCCGAGTCGAATCGGATATTTCGCACAAAGTTGGGGAATCGTCGGAAAAGTTCAAGTCCAATTTAGAATCTGTTCTGTCGGGGAAATGTGACGCGTACGGAGATCTGGTGGAGCATTTAACTCTCCTGCATTGGAACGTGCAGAAACCGTGGAAAGAATACAACGACTGTCAGGAAGCTTTGAAACAGTGTTTCAGTTTGTTTGGGAATTACTATGTCACTCAAAGTGTTGTTTCAGGGTAACGCCTTTAGTTCTTGCTGTATAAATGTTACAACAAGTTATGTAAACTTGATATCGTGGGGAAACGCATTTTGGATTATATATTTATCACCGACAGGCGTTACACATTATAGAGATTCTGTTTTGCCATTTTCCTCTCTTGATATGCAATTTCTTAGATATTTTGAGAGCTCAGTAATTGCCATGGAATTTTAATTCAGATTGCTAAGTTGGCAATGTCAGAACATTATATTTATTTTTTTCCAGTTGCACGAACTGATTTAGTGTTTTTTTGGTTCACATGTCATAACATTAATGAACGTAGATTTTCCCGGTGAATAATTCAGATAAAATCTTCATGGTTAACCAACCGGGTAAGGCTTGTGAAAACACGCAACGGACATTTTCTGCTGCTATAGCTATATTCTAATGGTGTCAGAAAATGTCCACAGAAACCGTGAAGATTTTATCCAAATGTCGAAACTTATTTTTCTTCACTGAATAGACTTATTGGAATGTTGTTACAGGCGACGGACGGGTCTGCGTATAATATTTTGTTTCTAATGTTTTTAAGTTTGGAGAGAAAAATTTTAGTGTTGTTTAATATATATATATTATATGATTTCTGAGATTTTTATGATGAATAAAGTTATGTAAAAAAAAATTGACTTGTAACTTAGTTAGCAGAGTAAAATCATTACCAAGTAGTCACAACACTTGACCACTTTACCCTCCCTTCATCCGCCCTTTTCAATTCTCTTCTTATGCTATTAAAGGGGAATTGCCTGTATCATGTAGCCTGTGACCCAAAAAAGGATGTGAAATGTGGATGGCGTGAGTTGCGGAAAGGAAAATAATGGAAGCTTTTGAAACATGGTGCTATAGAAAATGAGATGGGTGGATAGGGAAACTAAACAGGAACTTCTAAGGGAAGAGAGAACAATATAGAGGACTTTGAAGGCCACATTTACACACATGAGGGGCTTGTAAAATCACAATTGAAGGGAAGTGAACAGAAGAGGGAGGCCAAGGAAAGAATACACTAAGCAAGATTGGATGTGAAATGGCTTGTGCAGCACAGGTTACCTTGGAAAGTCTGTCGTGGTATTCAGTCCTATGACTCACCTGCTGGAACCCTCCATGCTAACCTATATTGTGCAAGCCTTTTCATTTCCCCTAACTAACATCCCACTTCCTCCCTAATCTAATTAGGATATTCCATCCTTGGTCTCCCTCTTTTGTTCACTTCCCTCTAATGCTAATTTTACAAGAACCTCGTGTCTTGAAAGTCGCCTTCTCTTGGTCAACGTCCTCCATATTATCCTCTCTTCCCCTATTCTGTTAGAACTTCCTTGTTAGTGATTCTATCCACCCATCTTATTCTCCTATAGCACCATATTTCAAAGGCATCTATTCTTTTCCTTTCTGCAACTCCTATCAGCCCATATAATGCCACACTCCATACGCACATTTCCTAATATTGTCACACATTAACCATAAGTAAGTTCCTCTTCCTTGCCTGTGCTATCCTACTCTAGTTATTATGCTGCCAAGTAACGGATTTCCTTAACTTCTGGCCAAATATTGCTTCCCAATCTAACAGCCTTTGTTATTCCGCTGTTTTTCCATACTACACACCATTACCTTGGTTTTCCCTCTATTAATCCTATATTGAATTATTTCTCTAGGTCCATGTTGATGCCATTTATTATGGTTTCCAAGTCTTCTTCTGACTCCCCTAATACTACAGTATAGTCAGCAAAGCGTAGGGTTTTTATTTCTTCTCAGACCAATTTTAAGGACTGAAAACAACAAAAGCGGCCTTGCATATAAGCCTGCCTCTTAGCGAGACATTTCATCTTTAAAAAACCATTTCTTTAATTAGTTCTTTGTGATGTTATACAGTACCTTTGGATCTGTGATACGTGCCACAAGATTGAATAAATATTTTTAAAAAGCACAATTTGTAAATACAGATGTCTTCTCAAATAGATTTATTCATTTTTTCAAAATAAATAATATTTACATATTCTTTGTATAATTTTTACAGGATTTTTATAAACAGACAATACATTTTTTTTACTTTCATTTTGTTGCAATAATAACACATTGTACTATAATCAGCAGTGTGAAGGAAAGCATACAATTTGTTTACTTTTATATAAACTCTAACATTGCAAGTTGTTTGTGGGAGAGGTTATGTTTACTATATACAGCAATTTACTACACATACATGTTAAGGAAATGAAGGAAGCACAGATACTGATCTAAAGTTCACTTGGGCAGTGCCGCAATCACATCTTGTAGACAGTTTCAGCAGTCGGTCCACGTGACTGCCGCGTCGTAAGAGTTTCTCTAAAAAGGACATACTTTTCCTCGAGGAGAGTTGAACGTCGCGTTCGACCGTCACTAAATTCTTCGTGTAAATATACTGAATAGGATATTTGGAACAAGTTCTGTACACTATGATTGAAAATATTTTAACTGAACTTTGGAGAATTAAATGAGTGTCTTAAATTACTGGATGAAATCCTACAAAATCTGACTTGCGAGACGAGACAAGTTCGTCTCGCTCGTCCCTTTGTGCTGGTCATTGCTGAAATGACGCGTCGCTTAAATCGTACCCATCAGACGGCGGCGATGACCGGACCACGACGAGGAGCGAATTTCGACGATACTAGTCCACCATTATTTCTAGATGCACGGAACCTTCGCGCTCGCTTTTCACCTTGGTGTAGCGTATGTTCTTGGCCCAAGCTCTGCATTCGATGTTGATCAGCACGTTCTCTGAAACAGGGAAGTGACCCGTTAGGTGTCGCCTGATGAAAGCAACAAGAATTGCGGAAACGTTGTGTGGTATTTATTTTTGTGTTCATGCCTTTGTGTAACTTAATTATCTTGCCAATGTTAACCAATGATTTTTAGATACACTTTTTCATGGAAGCCGTTATAGATACTGCACTGAAGTTTTTACAGCCTATTTTTCACTTTGCGGTATGTGCGTGGGACACAATAGAATTATAATAGAAAAAAATCTTCAGCCATAAAACAGATCTTGATAAATCAATCGCCATGAATCATTTATTTCGCTTCCACACACACATACCATAAGGTAAAAAATAAGCTTTGGAAATTTTGGTGCTGTATCTATAACTATTTATCGGGGGAAGGTGTAAGTAAGATACGGTCAGACTCCCCTCTCAACTGTGATTGCGACAAAAAGAAAAATGTGAAATTCCTCACCATTGATTGTTTCACGTCATTCTGATTGCCGATATTTCATATTCGTGGTTTCAAAACAACGGCACACTAAAACTTACGAAAGTCTGTTCCAAATATTCATATTATATGTTTGTTTATTCTTACTCTGAGGTCTTCCAAACTGAAGAACTGCCAACGGGCTGAGGTAGCCCTCTGCGTTGGTGTAGGGGAAGTAGTAGCCTGGGAATCCCTGTGGTCCGTGGAAGGTCATCGGTCCAATGTTCTCAATGTCAGCGGGATTTTCTCCGTGGCAACTCACCCAAACAGTTTTCAGCTAAGAAAATAAATTATTTAGTTAGTAATAAATTAAAAAATGTTGAGCGCAGTTGTCTGAGATGTTTCAAGTTAATTAGTTGGTCTAGACAACTAAAACCAACTGGTATGTACAACACGTCAAAATATGAGTGACCCATTATATAAGCAGAAAGTTACGCTTAGTTCTGAGTACATGAACAAGAGTTTGATTTATGAGTGATGTGCATAGAATACTTGACCATATATCATAAACGCAATTTTGCGTCTTTCAGACACTTAATTTAATTTTAAAGTTGACAATCATTAGTAACAATTAAATAAATATTCTCATTCCATCTTACTAAATAATATATGTTGTGAGCGAAAATTAGGATATAAAAATAATTAATCATTAGCATGTTCTCACCTCGTCATCAGTGACATTTTGAATGTGATTCTTTAACTCTGTCGGCATCGCTTCGGGAAGATCGGTGCGTCCGTAAAACTCGGGAGTCCAGCCGATAATCTGCAAAATGATGCGTTCACTAGAGTCACCGTCTAATTCAATGAAATGATGCTGTAGTACATTTGATTTACTCAACACCGTGATTCCTGATTATAAGTAAAACTATGGCCAAATTAGTCAGCATATACATTTATCACTATTTATTCAAAAGTGACGTTTCGTCTCCTTTTTTGATACTTCCTCAGGCATACTACGAAAAAATGCAGTTGAGTATATGAGTAATCCATATATAATCTTTTCCTCGTCCGTTTAATGAAACAGGTTGTGAATGGGAATCACGACTGAGAAAAATAATCAATGATTATTGTAAATACTAATCTAAATGTTGTTGTGGTATTCAGTCCTAAGACTGATCTATCTTGCGCGAGCCTTTTCATTTCCACATCCTCCCTAATCTGCATCATTGGCCTGCCTCTACTGTTATTACCCCACACACTTCCCCCTAAGGCTAATTTTACACGTCTCCCTCATGTCTTAAAACGTGGCCTATTAATCGGTACCTTCATCTATGCCACATTTGTGTATCTGTCCACCTCTCTTTTTCCAATTTATCCTCCCCTGTTCTTTTGCCTTCATGATGGCTGTTTTCCTGTTTCTTTTGCAGTAAATACTTACTTTGGAATTCTTATCTTCTTTCATTCTTATCATAGGTGCAAACCAATACAGCTTGTCGATCTCTATCTTGTACAGTAGTTTATATGAACATCTGTTTCATTTCTTATTTCCCTTTTTCTGATCTTATCCCTCAATTAACATCCTAATGTTACTCTCAGGAATTTCATGTCAGCTGCTTCTGTTTCACTTTTTCCTCCCTCGTCATTGTTGTCCACGTTTCTGCTGTATATGAAGTGTTGGTACGTAGTACATTCCTCTTTTTCCCCTCGCATCCTGGTTAAACTCGGCTTCTTTTTAAATATTTTTTTCTCCCCAAATGACTAATTTATCTTTTCCAGGATACTTGAAGCATTTTACCAGTTCTATTGGGTTACTATTTATCATTATATTTCCTTCTACCTTTCCCACAACAGACTTTCTTTTCACCGCGCTAACTTGCATATTCTTTTTAATTTCATAAATGAGAAAATAATTTATTTCATGATTTTTTCTCCACTACATTATATTCTGATTTATAAAAAATTATGTTTGCTCCTGAGGAGGTTTCAAGTATGTCGTGACAGTCATATTACTGTGTTCAAAATTTTTAATTAAAAAATATATATTTTTCTGACTAATTTGTATGGTTTATTCATTAAATTATAAAAATATATTTGTATAGAAATGTTTTATCTTGATACCGTAATATTTTTAATGCCTACACAATTACAAATAAATAGCGAGTTTAATTGACTTAAATAGAAATGTGATTCGAAGCCTGATACAAAACGTTTTGTGCCCAACTTTGGGGAGACAGAAATAATTATACTAAAATTTGACTTTATATACCTCGTACATGATTATGTGGACACATTTTGTAACAACTGCCAGGTTGAAACCTGGTGTACAACAAAAGAAACATTAAAACCAAATGTAATACCCTGTTCAACTTGATGAAGATGCAGGGCGAGGACTTGTTGAAGCTGTATCCATTTTCACGACTGCAAGGACCCCAGGCAGAGGTGTTGACCGCGCAGACCTTGTCCCCGGCGAGAGGCTCGTCGCCGTAATGGCAAGGGACGGAGTTTCCTCCAGTCGACTGGTTGTAGTACGCTGAAAGAGACAGCGCGTGCGGATTATTACAGGTTTGAATAGTTATCATTAACAGTATGCCGATGAAAATGTTTTCATCTCATATTCAGGAACATGTAGTAGTATAATGGAAGAGCATTCACTTACATTCAACATATTTGTCCAGTATTTTGACCCAGTATTCGACGCTACTCTCGTTGCTCGCCGTGTACCACACCAGGGACCCGGCTTCGTCTACGTCCTCCGCCATCGGCCGGAAACCCATACCTGAAGGAGAGACAACGGACACTCAGAGGACCTCTTCCGTTAGCGAGTGGTTGGGGGCTATACTAGGGGTTAGTGAAGCCAGTTCAGGGTGGTTTTGATGGTTGGAGGATATGGTAAATTGCCTAAGAGAGTTGAAAGTGGAGAAGGAAAGGATTGGACAGAGATCATCAGAGAGCTAAGGGGTAAGAACGTTATTGTTCCAAGACAGCCTCTAGACCAGCGTTTCACATCCTTTATTTACCCTGCCCCTCCTACGTCTTCTCACATATTCATTTGATTGTAACTTTATAAGACCTTTACCATATATTACTTTAAATTAAATAAACTTTAGCTAATTTAGAAGAAAGGCAAGAATGGAAAAATGTCGACAGGAACGCAGACTTGGCCCTGCTTTTCTTGGGGCGGGCACACTACCACTGAGCTAATCTGAAACGAACCATAACACTTTGTTTATAGCCCACATTAGTTCGGCTTGCTTGGCCATATTTACCTGCAAATTTCCCCATAAACTTCCTTCCAACTACATGTATGGGCTGGTGGTGAACCCTTTCTGATCCTACTCTAGTTATTATACTGCCCTAGTAACTTCTTTCTCAATCCAACAGCCTTTGTTATTCCACTGTTTCCCGTACTACACTCCTTTTACCTTGGTTTCCCCTCATTAATCCTCATATTGAACTCTTCGTCCAGGACAACGTTCACGCCATTTATTATGATTTACAAGTCGCCTTCTGTCTCCCCTAATACCACAATATAATCAGCAAACCTTTGGGTTTTTAATTCTTCTCCTTTTCAACTTTCCTTGTAGCCTGTTCTATATATACGAGTCTTCTTTCTCGATATCTTAGTCCTCTACTCTTCAAAAGTCCTTAATAGTGTGTTGCAGTTCATATCATCAAAGGCCTCTTTCTAAACCTACAAATGCCATGAATGTAGGCCGGTTTTTTTCTTATCCTATCTTCTAAAATAAGACTCAAAGTCAATATTGCCAACATTCTTCCTAAAACCGAAATGATATTCTCTTTACTCGCATTCGCATTGACGTTCCATCCTCTTTAAGGGAAACAAATAAAATCTACTCTCTCTGGGTACTTTTTATCAAAGTTCTCATATGCCGAGACACCTTCACCTATTTTAGGAGGTATATGTACCGGGGTCAAAGACCTTGGGCATATGGCAAGAGCTGTCCGCTGATCCCATTGGATCAGTCGGGGGCCAACTGCCTCCTGAAACTGCCGGAGACACGGAGAAGGGAATGCTGCGTCCCCACAGCAGACTCGTCTCCTGTCATTCGTAGGGAGGGCGTGAGTGTGCGCAATCACCGCCGTGCCTGATGCATTTCAGGTTTTTCCCAAGCACGCTTATAACCCTGGGTAGGACGTAAACCGTCACCTGATTCAGGCTCTAGTACACCACACCCTCAGTGGATAGACCTACCAGATGCAGGTTTTCTAGGTTTTCCTTCATGTCTTTAGTGAAGCACCCTAGGTAGATCCTAAACCATAGCCCGGGGGCCCTAATTAACCCTTGATAGGCTACCTTGCTCTACCTTCCGCATCCCCCCTTTTCAATTCCCTTCCTATGCTATTAAAGGGGAGTTGCCTGTTTCAGGATCACCCTCATGTAGCCTGTTAACCAAAAAAATAATAATAAATAAAATAAAATCTAATGTTCTTGCACTTAGAAGATGTAGATACTGGTTTACACACAAGTGGTAGTTGTAATTACAGGACCAGCACCTGACCCCGTGTATGCCGTGAGGTGAATGCGCATATATGGCGTGCAGAGCCCCGGAGGCCTCCTGGCCGAAGGTGCTCATCATATGTTGAAATCCGGCCCGAGTGGAGTTAGCAGAAAGAATTAAATTGGGAAAAATTGAATAAGAATATTCGGAGGCAGTCAGAGAAGATGCGGGAAATCCACGATTAGAAAGGCGCCAGATGTTTGACCATCAGGAGACGTTAACCCCCCCGGAGTATGCAGCTGTGTCTCGAAGGAACACGTGTGTGTGTGTGTGTTCTCTCTCTCACACAGTTCTACATAATGCAGGATTGCGCGGAGCGTGAATGTTTCCGCGAATGCTATTGTGACGTAATTGGCCTGGCCCGGAGCCAGGGGATTTTTACCTGCCCATGCACGGAGGTAATTTATGGGCGTTGCCAAACTTTAATCACCGTGTCTTTTGCATTCGCGCGTTCTGAATCTCTAAACGTGGAGTAGGAGGAGGAGGAAGAGAAGGTGTCGCAAGGAACTCCCAACACTCCGTCTCTCACACATACGCCAGCCAGTAACCACTTTACTAATGAAGCTAACCTCATTTATTATTTTAAATACAACACAAAAACCGGCCAAAGCCAGTTACACGATTTAATTTGGTAATAAGTAAATACTTTATTGGACAAATAAAAAAGCATTAAATGAGTCTTTATCAGTTTCTATTTCATTTAGATGTGAACTACACTGCGTTTCGTCTCTCATTTCAAACTTCTTCAATGAAAATTATAGTGGATTACATCAAGTGATAAGGATGGAGGAGATTAGCGAACATGCGGCAGTTATGTTGAAATAATAAGGCTTGCACATAGCAGGACCGATTATTACAACATATATAATAAAATTTAAACTTGGTTAGTTATTCATTCACCCTGCTGTGTTAATTAAAGTTGAATTAAAATCCCTTATTGAAAACATTACACAAGAGAACTTTTAGGAATATCTTTGAAATGGTCATCTTTAGCAAAAAAAAAGTCAAGTGAAAAAACAAAAACTTTCATGCTGAACCGTGGTCCAATTTCACGTAATAAATTCTCTTTTATTATCTGACCTGGGTTGTCTCCTATGAGGGACTCGCTGAGCATCCACGTTGGTTCCTTGTCGTTGATGGTGTAGAGCAGACCTTGCATGCACACGGCGAACAGCGCCGCCAACACCGTGTAGAAGATGGCGTAGAACACCAAGATGCCGCCTAGTAACAGACAACCACAACTCATCAGTTACCTACCTCAATAATTGTTCTAGTACATACAATACGGTGAACTGGTTGGTTATATGAGGATGTGCCTGAATGGACGAGGTCAATTTGAAGTTTTCTTTTGAGCCTAGGGAAACGTAGAGCTGGAGGAGGATTGTCATGGAGTTGTTGGATCAAGTGGGGTTTGGGTGGTTGAGGGCGCTTTTAATTAGGGAGGTTATGGATTTGTAGATTACGTAGTTTCATGTTATGGTGGATGACGGAATTTCTAAGGCACCTGGGGGAGAGTTTGTAATGCTGCGTAGGATTATGTTTTGTTTGAATTTTTATCCAATTTTTGTTGAGAGAGAAAAAAGTGGAACTACAACATACCTTCCTTCACGGCAAAAAAGTAAGCTTTTAAGCGACTCCAAGGCAGAGGCAGGTTGTTTATGGGGGATGAGCGTGGAGGAGAGGAGACGAAAGGAAGGAGGAGGAGAACGGGGGCGAGGGAAAAGGAGAGCGCGAGAGAGAGAGAAAGAGATCAAGAGAGAAGGAAAGACACAGGGAGAAGAAGAGAGCGAGAGAAGGAAAGACACAGGGAGAAGGAAGGAGAGAGAGAAGGAAAGATAGAGACAGAGGGAAGTAAAGAAAGAAAGGAGGAGGAGAACGGGGGCGAGGGAAAAGGAGAGCGCGCGCGAGAGAGAGAAAGAGATCAAGAGAGAAGGAAAGACACAGGGAGAAGAAGAGAGCGAGAGAAGGAAGGAGAGAGAGAAGGAAAGATAGAGACAGAGGTAAGTAAAGAGTTAGGGAAAAGGAAAGAGAGGGAGAGATAATAATAATAATCATATTCCGTAGATCCTGTAAAGAAGCTAAGCTTCAAGGATGTGGAATAATGGGTCAGGGCAGGGGGTGTACATTTATTACATTATTTTATTGTATAAAAGATAAATATACTTATAACAAATTTTTGTATTATAAACTATTATAAATTACTCTTCTCCGATTCTTCTATAAATTCCTTTATTGAATAGAAGGAGAAGGGAGAGGGGAGGAGAAGGGATGACATAAGGCGAAGGAGAGAGAGAGGGAGAAAATGGAAAAGGAGCGCGCGAGAGATAAAGAAACAGGAGAGAGACAAAGACAGTGAGAGAAGGAAATACACTGGGAGAAGGAAAAAGAGAGAAGGAAAGACATTGGAAGGAGAGCGAGAGAATGAAAAGAGAGAGGACGAAAGAGATGGGAAGAAGGGAGAGAGAAAGAGAGAGAGACGTCTAAAAAAATTGAAAATGTAATTTATTTCCCATTGAAAAGTAAATTAGAAACAGTTATATTTTTCGTCAAAGCCTTAATTTGTAATAATACTGATGAAATAATGAACTTGTTTGCTTTTGCTCAACATGAGATGCGCCGGAGGGCGTAAAAGGCGGCCACGTGATTAATCCAAACAAGTTTACGAGGCGGCGGTAGGCCTTGGGGTTTCGTGTTCTGCAGGAGTAAAGGGTTTCCTCTTTTCTGGCGTGGCCCGGACTGAACTGGTATGTGGCGCCTCCCGGCAGCTTCTGCTGGTCAGCGATTCAACCCCACAAACTCCTCTCTCTCTCAGGGGGGGAATAATAATCACTATCAGCAAGTAAAGGAGGAAATTCTGTACTTAACAAGTAACGACTACAACATTTTCAGAAAAAAATTTGCTTTTCTTTCTCCATAAATTTCAAACTTTTGTAGTTACATGACTTAATTTGAAAATAAAAAAAAACAGACAAATTTATCAGACAGCAAAGTAAAATCTTATTAAAACTAAAACCAGCACAAAAAGAAACACGGGTGATGACTTAATTTGTGGATACAAAATAGCTAATCAGGAATAATTGTGTGTTGCATTTCACATTATCAAACTTTTTTTTCTGTATCTACAAATGCTATGGATACAAAATAGTTAATCAGGAATAATTATCCCTAAAACAATACTTTTTTGACTGCCATAATGTTGTTGCAATAATTTTTCCTTATAGCCGCCTGCATTGGTCAAGACAGACTAAACTGTCTTTATCAACAAGCAGAAAGGAGCTTAGTTTTTCTTTCTACAAACATTCACCACCATTGGCGATGAAAGGAAATAAATTTGAAGAAAAATACTCATTTCTGAAATGTTACAGAAGGAAAAAGGAAATCTGCTAGTGTAAAAAAACATGACAATTCTCAAACCAAATAATTTATATGATATGATGCTTTATTAAATTGTGTTTCTTAAGTTTCATATTTCTCTACTGTTCTCTGATTTGTATTATATTTGTTCTTCTTACTTCAGCCTGTTAGAGAAATATTTTGACAAGGACCACAAACTTTCGTCTAAAACGTCTATTTACTGTTAAGTTCTTGTTTAAAAGTTTAATAATTGTCCGTTTCGATAATTAAATATAATTTAATCGACGACCAATTAAGTACTAGGTTATATTTCACCAACTAAAGGGATGAATTAAATACAGAAGTGAACATAGTCTTTAATTTTTAAAACTGTAGGTAAAATTAAGGATAGTCCTTACAGCAACCTACGATCGACTATTTACAATAAAATAACAATCAGTTTCATGTTCGTCCATACACAAATTAAATTCCACAATTTTATTATTTTCAATACGTCATTTATTTATTGTTAAAACAGGAGTTTCGTCTTAAATGACACTGTAACATAACCTATGTTGTTGTTTTTTTTATATATTTCACACACATGACTAAGCGTATAAACTAGGCGAAAACTCCTGTTTTAACACTAGGACAGTTATTCAAGCATGCAAATTATTAATGAAAATAGTATACAGGAGGATGGAACGTCAAGTAGAATCAGAGTTGGGAGAAGATCAATTTGGTTTATTGACTTTTGGGGGACTAATATTAGGAGACAGGACGAGAAAAATCAGGCCTACGCGTTCATAGCATTTGTAGATACAGGTAAAAAAAAACTTTGATAATGTGAAATTGCAACACACAATTAAGGATTTTGTAGAACACGAAAATAAAATATCGAGAAAGGAGGCTTATACATCATAACCTCTACAGGCAGCAGTAATTAGAATAGATCAAGATCAAGAAAAGAAAGCCGTAATCAAGAAAGGATGTCCATGCTATTCAACTTACAGGCGATGAAGAAAGTTAAAATGGAATTTGGAAAAGGAATCATCATACTGCCAAGAAGAAGAAGAAGAAATAAAAACCAAACGCTTTGCCGACGATATTATTGTATTAGGGGAGTCAGAAATGGCATGAACATGATCATGGAGGAAGAGTTCAAAATGAAGATTAATTGAGGGAAAACCAAAGGTGATGGAGTGCAGCGTGGGAAACGGTGAAATAACAAAGTCTGTTAGACTGGGATCGAATATTTTGACGGAAGTTACGGAATTTTGCAAACTTGTGAAGCGCAATATCTACAGTAGGATAGCACAGGATAGCGAGGAAGAGGAACTTACCTACGGGTTATATAAGTGTGAATATTACGAAATCGTTGCTCTAAAAATGTTGGTATCGGAACGTGGCGTTATATGGAAGGGTGCGAAACGTGGACTATAGGAGTTGCGGAAAGGAAAAAGAATGGATGCCTTTGAAATGTGGTGCTGAAGGCGAATGAGATGATGGGGTGGAGGATAGAATCACTAACGAGGAAGTTCTAAACAGAATAGGGGAAGAGCGAAGAATATGGAGGACTTTGAAGGGAGAGATTAATAGGCCAAGTAAGAGGGAAGTGAACAGAAGAGGGAGGCGAAGGATGGAATACGCTAAGGACATTAGTGATGCTGTGGGATGAGCTAGTTATGAGGAAATGAAAAGTCTTGCGCAAGGTAGGTTAGCATAAGTTGCATTGACCAGTCTTAGGACTATGTGAGAGATAGCAAAATAATATTGTTCAATTAAACTGGTTGTTGTTATCATTGTGCGCGTGTGTGAGTGTGACCTTCATCCATCATCAGTTCATTTCACGTTGCGGACGCGTGATCCTGATGTTTCCAGGTGTTGCTACGTCACCAGCCAAGGCCTGAGTGCGTTTCTCTTTAGAGCTGGACGTTTCCAGCAAACAAGAGAGGACTTCATATGTGACCCGCCAAGGACGCGATCCATTAGGGAATTCTCCGAACGTGTGAAGGAAAAAAGGACTCGCCGATCGATTTCGTTCGGAGAAGGAACAGGTTTCTAATTCCCCGTCGACCAGAGAGGAGGAGGAGGAGGATAATAACCACAAGGTAAACCCATCCATTTAAAATGAAGACTTGGCAAGAAGGTTTATTATCGATACATTTGGGGTTTCTTTAAAAATAGAATTGTGTAGAGACAGGTAGAGAGAGCCTCCTTCATCCTCCCAGGCAGGTGGACCGAATTATTATCTCGCTGCCAGGATATTTGTTTATCTAAGCTAACTGTAACTCATTAATAGACTCGCCTAACAAACAAACAAACCTCACGCCGCTGATGTTGAGAAATAGGAAACTGCAGACGCTTGAAATACGTGTTTCAAAGAAAGATCTAGGTGGCACATTGGAGAAACGGGGAGAAAATACATCCGTACAAGGCGATATTCCACACAGAATAGGGGGAAGAAAAGTCAATTTGGAGGGATAATACGTTTTGAGTCATGCAGTTCATATTATAAGATAAGATTTATTGGATCCATTAGTCCTCTATTGAGGAAATAGGACAAGTCAAAGAATATGTTACATATCACACATACTAAGAATACGAATATAAGAAACAAAATATGGATACAACATATGAGTAAAGAAAATTATGTATACAATGATAAATAAAATAAAACAAAGCAGAGCAAACAAAATATGAATACAACATATCAAGAATATATGCTTAGCCACTCCTTCTATTCAATAAAGGAATTTATAGAAGAATCGGAGAAGAGTAATTAATTAATTAGTTTATAATACAAAAATTTGTTATAAGTATATTTATCTTTTATACAATAAAATAATGTAATAAATGTTTACACAGCCCTGACCCATTCCACATCCTTGAAGCTTAGCTTCTTTACAGGATCTATGGAATATGATTATTATTATTATTATTATTACATACATAAGAGAGGAATCCGCGTAACGTTTCATCCCTTTGTCTAGACACCTCAGTTCAATGACATTATTTTTTTTAAAAAAGCGAAAGATTTGGAAAAATGTGTTTTTAGTAGTATAGCTTTGAAGATGTCTCTAAAAAAGGAGGGAGAAACGTTCCGTTAAACAACCTTTAATCTTTACAAATAAATATTCTGACTCGTGGCGATTTTTCTACAGGATTTAGTTCCTGGAGGCAACATTTAAAGCAGGAGATATTTGCAGCTATTACAGTTATACACAGCTCTACGAAACAAAAAAACTAACTAACTAACTAACCATATTTATTATTAACAAAGAAATATCAAATCGGCCAGAATCGCTCAACACAAACGTCTCGTCCACAAGTTTTTAACTTCCTCAAGCTAAAAAAAATTGTTCGAAAGAAAATTGTGGGAAAAACGTTGAATGTAACGTGTTGAATTAAAAAAAGTCTGACTTACTGGCCGCTTTACAGTTTATTTGTTAATGTTATAAATTGAAGGACTTTTTTAAAAAAAATATGGAATACAAATTACACACAACCGTACGAGACTGAAATATAATTTTTTATATATAAAAAAGAGGCAAATAAACGAAAATAAAATGCACGGGCGTAAAATAATATTTAACTAATATAATATTTGACAACGATTTGTAACGATGATTAACTTTTTTCATATTACCGAACAATGTAGAGATTATCGATACGCAATAACATCGATAAGTGGTTTGCTCGTTTTCGTAGAATCTCGCGCGATTGCAAAGCAAAGTAAATCACTAAAGCGATTCTTAGTGGAAGTTAGAAACTGTTGGAAGATTTTTTAAAAAAAGGTCGTGGTGGTGGAGCTATAAAAGCGAACACACCGAGTATTTTTTTGTTTTGCCTTTATTTAAGTCACGATAAAGAATCACAGGAGCGTTGTACATCTTTCAAGCAAAGACTTTGGTTCCGATATCTCTGTCTTATTGTTGGTTTCGTTGTATGGGCGGGCCACTTGTTAGTAAATTACATTTTTTCGCGATTTTTAATGGCGAAACACGGTGCGAAGATGGAACAAGACGCTGGATAATGCCTGACGGGAACTGATTTGTGTGTGTGTGTGTGTTTTACAGGATGTAGCGAAAGTCTTTCGCGGAAAAGAAGAACGGTAAGAATTCAAAGTTAACTCCAATCGCGTAATTATCTCGGTTTATGATGCGAGGGAAACAAACATAAATATGTCAGACACGTTATCAAGAATAATAAAATCAGACAAGGGGTTGATTTACTTACTATTGCAGCGAATTCTAAATTGCACGTGTGCTTTCTCATTGTCGTGGTTCCTGTAATACTTCCACAGTTCCGTCTCGGAACTGTTATCGTCCATCTTTGTCAGCTTAGGAGCGGGGAGGGGGAAAGATTTGTAGTTTAATTTCTTTGAGGATCTGTAGAATCTTTGACCGTCTACAGTGCATGCAACCGAACCTCTAAGAATTGGAATATTAATATGTCCTGGGAGACTTGTATTAATAATTGTGCCATGGTCAAAAGTCTAAATTTTATTAAATTTTAATTTTGTTACAAAAAGTTTCCTCCCAATGTTCAGGAACCTCTTCAGCCTGTGTGTTAAATTTTTTTAATTTTACTTTTGTTACTGTTTCCTCCCAATTTTCAGGAACCTCTTCAGCCTGTGTGTGTCATCAACAATGTATTACTTGATTCTAAATCAATTATTCAACAGATTTTTTATTTATTTTTGCCTTCTTCCAACTTCTAGGACCGCAGTAAAAAGGGTTTACACAAGTTAAAACTATTTGGATAATTGTATACAACTGAAGAAGTCCCAGAATCACACAGGCAAGAAACATTTAGTACTAATTGTAAAATTTAATTTTTAATAAGGTTGTATTTTAACGTCTGCTTTTGTAATTATAAATAAAGTTGAAAACGTAATCTAACTTGAACCAATAAATAAAATTAATGAAGCATGGGCAAAAGTTCAAATATACTTTACACAATTTAAAATTCCAAGTAACGTTTCTTCCTCCCCCTTTTTTGTTGTTGATATTATTAATTGGCGTATGTACTAATGAAGAGGTGGAGTTTGATAACGCCGATGACGTCACACCCCTCGAGGCCTGAATACAGTGTAGATTACTTCGTTTCTTGCTATTTATTTTTAAATGAGCGGCTTAAAAGAAGAACAAAAAATTTCCAGTGCTAAAGTATTAATATTTGAATGAATAAATGAACGGAAAAAATATGATATAATTATTGATGCCAATTTACAGTTCTTTCTGGGAAACTGCATGACGTCACCGGTGAAAACAGAAATGGTTTATCAACTTTCCTGATTGAAATAATTACACAAATTGTTTGTTTAATAACATCTCTTCTGAAAATAACTTTTTAACAGAGGGAAGAAATAAATAGTTTGGTCTTTAAGAAAAAGAGGTGAGGAACCGAAATTTTTTATTATTATATTTTAACTGACCCTGATTTTTGCACTAACTTAAAATCCTTCTGAATGACTATTCTGACTTGTTTCCATTATTTAGTAATTTGAATCTGTTAATGAAAAATCAAGCCAATTAGTCAGCAGACAGTATAGACATTTGTTATATACATTTACGACGTTTCGGCAATATATTTTGGACTTCCTCACGGTAAATCTTAAAATGATGACGTGTATTCAAAAGCGGATAATTTTGCGTCATCGACTAGACTTTTTAAAATTTATTTATAATTTAAGATGTCAGATTATTGATTTATTGCGTTGTTACTATATTTTTATTTGAGATTGCAGAATATATTATTTCAGGAATTACATTCGGCAGACTTCATAATCCACTTTACAAACAACAAAAACTGAACTTGCGGTTCTGATGCCATAGCAACAAATGTGAGACACTGCATATTTGTATTAGTTTTATTTGGTGAACAATTTTGTCTTTTTTACATTCCTATCAAATCCATGAAACAGGAACTGTACCCAAAGATTTTAGTAAAAACATAATTATTCCTATACCGAAGATGATGATAGAAGCAAGACAATTTAGTTTAGTATCCCATTCGTATTAACAAAAGAAGTATATAGGAGAAGATCAGTTTGGTTTTAGGAAGAATATAGGGACAAGAGAAAAAAAACATTAACTCTTCGTTTAATTTTAGAAGACAGGATAAGGAAAAACAGGCTTAAGTTCATGGCATATGTATATTTAGAAAAAACTCTTTGATAATGTTAACTGCAAGACACTATTAAGGACTTTGAAGACGACACGATTAAAATAGCGAGAAAGAAAAGAGTTAACCATAACCTCTACAGAAGGCAGTCAGCAGTAATTAGAATTGAAAAGGCAAGAAAAGAAAGCAGAAATCAAGAAAGGAGTAAGGCAAGGATGCTCAGTAACTGGTGATGAAGAAAGTTAAAACGGAGTATGGAAGAGGAATCATACTGCAAGGAGAAGAAGAAATGCCGTAAGGTATGCTGATGAAATTGTGGTATTAGGGGAGTGAGAAGAAGACTTGGAAACCATAATTAATGTCATCAACAGAGTCCTAGAGAAAGAGTTCATTATGAGGATTAATAGAGGGAAAACCAAGGGAAACAGTGGAATAACAAAGGCTGTTAGATTGGGAAGGGATATTTTGACGGAAGAAAAGGAAATTCTGCTACTTGGGAAGTGTAATAACTAGAGTAGAATAGCACAGGCAAGGAACAGGAATTTACATACAGCTAATATAATTGTGAATATTAGGAAATCATTGCTAAAAATGTTGTCATGGAGTGTGGCGTTATAAGGGGGTGCGAAACGTGGACGATAGGAGTTGCAGAAAGGAAAAGAATAGAAGCCTTTGAAATGTGGTGCTGTAGAAGAATGAGACGGGTGGGTGGATAGGGTGACTAACCAGGAAGTTGTAAAGCAGAATAGGGGAATGGATGACTTTGAAGAAATAGATTAATAGGCCACGGTTAGAGTCATGAGGGAAGTGTGTGGGGTAAGAATAGAAGAGTGTTCCCAAGGATGTGTGGGATGTGGTAGCTATGTATAAATGAAAAGGATTGCGCAAGATGGACCAGCATCAGACGAGTCTAAGGAGTGAATTGCACAACAAACATCTGTTGCCCCGTCTTGGAGTGATTTTGGAGAGTGTGAGGTGAAGGGAAAGATAGAAGGTAATGAGGTCACTGAACCAACCTCTTCCTCAGCACTCTCAGTGAAATGAAGGGAATTGTAGGTGATCGTTTACGTAATCTCCATAGATTAAAATGGAAACCGCGTGGAACGTTGGCGATTTATTTTGTCCACAGCAAGCTATGGAGTGAAGAGCGCAGCCTCTGTGGGTGGGTGAGTGAGACTGAAAACAAAGGAGAATACTACTCCGAGGCGGTCAAGGTAACCGTTAATTGCTCAACCCTGGCGAAATGGCGCGGCCACCTGCTGTTAGGTTCTACATCACTCAAGCCTGATTATGTTTTATATTCAAAGGAAATTAATTGAATTGAAGGTGTCCACTAAAATAAAAAAAACCTGGAAACTTGCGCATATTGGGCAGACATTTCTTAATCTCGCCATTGACGTCAAACTATGGAGGAACTATCCTGAAGCGCATAGTTAATCCTGCTGCAAGGTGTCCCAAGAAAGCTTTCTCCGGTTCTGTCGTCGTCCTACTTTGAACGTTTTCCTCGTTGTTGTCAACATGGCGCTCCTTCCCCCCCTCCCCCTTCCCTTTCTCCAAGCTCCTTTACTCGCAGGTAACCTCAGGTTATTATGATAAATGCCGCTGAATTTTGTCGTAAATAAATTAAAGATAATATTGAATGCTTCATGTGAGAGATTTAGAGGAAAACGATGGCCAATTCTTCATCGAAATGTCTAGCCTGTAATATTTTTATTCGTCCCACAAGTTACTCGTTGTACTTTTTTTTACCAGTTAATCAGCATACACTATCTTATTCGTCTAGTGCATTTTCTAGGACTTGGGTCAGTAAATTTCCTCGTCCGCCTTGGACTGTCCTTAGCTTTTTCTAACCTTTTTTTTTCTCTCTCTCTCTCTCTCTCTGTCTTCACGACGACCTGGAATTCGATCCTCCTGCGTGTCCTTCCTTTCGATGACGTGTAACAGACAGCTTCTTCATCCAGATCTGCCCGATCCAGTTCGTATTGTTCCTAAGAAACCCTGCTCGCTCTTTTGTTTTCTTTACGTAAATATTGTCTTTGCGACTGATAATAGAAGAGAGGATAAGCAAAAAAAACCGATCTACGTTCATGGCATTTATATGTTTAGAAAAAAGGGGTTGGTTATGTGAACTATTAAGGATTTTGAACAGCACTGGAATAAAAAATCGGGAAAGAAGGCGTATACATAACCTCTACAGAAGACAGGATAGCAGTAATTAGAATAGAAGTCCAAGAAAAGAAAGCCGTAATCAAGAAATGAATAAGACAATTGTGCAGCCTGTCGCCCATGCTGTAGCTTCTCGCGATGGACGTCTCTCGTTGATTCTGAAGAGGAAAGGAATGAAATATCGAGAAAAAAGGCTTATCCATAACAGAAGGCTGTCAACACCAATTAGAATTGAAGGGAAAAAACAAACAAAAACAAAGTAGAAATTAAGAAAGGAGTAAGACAAAGATGCAGCAGTCTGTCGCATATTCTCTTTAACTTGTATATAGAACAAGCGACGAAGGAAGTTAAAAACGGAGTATGGGCCGGAATCATACTGCAAGGAGGAGAAGAAATAAAAACTCCTACGCGTTGCCGATGATATTGTAGTATTAGGGGAGTCAAAGGAAGACTTGCAGCCCATAATAAATGGCATTAACGTGGTCCTGGGGGGAAAACTACAACATGAGATGAAAATACTCAACTGGAAAAAGAAAATAGAAGAGCGAACCGAATGGAAAAAAAAAAATTCGTGCAGACCAAAAAATTCAACATGTGAAGTAGTAGAGAGCCTTTCTAATAATAAATAATTTGAGAAATAGTTTTTATCTGTTTTTTTGATCTAGTTCATATAGATATTAATTCGGGAACCTTCCGTATAAAGCACACAGTGTCACTGAATGTTGAAGTCTTTGATTAGGATTGCAAATATAAATCTGGAAAGCATGTGGAGTGATGATGATTCCCGACCTCGCCACCAGCAGCAGCACCTACTTTATCTCCCGCCACAACTCTTAGCGCAATAAAATATGTATTCGCGTATTTGTTCGCGCTTAAGATAAGCACGACAGTGGTGTTTGCTGTCACAATCCCACACAGGTTCGCCACATTTCATCCAATGGTGGTGAATTCCCAAAACCTCATTAATCTTTCAGCTATTCACCGCAGGCTGAGGAATCATCAACATGCGATTTCGTTTCATCACTGGATCTTATGTCTGTCCTAATTAGGCTCCTGAATGGAATAAGAAGTGACACAAGAGAAAAAAAAAGTTATTTCCCCCCCCCCCCAATTGATTATAGTGGTATTCAGCCCTAAGATTGATCTGACGCAACCCTCCGTGCTATCCTATCTTGCGCAAGCCTTTTCATTTCCTCATAACTAGCACATCCCACATTCTGCCTAGTCTCCTTAGCGTGTTCCATCCTTGGCCTCCCTCCCTCTGCTGTTCTTACCCCACATACTTCCCTCTAATGCTAATTTTACAAGACCCTATTAATCTATCCCTTCTCTTGGTCACCGTCCTCCATATTGTTCTCTCTACCCCTATTCTGTTTAGAGCTTCCTCGTTAGTGATCCTATCCACCCTGCTATCTCATTCTCCTACAGCACCACATTTCAAAGGCTTCGATTCTTTTCCTTTCCGCAACTCCTACCGTTCCCCGTTTCGCACCCCCATATAACGACGCCACGGCTCCATATGATGAACGTTTTTATTAACGATTTTTTTTCTAATTTCACTCTTATATGACCAGTAAGTAAATTCCTCTTCCTTGCTATCCTGTGCTATCCTACTCTAGTTATTAAGCTTTCCGAAGTAGCAGAATTCCTTAACTTTTGTTAAAATGCCCCCCTTCCCAATCTAACAGCCCCTTTTTTTATTCCACTTTTTCCCCATGATACACTCCATCGCCTTGGTTTTTCCCTCCAAAAGTTTTCCTGTTTTACTAAATTTATTGGGTTGTCTAATATTATCATATATGGAGTGTGGCGTTGTATGGGTTTGAATCGTGGTCGATGGGAGTTGCAGAAAGGAAAAGAATAGAAGCTTTTGAAATGCGATCCTGTAGGAGAATGGGATGATGGGTGGATAGGGAGGGTAAGTTCTAAGCCGAATAGGGGGAAGAGGGGGAACAGTATGGAGGACGTTGACCAAAAGAAAGGATAGATTAATAGACCACGGTTTTAAGACATGAAGGTCTTGTAAAATTAGTATTAGAGGGAAGCGTTTTTTTGGGGGTAAGAAGAAGATAAGAGGGAGGCCAAGGATGGAACGCGCTAAGCAGATTAGTGAGTATGGTGCGACGTGGTAGACGTGTAGAAATGAAAAGGAGGGCTTGCCGAGGATGGGTTATCATGGATCAGACCACAACAACAACAACAATCCAGCAGGAAAATGTCGGTGAAAATTCTTCGTAAATGCTGGCTGGCGCAAAAGACATCAAAGTAGAATATTGACGAGAAATTTTCGGTAAAACTGATAATGACAGAATATAATCTCGTTAAAGTTGGTAAATACCGTCGAAAGACAACATTTGGAAAAAAATGTTTCAATACGAATTGAATTTTATTTAATAAATGGAATGTGAATGAGAAATTGTAAAGATGTTAATAAACCATTAAGAAATGTTTTGAAAAAGAACTGAGACAGGTTTTAAAATCGTTTCTATCGTTTTTACAACTTTAATCCAAGTCAGAATCGGTCTGACAAAAATTTCGCAAACCGTACACGTTTCTACACACGTCAACAAATTAACACTCGCGTGTTCTCGTGTAATGGCGGACGAGGGAAGGACCAAAGGACGTATTGGTGGGAACGTTTCCGGAGCTGCGACACGCTGAACAATATTATTTCGCATTAATCGACAGTATTATTATAAGGACCTGAAAATTAAACAAAACCTTTTGGCACTGTATCCTTCCGTCGTAGAATGAAGATCAAAGAACATTCATTACCTCGCATTGTCTCTGAAGACTTCAGAAAGAAAACGCGCGAAAAACTGAAAATCAGAACCGGGGGGAGAAAATTAGGTAGGCGAAGAAAAGAAACGCGTAAAAATATCGTTTGTCTGTTGGAAAGTAAGTAACGAACGGGGTAATTATTTGTTGGTGGTGGCCATTGTGACTTGCCAAGGGAGGGGGAGGGGGAGAGAGAGGGAGAGAGGGGAGTGGGGATTTCCTGGATTAATAATTTAGATCTCTTTTCGGGTTGTTAGTTTTCATGGTTCTCGAGGGTCAAAACACAGCGAAACTTTAGATGGGAAAAGTTGTTGGAATCATTCTGCTTCCTCCTCTCATCTGCTTAGCCACGACGGTCGGAGACTCCCTAAATATATATACTTTTTTTAAATATTTTAAATATATATATAAACAAATATTTTTGATCAAACACAATCAATTTTTGAAGAAAATTCAATTTTTTTTAAAAAAAACGACATTTCAATACATTGTTGTTACCAACATCAGAAAAAAAAGAAGCTGCCAAAAACAAAAGAAGGAAGGTGTAACATATCCTGCAGGACAATTTTAATGAATATGTTTGGTTTTAATTTAACAAATTATTACTGTTTTTTCAGAAAAATGTGTTGTTGTTTTTTTTATCAGCTTTCATGATATGTAAAGATATTGTCTTCATTATTTTTTACATAATCTTCATGTTAATACCTTCAAATACAAGTATTACATTTTTTTAATTGTTCAGGAATTTTAAGTGATAAAGATTTTCAAAGTGGCAATATTTAAGTAACCCTATGAAGCTCTTAGTTAGAAAAAAAATATATATTTTTTCTCCCCCACACAGTTTTATACAATTTACAAAAATAAATTTTAATGAGTATGTTTGGTTTTAATTTAACAAATTATTACTGTTTTTCACCTCTACGCTTCCCTAGGTTCAAAGGAAAACTCCCAATCGACCTCATCCTTCCTCCTCAACATTCAGGCACATCCTCATATAACCAGTTCACCGCCCGTCAACCCACGTCAGGTACACTCACCCACCAAACACCTAAGCCATACCTTCCCGTTTACAGGTGAATTATATACGCTATCGTTATTTTGTAAATTCATTATTTTAATATTGTATGTACTAGAACCAATTTTTTTTTAGTTAACAGGCTACATGAGGGTGATCCTGAAACAGGCAACTCCCTTTAATAGCATAGGAAGGGAATTGAAAAGGGGGGGGATGCGGAAGGTACTGATAATCGTAAAGATAAAAGTTTCTATATATTTCTTGACTGAGGGAGAGTATTCCAGTGCCGCCAACCACGTAAACACCTTGTGGCTGCTCTGTCCGCATGTGGGTCTCGGTGCCAAGGTCCTGACGGCGAACGCTCAGTGCCAACGAGGTTGAGCTTCCGATAGAGTCGCTATCTCCTTGACCACAGTTGCTTCACGTCACGCCACTTGTTTGGACACGGTTTTACAATGTCGAGGCTCCATCGCTCCATGGCTTGTGCTGTTACCATTGTACCACACGACAACTCTACGCGTATACGCATTATTCCGTTTCACCCCCCGTGCGCCACCTGTGAGACTCTACAACCCAGCCTCTTCCCTGTGTTAAGGCTCACGTCGCACACGTAGAGTCAGAAGCGTGGAGGCACCGCAACGTGACGCCGAAATAGAAATAAATTCCAACCGCGTGGTAATTATATTTTTTTAAAAAACAAAAACAGTGTTGGTAATTTTTGGTAAGTATTTAAAAAATAGAATTAAAAGTTATATTCAAGGAAATACGCAACGCCAAGAAGTCGGCTGGGACGTTTCCACCTACTTACTTTTTTTTTCACGCTACATATTTATTTTATACTCATTGTTGGCAAATCTTTTCATACATTTATTTACGTTTTCGTATGCATGTTACTTTTTATCAAAGTTCTCATATGCCGAGACACCTTCACCTATTTTAGGAGGTATATGTACCGGGGTCAAAGACCTTGGGCATGCATATGGCAAGAGCTGTCCGCTGATCCCATTGGATCAGTCGGCCAACTGCCTCCTGAAACTGGTGGAGACACGGAGAAGGGAATGCTGCGTCCCCTCCCACAGCAGACTCGTCTCCCGTCATTCACAGGGAAGGGCGTGAGAATAGTAGCCAATGCCCCAACCTACCTGATGCAGGTTTTCTAGGGTTTTCCCTGCATCTCTTTAGGTGAAACACCCCTAGGGTAGGATCCTTAAACCATAGCCCGGGGGCCCTAGTTAACCCTTGCTAGGCTACCTTGCTCTACCTTCCGCATCCCCCCTTTTCAATTCCCTTCCTATGCTATTAAAGGAGAGTTGCCTGTTTCAGGATCACCCTCATGTAGCCTGTTAACCCAAAAAAAAATGTCCATTACATAGTCTTCCATTAAACAGTTATTAACGTGGGTCGGGGAATAATAGTCTGCGATCTTGATGCAGTCGACCTACTTAGTCGACCTGAGACAGAGAGAGAGAAAGACAATTCACGTTCCATTGCGGTGCAAGTTGCTTGGCCTTGCGGTGAAGCTAAATAGGAGAGATACTATAACGTTTATGAGCAAAACAACTTACGATAAGACCCGCAGGCATGGCTTCAACAACACGCACACACCTGCTGCAAACCTTTGGCATCTCTTGACGAGCAACACTAACACACAGCTACTATTAGAGCGATCGCAATGGGGAAGATGTCCTTACCACGCGAGAAGAACTAATTTATTTGGACCTAGGGACTTGACCAACAAACTGATGGTATTTGTGTCGTTTGCGAGTTTCACTTAACTGCGCGCCACGCACCGAATCCGACCCGCGCGTTGTTCACCTGTGACGTCACGCGCATGTAAGACACTTCATCATCAACAACATGTCTTATTCGATAAAACATTTACATTACTTGTTATGTATCGTGGAATTGTTTGCATCGTGGGGTTTGGGTGGTTGAGGGCGCTTTCAATTACAGAGGTTATGGATTTGGAGTTTACTTTGGGAAATTTTGATGTTATGATGGATTATGGAATTTCTAAGTTACCTTACCAGGGATAGTTTGTAATGGTGCGTAGGATTATGTTTTGTTGTGTTTGAATTTTGGCTGTTGTTCCCCATATGGACCAGGTGGGTTGTATTATGAGACGGTAACAGGGGCTATAGCGAATAGAGGGTTGATTTTTGAGAGGCGAAGGTTAATATGAAGTTTCCACGAGAGTTTATTATTATTATTATTATTTTAAAAACTTTTATCGTACAGATTATCAGTTAGGACGATAACGATACAGTATATACACAATATTAAAAAGGGTATATAATTAACATGATAACGTGAAGATAGGTTAATTCATTTAATTAACCTACTTTAGGAGAATTGGTTATGTTTATTTATTTTTTGCGAGTACCTGAGGGAGGGGCATACGACTTACTTAGGTGAGTGGGTGAGGATTGACAGGAGGATTAATGAGGATGTGACATGATGATGGTAGAGTAGTGGGTTAGGGTGATGATCATCAGGGGGAAGGATGAGGTCAATCGGAAGTTTTCTTTTGAGGCGATGGGAGCGTGGAGGAGGTATGTGGAGGAGGATTGTCATGGATCGTGGGGTTTGGGTGGTTGAGTGAAGTCAAACATGATTCCTAGATAGGTTGTTTCTGTTGTTGTAGGGGTTAACGAGCTCTTTAGATAGAGGTTCATTTGGGGTGGAGGGGTTGTTTTTTTTATTGGTTAGTGTGAGTGGGGCGGTTATTGAACGCTGATTGGAGTGGAAATTGTGGAGATGAGAGAGAGGATGTTTCACAGGAGATGGTTATGGAAGAAGATGTTGTATAGGAAGGGGGCAATGACAATGCTTGGGAGAGGTATGTTCCGTTAGCAGAGTAGTTTAGGAGTATTCCGTAGTGGATAGTAGAGAAGGAAGGGTGGAGGTGGATCCTTGTCAAAAGCTTATTCAGTGTCAATGAAGGCGGTGATGAGGGATTCGCGTTGTTCAGAGGAGTTGTTTATGAGGTTGGACAGACTGTAGGTATATTTGATGGGAGGAAGAGTGTAACCGTACCTCATCGATTTATTAATTTCCTCTGTGGCGTTGTGTGTGTGTGTATGGACCTTCCACATTTCACCGTGTGAGGTGCTCGACGTGTGTTTTCGTGTTTGTAGAACTTTATGTTCTTGTTTTTGATGGTTTGGCTACTTGACACGTCTCAAAATATTCCACACTCCCTGCATATAAACATCCAAGGTAATCCCTTGTAAGCAAAAGTTATTATTAATTTTTTAATTTACAGCGCGTGGTTTGTATCTGCTTCGTGTCCTAAATTTTAAAGGGCCGTTCGACGCGTAATTTCCATTGGAAGTTTTTAAATGGAGGTCGCGTAGATAGGCTTATCTATAACATGGTCAAGAAAGGATCCATTTCCGCTTGACGGAACTACTACTCTCTCTCTCTCTCTCTCCCCCTCCCTCCCTCTCCCTCTGTGTGTGTGTGTAATAATCGAATTTATCACGTCTGGTCGTGACGTGGATTATTCACGAGAAACGTAACGTAGAAATTATCGTTTGTGATAATTAATGATAGGAAATACGGCCATATTGCTGACAAACTTACAAATGAAATATTTCTACGCTTCTTCGCGTTTTACCTAGCGACGAGAACTTGAAAGGGGAAGTCCGGAAATCGATCATCTTATTTTTAAGAAGTTTATAGTAGTAGGTCGTTAGTTAAAATAAAATTTAAAAAGTGGTAAATATAAAGTTTTTCCTTCCATTGTTTACTTAGAGTGAAAATTATCTGACCTGCTGGATTGATGAGAGAGAGAGAGAGAGAGAGTACGGTATGGTAATCCCATGGACGGCCCTGATTTAGGGCAAGAGCAAACAGGTTCTGGTGAGCGACGTCACCTTACTTGAGATCAAAATATGTCCCCCCAGTTGCTTGGACGTCAACTAGTCCATAATCAAAACTGATACGGCATGAACACTCGTACAGTCGAACCTCTTACTGTCACTGTCTGTCACCAATGGCAACGATTCTTGTTTTGTATCCAATTATATTATCACAACCATCGGTTACCATTACAATTAGGACTTCTTTTTTTATTATTAATAATAATTTACTTGACCTGTTTTCTAGATTCAATAACAACAGGTCTGTTTAACAATATTTTTCTTTTGTTGGTACATTTTTTTTAAAACATAGATATAAATATGTATGAATACAACAATAATAAAGTATATGCGTGTATATATTTAAATTTGTTTTAGCATGTGTAAGATCATCCATCATCATCTGTTTTACACTAGTTTTATTATTATATTATTTTCGTGGTGGTTGAGAGACTCAAGGAGAGAATTCTTAATTTTCTTTGTCTCCTCCTCATCATCAACCTTTCCACCTTTATACATTTTGTTAGTGAAACGGGTATTTTCCCCCGGGTTACGACCCTCACACACACACACCACGACGTGTTTCCGGATCTCCTCCTCCATGATGACGCGTTGGGTCGAGTAGTTGTTGTTGTAGGTTCAAACTCTTTTTTTTACTAATTTTATACTCTAATTATTTATGACTGTATTTGTATTAGCAGAGTTATGTAATTTGGTTTAAGATAATTACTTGAATAATCTTACTATTACTATAATTTATATTCTATTTTATGTTATGATGTCCATATATTTTGGTCCTTATACTCACTGATCCGGTTCCTGGATTTGAAAGTCCCCCGAAAGTCCCATGATGATGAGTATATTGTTAAGTCTTATGATGTAATATTTAAGATTCTATATTTTTAGTCCCCTGTATTTTGTCAGTTCTAAAGCGGATATCAATCAGGTTTGTCAAATTTTCTAGAGCCGCGATGGGTGAGTGAGTGAGTGAGTGGTGGGTTTCTTATTATTATTTCCCATAGTCTTTCTTTTCTTAAGGTTTCTTTCTCTTATTGTCTTGTCTACCTCATAATTGGGGCATTCCAGTATGACGTGTTCCGGTGTTCCTATCTCTCCACAGGCACATAGATTGTAATGGGCGCCATCAAATTCTTTCTACCTTCTCCTTGTTCTCTTCCCTCTAATACTAATTTTACAAGACCCTCGTTGTTATACATACAAGGCCACATCCACTTGTGAAAATACAAAATTAAAGTAGTATCAAAAGAGATTTATTTGGCATTGAAACCGAGTGATCGACAAGGATAAATAAGCAAGTATACTGGTGCGGCTGGGACGAGGAGGATAGTGACGGTCGTTACTACTTCATTCGAGAAACTACAGTTGCTTTTGGAATTTGGAAGAGCATTGCAAAAAAAAACATTCCTCATCCCTGTACATGACCTGGCTACAGACATGATAAAAAAAATATTTATATAGCGTTGATCCCGTGGATGACTAACCGACCGAGGGTTAACCGACAATTATTTGCTGTTAGTATCAGGAAAGAGCTGGGTGATTTAGTTTCTCGTGCTTTTGATAACTTTTCACGATGTTGAGAAGCGCCAGACTGATATTGGGAATGATCAAGGACCCTCCTCCTCCCCCCCCCAGAGCACTTTGGTCCAGGTCATCAGCCTGGAAGTTGTCTTGGTCGCTCTCCGCTGCTGCTGATGATGATGTTTGCAAAAGTGAGGGAGATTTTATATTTAGTAGAATCCCAGAGATGAGAGGAATGTTTTGGCGCGTCGCCCGTATTGAAGGGACAAATGTCAGACGTAAGAGTTCCAGGCAGGCAGAGACATGACATGACATAACACAACCGCGCAAGGTGTCAGTCAGGGGCAAAGGTCCAGAGGGTTCCCGCGGCTTATCTGGGCTGGCCACGTTTAAACTCATCCACCTTATCACCACGCTCGTTTCCATAGAGACAGATAATACACGCGGCAATAACAGTTTATGTAACCGCTATTACACACACGCACACAAATGGAAAAATATACATATATACATAAATGCTAAAAATTGTCGGTGTGGAACGTGGACGATAAGAGTTGCGGAAAGAAAAAAGGAATAGAAGAATTTGAAATATGTGATGTGGTGCGGTGGGAGAATGAGATGATGGCTGGACAGAATCACTAACGGGGAAGTTGTAAACAGAATAGGGGAAGAAGCGACGTTGACCAAGAGAAGGGATAGAGTAATAAGCCACGAGGGTCTTGTAAAATTAGCATTAGAGAGGGAAGTGTGTGTGTGGAGGGAGGGAGAAGAACAGAAGAGGGAGGCCAAGGATGGAATACGCTGCAATCGATAAGGTGGCCAGGTAGGAGAGGAGCTGCACCTGTTGCAATGCAATGCTGACGACGCCCATATCTGCCAGAATAGTGTGGATTTCAAGAGGCCAATGCCAGAATTCATGCCTTGGATGAACAACACTAGATTAAAATCTTGAGAAACAACTGCAATTTCCATCATGTGTTGTTCCACACGAAAGATTCAGACGGTTGAAATTTCATAATTTCTCTCTCAGGTTCTTTTTTATAAAAGAAAAAAAATTCTTTCTCCGGGACGGATATAAAAAATATTTGTCGATAAAATTCTTTCATTTTCATTTAACTGTCTGTGCTGTGTTCTTTGGGATAACAATTTTATATATATTGCTTTATCTAGAAACGAAATAATTTTATTTTCAACTAGACTTTCCTATTGAACCTAATATAAATAGTAAAAGTTTGTGGATTTATCTGCATCAAAAAAAACTTCAATAGGCACGGGTAATGCTACAGCTCCTAACTGTACAGGAACACTTGCCGAATTGGTTAATCGACACCACACGTCAAGAAATGCATATTATTATTATAGTCTAGCTATATTTTGGACTCCATACATAAAATATCACATAGAAGTCCTAAAAAGGTCTTAGGACTGAATACCACAACAACGTACCAAATTTCTTTTTTTTCTTGTTGGGTAAAGTCTGGAGTAAGTTAAGGATTGCAATCTCTGGATGACCTGCTTCTCTCTCTCAACTGTAGGATTAATACTTGACGTCCGTCATCCTAGAGAATTTCGGACGGACGCAAATTTGAGGTGAAGTTTGAGGTTGGTTGGTTGGTCGGCCAGATCCTTGAGCTGGTGGTGTTGAAGCACAGGTTGTGAGGTGGAAGTGGCGCCTCCGGCCGGAGGAAGTCTTTGTCCCCCCCAAGCAGCTGAGGCTGGTCGACGGTATTATTACCAGCCTGCTCTAGGAATAGATCGCTCGCGGCCCACGTCTGGCTGCCGACCAGCCTCAGCCTCTGCCTTCAGCCTTCCTCTGCCTGCTAACATTATCATATTCACGCTCACTCGAAAGGTCATCACCGTACAGCTTCATTCCTCTCTATGATCCAATCTCCCGAGTCAAATCGATCCCCGCCTCAGCAATTAGCGGAGCGTCCCACTCAAGACGGGGTTACGAAACAAGGTTATCGACATTGCGGACAATAAATATTCTCCCTCATATATATATATATATATATATATATATATATATTGTGATAAAAAGGCGGATTTTGTGATGTTGTGGCGCAGTTATGAGGCGCAGTTCGGCCAACAACAATGGCTAGTCGGCTGAAAGATGGTGATTCCCCGCGGGAGAGTCCCGCCGAACGAGTGTAAAAAATGAGGGCGGGGAACCCCGAAATCTTGTGAAATAGGGGAATTCTCGTCGGAAGATTTAAAAGGGAAGCCGATGGGTGGCTTGAGCCAGAAGGCAGGCGAGTGGAGCAGAGGACGGACGTGGACCGAGCAGAAGTGAAACGAGTGGAGGAGAGGACAGACTTGGTCCGAGCAGCCAGAAGCCAGATGAGAGGACGGACGAGAGCAGACGTGATCAAATCCTGCAAGACGCCAGAGAGACGCACAAACATTCGAGAGGTGGATGTTTGTTGGCCCCTGTAGTAATTGTGGGTAAGCTATAAAAAAAATTGTGAAACTTGCTCATTGCTCTGGATAAATAATATTTAATGATTTTTCTTTCTATTTTCAGCTACTGCATACTCCATCCATCTCTTGAGAGACCCAAAATCCCCCTGAGATTAAGCCCGTGTATTCACTTTAAATTAATAAATGAAAAACTTTAAAATTGATCATAATTTGTTCTGTTAATTAATAAATGTTTTATACCAAAAAAAAGTATATTACAATATATATGAAGCCCCTGGGACCGATCTGTGCGAATGTGTAAATAACAGTGCCTTTCACTTGCCAGTTTTCTTCACCCAGTTGTTGTTGTTGATTCCTTCCCTGCAAACCTGTTCTCTGCAAGCCCTTTTCATTTCTTCACAACTACCATAAATAACCTCACACATCTTCCCTAATCCACTTAGCGTATTCCATTCTTGCCTTCACCTCGTCTGTTCTTACCCGCCCCCCACACACACACTTCCCTCTACTCTCGTCACTGTCAAAATAGTAGAGCACTGAGTTTGAAAATCTCACTGTGCCCATTCTCTGATTGATTGGTTGGTTGACCTTCGTATTGCAGAATTTAATGCCATTTTATGATATGTCAATGTAATTTTTTTGGGGGGGTTAACAGGTTACATTAGGGTGATCCTGAAACAAGCAACTCCCCATTAATAGCATAGGAAGGGAATTGAAAAGGGGAGGGGGGAGGATGCGGAAGGTAGAGCAAGGTAGCCAAGGGTCTACAAAAGACAGGCAACAGTAATTAGAATAGAAGATCAAGAAAAGAAAGCCTTAATCAAAAAAAAGGACGATTAGAACGTTGCTATAAAGCTCTCTCTCTCCCTCTCCGTGTGACGCGGATGTTGTAATTAAATGAGGAGGATGGTGGTAAATTTGGCGAACCGCGTCGCATTATTCAGGACTGTTTACGAGCCGTGACTAGCGAATCCCCCACCCCCAAAAAAAACGACTATTTTATTTTTGTTGCAGTTGCAGCCATGACCCAGATGCCTTGTCGCTTCCTGCGCCACGCCATCATCAGGACTCCTCTAGTCAGGCTCTGGCCAGGACTCGTAGCTGCTGCTGCTCCTTATCGTCGCTACCACGTCACACTATCACGAAATACTTTCCTGCGGTTCGCTGAAGAAATCGTTTCTCCCGTTTCCTATGTTACATTCCAGCAGCGGAAATTATACCAGGAACGTGCTGCTGCTGCTGCTAAAAAAGGTATCCATCCACATTACGACGTTTCGTCCTCTTATGGGACAACATCGTCCAGTACAAAAAACATTTTATTATGTAGTATAAAATACTTTCCATCAGTTCAGGCTAGTTTGCGAAATCTACGAAACTGGAAAAATACCAAAAGATTTCTGTAAAACCATAATTATACCTGTAACGAAGAGGACTGGGGCTGATAGAAGAGAACAGCACAGGGCAATTAGCTTGTGCAAAATATTAACGAAAATAATATATAGCAGGGTGGAACGTGAAATAGAATGCGAGTCAGGAGAAGATCAGTTTGGATTTAGGAAGCATGTAGGGACAACAGAAGCAATATCGACTCTACGTCTGCTCCAGGAGTAATGAAATATTTAAGTTGCAAAAGCGTGCAATTAGAATACTTTCTAGCACGAATTCTAGATCACGGAGTTGCTGCAAAACCTTTCTTCAAAAGTTTGCAAATACTTACTTTACCAAGCCTGTATATATTTATTAAATATTAAAGTTTGTAAAGCGAAACACTAATTTGTTTCAAACAAATGGCGAGTTTCATGAATACGCGACTAGAAATCGTTCAGCTCTAAGGTCGGACAAGCATCGCCCTTGTTCTCTCTCTCTACACCAGAAAAGTATTCACAATACCCCTGGGGATAATTTTATACAACAGCCTTCCTTCCTTCCGCCAGAGGTTAAAAATAGTAACTACAAAAGCTTCGTGGTGAAGCAGAGTAAAACTATTCTTTTAAATGGCGCTGCTGCTGCTGTTTTACTCTGTGGTACAGGATTTTCTTAATCGTCCTTCTAGTATTTAAATCAAGGTTCCTGCTGCTGCAAGTGTTGAATGAGCTGCTGCCAACCTTATAAAATAGCACATCACATATCTTTAAAATTTCTATTCAGTTTTTTCTGCTCTTTTGTTTGTTTGTTTCATGTATATAGCTGCTGCTGCTGCTGGAGCAAGGACAGTTTCCTTCCTGGTCCAAGTAGTTCAAAACTCCATTGCGTGTTCCTCAGTGTGTGTGTGTGTGTCCGTGTGTTGTGTTTATATTGACTTTTGTCTATATACACTTTCTTTTACTAATTTATTTTAAGTTTATTTGTCTTTAATTATTTACTTTATTTTGTTCATTTTTAATTTTTAATGTATGACGTATCCTATTTCCTCAATCGAGGATTAATGGAAACAACAATAAATCTAAAATCTTTAGATGACAGGATAAGAAAAGACAGACCTACGTCCACGGCATTTAGTAGATTTAGAAAAAGAGTTTGAGCATACACTATTAAGGATTTTGAAGAGCACCGGAATAAAAATACCGCAGAAACGAGGCTTATACATAACCTGTACAGAAGGCATACATCAGTAATTAGAATAGAAGTCCAAGAAAAGAAAGGAGAAATCAAGAAAGGAATAAGTATGCAGTCTGTCGCCAATGCTGTTTTACTTATATATAAAAAACAGGCGATGAAGAAACTTAAAACGGAATCCGGAAAAGAAATCATACTGCAAAAGGAAGAAATAAAAAACCCTACGGTTTGCCGATGATAATTGTAGTATTAGGGGAGTGAGAAGAAGACTTGGAAACCATAATAAATGGCATGAACGGAGTAGTGAAGAAGAAACGGTTCAAAATTAAGATTAATAGAGGGAAAAAACCAAGGTGATGGAGTGTAGTTTGGGAAACAGTGGAATAACAAGGGCTGTAAGATTGCGAAGGGATATTTTTGACGGAAATTAAGGAATTCTGCTACTTGGTCAGCGTAATAACTAGAGTAGGATTGCACAGGATACCAAGGAAGAGGAATTAACTTACGGCTAATATAAGTGTTAATATTAGGAAGCATGGAGCGTGACGTTATAGGGGTGCGAAACGTGGGCGGTAGGAGTTGGGGAAAGGAAGAGAACAGAAGCGTTTGAGTCCTATAGGCGGATGCTCATAATCAAATGTCAGCAGAGGTGGAGAAAAGTCGCGCTGCGCACAGTGTGTATAACAATTTAGACAATTATGCAGATGGCGAACGCGCGAAAAAAAATAAAAAAGGATGTAGAACCGCATCAAGCCAGTTGCCGAGGTTTCTCGTGATCCGGAAGTCGTTTCGTCTTCTCCTCCTCCGTCTTCTCTTTCGTCACTTTCAACGAGCGTTTTTTCTGTTTCCCCTCCTGCTTCGTTCTCTTCATGTGAGATAATGCAAAAGAAACGACGACAGAATATTTGTTTGTTTTTTTTAAAAAAAAAATAAACAATTAAGCGTGAGTCTGACCTTGTACAATTTTCTTATCATGTTTGTCGTTTGAAACGCGAGTTATGTAATTTTTACTCCTTGCCTGTAAATCCCCGGGAAAAAAATTAAATAAGTAGATTATAAATGAACCCTTGGCCACGTTGCTCTACCTTCCCACATCCCGCCACCGCTTTCCAGTGCCCTTCCTATGCTATTAAAAGGGGGAGTTTCCTGTTTCAGGATCACGAACATACACGTAGCGTGTTAACACAATAAATAACTCGTTACGATGAAAGAGTGTAAACATTTCTTTCGTGAACGAGGATTTTACAGTATGTACTTTGTACCGATTTTAACCCGCAGAGAAATTTCCAAACGCGCTGAAGGATTGATTTGTAGTTAAATCAGCAAGGCATGACATTGTATGCAGGGAATATGGCCGCTATTTGTTTACTCCCGCAAAACATACACACGAAGACACATGGGAAATATTTTGATAATTAGATACGAAATGTCTTTTAATACCCGCGTTTGTGTGATTCAGTTTTACCGCCTTTTAACATGACATGTTGCTGCTGTGGTGTTCAGTCCTAAGAATTGTCTGATGCAAACCTCCATGATAACCTTTCCTGAGCAAGCCTTTTTTCAATTCCGCATAACTACCACATCCCCGCTTCCTCCCTAATGTGCTTACCGTATTCCATTCGTGGTCTCCCTCTTCTGTTCACTTCTACGGCCTTCGTGTCTATTAGCCTCCTAAAATAGGTGAAGGTGTCTCGACATGTGAGAGAACTTAGATAAAAAAAACAGAGAGAGTGCGAGGCATTCCCGACATAATCAGATCTATCCCTTCAAAGTCTTGGGTATGCCTGTATTTTAATTGTGTCCTTTTGGCATCATAATACAATTGCAAAGACGTTTAAAACACAAATTTTGAAGGCGGAGTCATGCTGCTCGGTTTGAGTGCGAGTCACAGTCATTATTACGGATATTGAACTCGCGATGAGTATCTACAAATGGCAAATAACAAGAGCTTAACATAGTGGAATAAAAACTGTGGTATTCATTATCATCCTCCTTCCATGTGTTGGAATAATATTGAGTTTGAGTGGATAACCCGAGCTAGTGTTGAGTAGGTATTTTAGCTGAGTACGCCTTTATCACCGTCGGCCACGGATATGAAACCTCAACTTCCGGTACAAAGAGTAGTATATCACGCGCACACAATTCCGCCGGGAGAACTTGAGCTCGTGTGTGTAATTCGTGATTTCATTTCCGGCCGTCGGTCGCTGAGACACAAGGAAATAAAATAATTCCTCTACTTGCGCGTTTCCCCCCCTTCCAGCGGATGAGTAAACTCCTTCCCTGACCTACTGTTGCACACTTTTCGTAGAAGCGCTTAAATTGCAGAAGACGAGGAAAGGTCGGGTGAGTCAGCAGCACTAATAATTCCCCTCTTGTCAACTTTACTCTGCTTCCACATTTACCTTGTGACACGAGCCTCGCCCTGGCTCACTTCTAGCACCGAAAAAAAATATCCCCCGTACTTCGAAACGCAGCCATGTACAAAAACAAGACGCCACTCGACAGTATAAGAAACATATATCAATGATTATGCATAGAAAATAAATTAACGTCGTCGTTGTTTTTTTTTCACAGGCAGTTAAATGGAATAAAATAACTGTTTAACATTAACGACTGTTGTTATATAACAAAACAAATTGACGACCTTCTACAGACTTTATTATATAAAAGATTTACTCGTAATAAATAACGTTTCGGCATGTTTTTATGCCTTCTTCAGGTTTTTTCCTCCCACAACAGTGACAAAAAAAAGAACAAAAATTACGTCAGAGGTCCGAAAAAAATATGATAGTGGTCCTTTTCCACAAAACGTTATTATTGCCCCACATAAACTAAAATTTTCCCATTAAATTAAACCCGACGTTTCGCGTCACCAGGTTTTGGGACTTTTTTTTTTGGCAATTTCTTCAAATATTCCTACAATATTATACCATCATCCTCCCTCCCCCCTCCAAAAAAAATAAAACATTAAAAATTTCTGATTCACGAGTAACGCCAGCCGAACTATATGAAACCCTAAATTTTTATAGAAACAATTTTTGTAATGTCATTAGAATAAATTACCTGAGGAAGTTCCAAATATTGTGACGAAACGTCGGTGCAATTGAATCAAGTGCTCTTGTCTGGTCGTATAGTCATTTTATTTTTTATTAATTAGTTGTGTGTGTTGTTGTATTAACACTGGTCTAATGCAACCCTCCATGCTATCCTATCTTGCGCAAGCCTTTTCATTTCCTCCTCATAAATAGCAAAATCCCTAATCTGCTTAGCGAATTCCATCCTTGGCCTCCCCCTTCTCATCTTACCCACACACACACACACTTCCCTCTAATGATAATTTTACAAGATCCTCGTGCCTTAAAACCAGTCCTGTTAATCTATCCCTTCTCTTGGTCAACCTCCTCCATATTGCTCGCTCTTCCCCTATTCGTGTTTAGAACTTCCTCGTTAGTGATTCTATCCACCCTGCTATCTGATTCTCCTACAGCACCACATTTCAAAGGCTTCTATTGTTTTCCTTTCTACAGATACTATCGTCCACGTTTACGCACCTATTTAAGGCCACGCTCCATACCAACATTTTTAGCAAAGATTCACACTTACAGTAAATTTCTCTTCCTTGCTATCCTGTTGCTATCCTACTCTAGTTATTACGCTGCTTCCCAAGTAGCAGAATTCCTTAATTTCCGTCAAAATATCCGTTCGCAATGTTACAGCCTTTTTTATTCCACTGTTTCCCAAACTACACTCCATCACCTTGGATTTACTTCTTCTATCAACCATCATATTGAATTCTTTCTCCGGGACCACGTGTTATGCCATTTATTTCGTACGGTTTGCAAATCTCCTTCTGATTCCCCCCTAATACTACAATATCGTCGGCAGAGCGTAGGGTTTTTTTTATTTCTTCTCCTTGCAGTATGGTTTACCTTTCCATATTCTGTTTTAAACATTCATCGCCGCCTGTTCTGTTCTATATATATAAGTTAAACAGCAAGGGCGACATTATTTTTTAATGATAAAGTCCTTGATCCAATGAAATACTGATTTCAAATTATCTGTCATAGATACCACATCCTTCCCTAATTTGCTCGGCGTATTCCATCCTCGGCCTCCCTCTTCTCTTCTCTTCCATGTAAGGCTAAGACCACCCTCACGTCTCAAAACGTGGCCAATTAATCCATCCTCTTCCACTGTTCAGCTCATCACTTCCTGCATTCCAGAGGAAGAAGAAAAGCGCCAGCCAGTTCCGGCGACTTGATGGATGGATGGAATATGAACCAACCTATGATGTTACGCTTCACCCGACGACGCGGGATGACGTCACTCACTGGACTGATTCAGCTCTGATAAATTGCATGCACCTTGCAAAGACTGAGCCCTGGAGGCAGCCAAGGGGTCGCTAACCCAATAAAGATGGCGCCTGGCGGAGGAACCTGTTCCGTACCAAGGCGGGAGGGGACGACCACGTAGTTGTTTGTTTGTTTGTTTGTTGTTGACGGTTGTGTGCAGGTAGTTTTCCTCTCAGTCGTCTTTACCTGGCGGCTTTCACCTGATAACTCAGCCAACCTTGCAGCACATTCCTCCGCAACTCGACACTCGCCAATTAACCATCAGTCGTCCTCGTCCTCTAAGTAGTTATATCTTCCAGTCTCGTCGTGAAGGATAACTCTACGAGACAGTAGTATGACAATATGTATAATGTAGACGATCCGGCGTTCCTCCGTATTCAAGGATTTAAATGTTTTTTTGGGCGCCAGGTATTTTTTAATAAAAGTACCAAAAGTGGATTATAATAGCTTTAATCCATTTCAGAACATGAGAAAAATTATCACTACAGGGCGTGGTCACTCTCCGTCCACATCCTTCTCCTTCCACTACCCCATGACGACTGCTCCAAGTCTCGCCAGACTCCATTGTTGGCCCCGAGTTGCGACAATTGCAACTCGCAAGCTGCTGGCCCACATTGTTGCGTGTAACTATTCATGTTACAATATATATATATATACACTCATTACATGTATTGGTGAAGGTCATTCTTTAATTTTTGAAATAAAGGACTTTGGGGCTGTTCTAAGTTCTTTTTTTATTTTAGTTATGGTCTACAGCCCTCGAAGGGCCTCGGTTCTTCTCGCTCAATGTTTGCCCATTCTTCTCTCTTCGTCGCGCTTTGACCTCTCATCTCCTTATTCCCATTTTCCTTAGGTTCATCCAGCCATTTCGTTCTTCAGTCTCTTCTACCTCTAGCCTTCCCTCTATAAAAACTTTCTTAACTGCTCTTCCTTCTAGATGTCCCAATCTTCTGCTATTAATATCAAGTCTCTCTCTCTTCTCTTCTCTCTCTCTCTTTTCTTGGCACCACGGCCCTGTACGAGTCAGTCTTGGCCTCCTCTACAACCTGTCTCTTCGATGATGATGAGCTCTTCTCTTCCATCCTCTTACTCCCATCTTTCTCAAGTCTGTAATTACATCATCCGTCCACCTAACATCTTGGTGTTATCTTTGCCCCTCTCGTATGACGATGCATTTCTTTTCACTATTTCTCTCTTTGTTATCCGTTCTTCTGCCACACATGACCCACCCACCCCCCCTTCATCCGCGCCTTCGCAAATCTAACCACGTCCTTTTCCCCTTGACTCAGCTCTTCTAACTCCACTTTGTTCTGCATCCTTCCCTCTTTTTCCGAATATTTTCCCTTAATGTACGTCGTCCAAACACTCTGAATCCTTTGAGGTCTAACCAAGTAAGTCACCACCGACCGTACCATAGTGTTATTATATTTTCATTTTTATTTTTCTTGTGATGAATCGATTTAATAAATAAGTGTTTATCTGCGTGATATGATTGATTAACATCAGCCTGTGCTCTTTCCCTGATCTGTCATTACCCCCCAGGTGTTTGAAACCTGATTCTCCTTCACAATTACTAACTCCTGAGGACTTGTTTTCCTCTCTGCCCTAGACGTTCTCATATACTTAGTCTTTTCTCTCGTTTACCGCATGAAAGTCTCTACATTTGATTAAGGAAGCTTATTTACTGTCCTTCTCGTAATTGCCACATCGTCTGCACAAGCAGAGATTTGGCACACAGAGTTATATTAATAAATAGCGTTCGTTGGCAGTTTTTTTTCCAACTTTCTGATAGTCATGCGATTGAGAGGGAAATCATGACACGGCTTTCTGTTCTGAGAAGGAAAAGCGGCTTGCGTAACTTTGGTTCCCCTAGAGTCCGTGGTGGACTCTGCTCTGTTCTGCTCTGCCAAAGTCGAGGGACGCACCACGCCGCCCCCGGGCGTCGAATCCGGACACATGATGGACGACGAAGATACGGAATATCGCCGCTCTTATCGTTTCACGGACAAATTTTAGAATGGTAAAGAAAACAGTTAAATCGTGTTTCCCGACGAGCATGGTTCGTCATCCAGGCTCGAGACCTTCAAAGAAAATGGCTCCTTCATCTCCTACAATTTTCTTTTTAATCGTCTCAAGTGTAATAATAATAATTTACCACTGCGAGGAAGGACGACGAGAAGCCCCAACGTGGTTCCCCGTTACATATGAGAAGGAAACTTGAGTTGCCTCACTCACATCTGCTGCTCATGTAATTTTTTTCCCGCCCCCACTCGTCCTCCTCCACCTCCCTCTCCTCTCCTCTCCTCTCCTCCACGCTCATCCCCAGAAAACAACCTGCCTCTGCCTTGCAGTCGTCGCTTAAAAACTTACTCTTTTTTTTGTTTGTCGTGAAGGAAGACTCCTCCGTCAGCTGTTGGCCTGTTGCGGTTCCATTTTTCTCTCTCTCAACCGAAAAATTGAATAATAAAATTCAAACAAAACATAATCCTACGCACCGTCACAAACTCGAAACAAGAAGGGCGCTGCGGGAGTTTTCTCGCTGGCGCTTCAGCCTCAGAGTGACTGCGGGGCTCCTTCACCTGATCATGTCGGGGATGCCTCCTGCACTCTCTCTGGGTATTTTTTTATCAAAGTTCTCACATGCCGAGACACCTTCACCTATTTTAGGAGGTTTATGTACCGGGGTCAAAGACATTGGGCATATGGCAAGAGCTGTCCACGCTGATCCCATTGGATCAGTCGAGGGCCAACTGCCTCCTGAAACTGGTGGAGACACGGAGAAGGGAATGCTGCTGCGACCCCCACAGCAGACTCGTCTCCCGTCATTCATAGGGAAGGGCGTGAGAATAGTAGCCAATGCCCGACCTACCTGATGCAGGTTTTCTAGGGTTTTTCCCTGCATCTCTTTAGGTGAAACACCTCGTGGGTAGGATCCTTAAACCGTAGCCCGGGGACCCTAGTTAACCCTTCCTTGGCTACCTTGCTCTACCTTCCGCATCCCCCCTTTTCAATTCCCTTCCTATGCTATTAAAGGGGAGTTGCCTGTTTCAGGATCACCCTCATGTAGCCTGTTAACCCAAAAAAAAACGTCACAAACTCTCCCTGGTGCCTTAGAAATTCCGTCATCCACCACGACATCAAAACTTCCCTGAATAAACTCCATAATCTCCAAATCCATAACCTCCGTAATTAAAAGCGCCCTCAACCAACCCAAACCCCACGATCCAATAATTCCATAACAATCCTCATCCACCTCTACGCTTCCCTAGGCTCCAAGGAAAACTCCCTATCGACCTCATCCTACATCCTCAACATCCAGGCACATCATAACCCTGCGCTTTGCCGATGATGATATTGTAGTATTACGGGGGGAGTCAGAAGATGACTTGGAAACCATAATAAATGGCATGAGCGTGGCCCTGCAAGAACGAGTTCAATATGAGGGAGGATTAATAGAGGGAAAACCAAGGTGATGGAGATTAGTATGGGAAAGACACTATTAAGGACTTTGAAGACGACACGATTAAAATAGCGAGAAAGAAAAGAGTTAACCATAACCTCTACAGAAGGCAGTCAGCAGTAATTAGAATTGGAAAGGCAAGAAAAGAAAGCAGAAATCAAGAAAGGAGTAGGGCAAGGATGCTCAGTAACTTATATATGGAGGAACAGGTGATGAAGAAAGTTAAAACGGAGTATGGAAGAGGAATCATACTGCTGCAAGGAGAAGAAGAAATACCGTAAAAGGTATGCTGATGAAATTGTGGTATTAGGGGAGTGAGAAGAAGACTTGGAAACCGTAATTTATGTCATCAACAGAGTCCTAGAGAAAGAGTTCAATATGAGGGAGGATTAATAGAGGGAAAACCAAGGTAATGGAGTATACTTTGGGAAACAGTGGAATAACAAACACTGTTAGAGATTGACAAGGGATATTTTGAAGAAAGTTAACTTGGGAAGCGTAATGACATAGGGATGGTAGAAGTATAGTAGACATAAAGAGTAGGATAGCACAGATAAGGAAGGCTTTCGCGAAAACGAGGAATTTTTACTTACGGGTAATATAAGTGTGAATATTAGGAAATCGTTGCGAAACGTGGACGATAGAAGTTGCGGAAAGGAAAAGAATAGAGGCCTTTGAAATGTGGTGCTGTAGGAGAATGAGATGGCTGGATAGAGGAAGTTATTATCAGAATAGGGGAAGAGCGAACAATATGGAGGCCCGTTGACCAGGGGGAGAATAGATTAACAGGCCACGTTTTAAGATATGAGGGTCTTGTAAAATTAGCAATAGAGGGAAGTGTGTGTGTGGGGGTAAGAACAGAAGAGGGAGGAAAGAGATGGAATACGCTAAGCAGACGAGGGAAGCTGTGGGATTTGCTAGTTATGAGGAAATGAAGAAGCTTGCGCATGATGGGCATCAGACTAGTCTTAGGAGTCAATACCACAACAACAACAACGCGTAACATAAATCCCTTCGAAGCAAATGTAATTACCAACGTTATGTTCATAATTAAAAATATTAACCG
Organism: Eucriotettix oculatus; assembly: GCA_034510155.1. NCBI lineage: Eukaryota > Metazoa > Arthropoda > Insecta > Orthoptera > Tetrigidae > Eucriotettix > Eucriotettix oculatus. The sequence goes on from CM067379.1 coordinate 8,270,310, forward strand.
ATAAAACTAAATGCCATTCTGTGAAACGTTTTTTTTTTTGCAATTCCTTGTTGGTTTCCTCAGGAGTAGAGTTGAGAAATTCAAGCTGCAAGTCCCTCCTGACGTAAACGAAACCTTTGAAACTGATCTGGAACAAGGAATTACGAGGTTTGCACAAACGTTGTGCTGTGTTGTATTTACACATAATTTCGTCTATTATTTCGCCATTGTTAAGATTCCTCGAGGTGATTTGGCAGTTTTCCCATTCCTGTGTGCACAGGATAAGAGATCCCTAATTTCCCTTCCAAAGAGCGTCCACTGGAAGCAAACTAATCGATCTGAGACATTTCCTGGGACAAGTTGGCCGCCCTGTCTACTGTTGATCACGGGTAAGGAGGACGTGACTTTTTGCCCTCCCTGTGTGTTCCTAAATGTTTCCCTTCTCAGACAGGAAATTAGATGAGCAAGGGTTCGTATTCGATTTTACGGCAGTTCGACGACACACGATAACTTCATTGAACGGGCTTCGGGAGGAAAAAAATAAATGGCGGAGAAATTAATCGACCAGTGAGAATCCTGAAGAGTATTATTATTTTTATATATATAGGAATAATGGCCGGACAGGTAAAAAGGCAGTGGTGTGGCGAGGAAAGTGCTTTTCATATTGACAACTACGGTAGTGAAGCAAGTTTAAGGGATCAAGGGCTTCAAAAGGAACATTTCTTCAGTTTGACATTTTTTTCTATCAGAGGTTATAATTTTTATGTAGTTTTATTTGTTTGTCTGTAATAGTTTGTCATTTTGTTTCTATCAGAGGTAATCATTTTTATATAGTTTGGCATTTTTTTCTATCAGAGGTTTTAATTTTGGTTGTTTTTATGCTATAGTTTGGCATTTTTTTTCTTCTAGCAGAGGTTATAATTTTCATGTAGTTTTATTTGTTTGTCTGTAATATTTTGTCATTTTGTTTCTATCAGAGGTAATCATTTTTATATAGTTTGGCATTTTTTTCTAT